>OZ026616.1:65535850-65883350 GCA_964020975.1 Hermodice carunculata | reverse complement strand
TTTTCAGTGTCATTATAATTCATGAAGTATGCTAACCGATTGCCCCTCGTAGACAGAGCAATGCAACCGCAAGATTTATGCTGGTACCTTTGTCAGGGAATTTTAAACCAGAATGGTAGAAAATAAGGCTGAAAATCAGCGTGAAAAAAAATGCTCCATGTAGAAAATTTTTACCCTAATTAGAATTTTTTTCACCAAAATTTGGGCTGGCACTAAAGGTAAAATTACCTTTTTTTTATTATTATTTTTTAGTTTTTTTTTTTAAGCAGAGTATTGGACCTGTATTCGGGAAATTTTGCTAAAAAGAAAAAGTGGAGGCTTTATAGTGGCACGTACCTATTGTGGTCACTTATGGGAGAGCCAGTCCCCCTCCCCAAGTCGCCAAAATGTGTGTAAAGTTGGTTTCTCTGTAATACGTAATCATAGACCCTGGAAATATCCAGGAAGACCATCTGACTTCCCGGCCATTTTCAAAGCCATTATTATAATTCGTGAAGTGCGCCCACTGGTTTGCCTTCGTGCACAGACCAAAATACAGTCGCGATATTTATGCTGCATATTTCAACTGACGTGGAATTATTTGGTATTGAAAGAAATACAGAGATTCAAAACATAAAATTTTTTGAAGCAGTTCATAATTATATTAAGGATACTGGAAGATTTAAATTATGAGTAGTACTTGAAAAACGGCTGGTAAACCACTGAATTAGGTATTATGGAGTTCGTGTAGGAAGCTCACATACCAACTCCTTTAACCTTTATTAATTATTTGTGTTCCTGTGTGTCCAATATATCTGTGTAATGGTGCTTCGAAATTTCATCGTTTGTATTGTCATACTTATATACAAGAGGCCCTAATATAGGCTTGTGAGCCTGTCGGCCAATTGTTTTTCCATGGGAATAAAATATGTTTAAACCAACTGACGCGGAGCAGGTTTACATTGATTTGCCCTCAATGAGATTGTCATTTTGCATCATATACTCATAACGTACATTAAATATATTTCTTCCTGGGACGGTACTCGAAGAAACCCTGCAAAGTGATGAAATGAGCGGCAGTGGAAATTAATTTTGGATTGTCTGCTCCTTTTTGATGAGTAGGACAAACATCTGATTTATCGCTAATCGGGGAATGTAGCAGTTTGAAGTTTGGTCATTGAAATGAAGATCAAAGGACCAGAATGTTTACATGTTTGTCCACTCATCCATCATTTTATAATTTTCATCACAAACCTATGTGACATGCACAATACATGCCGCTTTTGAATCCCGCAGCCCAGCATACCATCATGGAGATGATACGTAGTATTTGAGATTAAACAATGTAAATTGCCATGTTAAGGTTTAATGGAGGTTCAACTATATCCAGTTTTAAACTAAAATGCGAGATGTAATAGGCATATGTTTGAGTGATGGAACACTTAAAAAAGAGATATCAATGCTCACTTGATTCTCAAATACTGTTTATGTATATATGGTACAGGCAGGGTGTGCATTAAAATTAGTGTCATGAAATTGAAGCCACGAACATACTTATCAGTGATGCAGTATATACTTTAAGCAACATACAAGGATTTAATAAACTATTAAACTATTGTCGCCAAACTATTTGTTTTATTTTTCAAGATTTTGTGCACTTGCAAGTTGCGGAATATTTCTACATGCATGCCAAAGCAGCCATTGTTTTAATCGGCCATTTTTTAAACAAAAGTTAACATGATAATCATAAATCGCCATGTTCAATCTATAGTTTGGACAAAAATTATAATTTGTGTGTTTGGTTGGAGAGGGGCATAGAAAATCAGACCTGGAAAGGCCACTGGAAAACAATTATTATTATTACTACTTAGTAGGGCGTACTCAAGTAGATTTGTTCGATCTTGCTCTCACGGTAAAACCCCGTAACAGAGACACTACCCGTTCGACCCATGTGCTAATGCATTAGCGGCCCGCTACTTTTGACGTTTACACAAAAGTATGCTTTTTCACTTCTCTGAATAGTCTTTATTGAACTCTTAGAAGTAGTGATAATAGTAATAACATGAATTTGTCGGTGCAACACTTTTTTACTGACCCTTCATCAATGATTAGCAGCCCTTCACTGTCACTAGCACCCTCGCTTCGCTCGGGCGCTAATGACAGTGTCTGGCTGCTGATCATTGATGTAGGGCCAGTGAAAAAGTGTAACGCCATCCAAAATCATATTATTGTTATATCATTATTACTTAGTAGGGCATTCTCTAGTAGATTAATTCGATCTTGCTCACACGGTAAAATCCCGTAACAGAGGCACAACCCGTTCGACCCATGTGCAGATGCATTAGCGGCCCGCTACTTTTGACGTTTACACTAAAGCATGAACGCGCGGCATTTTCATTAGTCTGAATAGTCTTTATTGAACTGTTAGAAATAGTAATAATAGTAATAACATGATTTTGTCGCGTGTAACACTTTTTCATTGGCCCTTCATCAATGATTAGCAGCCCTTCACTGTCACTAGCACCCTCGCTTCGCTCGGGCGCTAATGACAGTGTCTGGCTGCTAATCATTGATATCGGGCCAGTGAAAAAGTGTAACGCCCTCCAAAATCATGTTGTTGTTATCATCATCATCATCATCATCATCATCATCATCATCATCATCATCATCATCATCATCATCATCATCATCCCCTCCTGCCAATAATTGTGAACCCGCTCCAACAACTTAAGTGTAATAAAGCAGACATCACTCGAGATCTCTGGCAGCAAAAAAAAAACATATATGATATAGTGCAGGTTTGAGTGAGGACACTTTTAACACCATTTGCTATTGAACTATCGTGAGAGCGCGTATAGCCTCTGATCGCACGTGCGTTTGAAATTTCTTCTACATTCAGGATAGTCTAATTGGTTCCTGAGCACATGGATTGCAGATGAATTTTAATGAATTTAATTTTCGTGGAAATCGTTATTATGCAATTCTAGCCTTTTGTGATTAATCTCAAGAGTACTATTAATCATTGATTGTGTTCACCTTGTACGTGTCTGTCCATGATGCGCAATACTTTGTAACTATCTTTGTACAGTTGATAAACATAGCAATGGATTCGGTCACATCAAATTCAGTAGAGAAACATTAGTTCATGGCTAGGTATCTTAGGCATTGACATCTGACAATTTGCTGTATCCACTGTTTGCTTCCTCTCTCTGGAAGTTTGAATTGCAAAAAGGTTTGATAGTTGTGCACGGTCATGTAATTTTCAGTGATATCCACACCCCAGATTATTCAACATATAGTATGATATAATATATGTACATATGAAGACAAAGTTGAATTGATGGTATGCGTTTTCATTTATTTGTTGTGTTTATTTTTCTAGCTCCGTTTCAAGTCAAAGTAAAAAAATCTTCAGCTCCTATCATTGATACTACTTTCTGTGGCGTACGAATGTCTTTATTCTTGATAATTTTTTTGGTTTCTTTGTTTGTTTTTTGAATTTATAATTTTTCACACACACACACACACACACACACACACACACACACACACACACACATACATATATATATATATATATATATATATATATATATATATATATATATATATATATATATATATATATATATTGTTTTCATTTCTAAAGAAAGTTTTTTATCTGTAAAACGGCTTTCAAATTGCAAACACTTCTGTGCACCCCTTGACCAGGGTCGAACTTGTTTTGCCGGTTCAATGTCAAGTCCAGCTGAGGACGGGTTGTTCACATATCCCTAAGGAGTTAAACGCCGTAGGGGTCAAAGACAATGTTCTTCAACAAATTCGTAATGCTTTGTCAGAAATGTGTGACTCCTTTTGTTCGAGTTGCAGCCCTATATGTTATTATTTTATTGTGTATGTGTGCTATTGTAATTCGCATGCTGATTTAGACTCTTATTTCTTCAGTAATGGAAGTTAAGGCCTTCTATATATATATATATATATATATATATATATATATATATATATATATATATATATATATATATATATATATATATGTGTGTGTGTGTGTGTGTGTGTGTGTGTGTGTGTGTGTGTGTGTGTGTGTGTGTGTGTGTGTTATAACAATTACAGGTCCACCGCTTTATCACCTAATGACAATTTTAGGTCCGTTTATAGTATATCAATCTATCGCTATAATATATCATAATCATCAATAAGAGAAATTAAATGCCCCCTTTCTTCGTTTCTTTTGAATTTGTTTATTTATTACTACTACTACTACTACTACTACTACTACTACTACTACTACTACTACTACTACTACTTCTACTACTACTACTACTACTACTACTACTACTATTATTATTATTATCATTATTATTATTATTATCATCATTATTATTATTTTGCTTTCAATTTGAATACTAGTATCAAAAAGCAAATGAAGTTTAAGTCCAGTCACCAAAAGTCTTTAGGACCCGACTATAAATTTTCAAGTGTTAACAGCATTGTGGTGGTTGGGGAAGGACCAGGCACTTCTTGTTTCTATTCTTGAAGCTAGATGTCGTTCAAACCGTACCGACGCAGATCCACAGAAGAGTATGTGACATGTCCTTTGACCTGGCTATGCTGCAGTCGTCATTCATAAAATCGTTGGGTCAGTTTCAAGGTACCTCGCAAAGAAAAAAGGGTAAATATTTAAAAACGATGCTCTGAAAATCAAGCAATTCACATCTGACTATTAGAGTAGGCGTAAGAGATTTCAATTTATTCAAAATTTACGTAGTGCTCATTGTAAATTATTATGTCTGAAATTTTTTTACCGCTCTCTTCCAATGGAGCGTCTTGAAACTGCTCAGCCAGTAGGAAAACGTATAGTTGTAGGCTCGAGCCTGCCATTTGAGTGCACTGCAGCTGGAGAAGGCAGACGTGGCGAGAAGGGCTGAACAAAAACACCTCCAGAGCGTCCCCCACAACTCAGGAAAATAGCAGCGGACACGGTCATCTGATGGGGGAATATAGCTTCGGGTTGAACTCAAACGTTAGAGCTCTTTCGCCAGTCGATTTCAACCAACTCACGAACAACCAGTCTTTGTTTTCTCCAGAGCCGATTCCCCATACAATGCAAGATGAAACGTTGCTCGACAAATCTGCTGTGAAGCAGCAACAAATATCACCGAATCATGGGGAAAATCACACAGACCAGAGCCTAGAAGAATCACTTATTCGGAAGAAGAATGAAGGAACAAGTCCTGCACCCGAAGAAAAGAAAAATGTAAACGATTCAGTGAACTCTGTCACGTCGTCCCTGAACCAGCTGGGGCTGACAGAACCAAACACTGTCATCTCGTCGTTGGCTTCGACACCAAGCTTCTGGTCCACAGCCACGGCAGACGACACTTTTATACAAGGTTTTCAAGCTATGAATGGAACAGTGACTTTTCAGAATTTTCCTCCAGCTCCAAACCCAATATTTAATGCTAACATAACGGGCCCACAGCAGCTGGGCTTGAATGTGCCCCAGCAACAGCCCCCACAACGGCGAGCTATCACGGCCCAACACAACTTTCCGCAAAGACAACATCAACAACAATCTAATATGTTTTTGAACAACACCAAGACTTATCCAACATGGAGCAGTGCACCTCAACAGTCGTCATGGTCTCAACAAAATCAGACGACACTTTCTCCATGGGGGAACATGCAACAACAAAGAAGATCTGTGCCAAATGTGAACCCTATAGGCGCTCCTGTGAAGAAGAACCCAAATCACCAGACCCTCAATCATTCTTCAATGGTGATCTCCCCGTCCAAGTTCCGTCGTAGCACATCTTTCCCTGGGCAGATGACACAATCGGCCATCGGATCCAAACCCCAGCTAGAATACCCAGGTCTGGATGACCACAGGGATGGGACCAGTATGTTGAATTTCCATCAGGTAGGGACAAGCAAAAATTCAAGATGGCTTCCATTGCTCCGATCTCGTGATCTCTTGAAATGCCTAGCATTGCTTTCACAGCCATACTTAGTCTGTAGTAGTGCTTTTTAGAGCTGTCTGAGAATATAACAGTTTATTCTATATCCTACACCCGTACTCAGGCCAAGGAGCCAAACGTTCAGCACTGTCAGTACTTCTAATGTCGCCCGAACATAAATCAACTGTGATGTGTACTTCATTACGGTATTGACAAATTAGATGCACCCACTACGTGTTCGGCCTGTATTATACTAATCGCATAAATGATATCATTCGTCCCGGTTAAAGTGGAGATAATGTAAATCTGTAGCAATATTGCCTGAAAATTGAGGATGAGTATGTATCATTTTGGCTCATTTTTTGTCTATTGTACACCCTAAACATGTAGAACAAAGGTCATTGTTACCCATTGTCCTATGCAGGAGGAGGTTCCTGATATATTCCGTCAAGGCATCACAATATTAATCAATTAGTCGAACGTTGCTTGTTATCCTTTTTTAATGGTTTACGAAGGCAGATGTTTTATTAATTTTTAATCTGAATGCATAAGTTAAAAAAAATTGAAAGATGTCAGTATGACAATGAAATTAAACTTTCTACTGCTTTTTGGAAAGAGTCCTGATTCACTTTGGTTGTTTGTACAATTGTGATAACATGACACCTCTCTGAGGTAATAAAGTTCCTTACTGATTGCAACCACTGCAGATGTTTTGCCCCAATTGCTGTCAAAACTGATCGGAATCCTTTTCACAACAATGCTCTTTCCCTTAGTTGTCACCATATGTCTGGTATCTGATATACATGTGTGCCACTGCTTTATTTATGTTTAAGTGGTAGTAGTACATATGTTGTGATGATGTTAGATTCAACAGACTCAATTTAATATTTTTGATACTTTATTACAAGATTTGTTAGCAGAGCAAAACAAAAGTTTCTGAAGTGCCATCCTAGTTATATCTCAGCACAATAAATGTACCCATTGAACTTTTTTCTGCTCTCCATCTGTGGTCAGTCTGTTTGATATCCTGAAAACTGTTACCATGCCAAGATTTACATGCATGCATTTTCTCAGTAGCCACCACTTAATACGGTATATCAGATACTTTCTTGCTCGAATAATCACCTGTGTGATTACATTTAAGTATTTTTTTAAGTTAGTTGATGTTTGTTTTCTGTTTACCTACAAGGTACCACTGGGTCATGCCTTGGGCATGTGGACACCCTTTAGTTTTGCTTATAGGCATAGTTTCTGTGTGTACAGTCCATATTTTTATGACTATTGTCATGAAATTGACAATGTGTTTTATCTTTGAATATATCTGTAAAGTTATTATGATTAAACAGTGTTATCAGTTAGATAGCAAGGGGGTATTGACACAGTGTTCCTTGACCATATTGTTAGCATTTTTCTGCAGCAAAGTACCTTGAGTTAAATTATAGTATAGTGTAGGTATTTTCATGAAATGCAGGGTGTCTAATTTGGAAGACCAACGCTATACAGAATGTTTTGCTCCACAGGTTTGTTCCTTGATTTGTATACACAGAACTCAATTTACATACCAGGAAGGCTACAGTAAAAAGTACACTTCTAATAGATGTGATTATTGAATATCAACAAAATGTCATCCCAGAAAATGCCTTCAGACAAGTGTACTTGAGATGGTCTAGTCAGTTGTGCTGGTACTTTCTGGTAAATAAATTCTTCTGTTGGTCGATTAGTGCATTATTTAATTCAAATTGAATTGATCTGACTTGGTATGTGTTAACTGTTGTAAATGGTTCCCTGGAAAGAACAAGGAAGTATTCACTAATGCAGTAGCAATAATTGTCCATGGTTTAAAATCAGAAAGGCACCTGGTTGGTTCTCTAATATAATTCCAGTTGGTACAGTTACTGCCAAGAGATATGTAGTCTATTGTCAGTATTTTGTTTTACTAGCATCTGGTTTGACATAACATGTTGTCTCATGGATAAAGTTACTGTGTATAGAGTACATATAGTTGCCCAGACCAACATTGCATAAGTCACATTGTAAACTGCAGTAAAAATGTACTAAGCAGAGTATCAAATATTCATGTTTGTTAATATACATTCTGCATGATAAAAGCAATGGTCATATACCTATTGGCTCTTTTCAATATTTTAAATCATGCATACTCAGTTGGGCCTGTAGAATTGTAAATTAACATAGTGTTGAAGTAGACCAAAGAGTGTGTAGCCCCCAGCTAACATGGTGGCCTGGTAGTACAGCTGTGACCGGTCTCCAGTCATTGCAATCATGGGCCTATTGATAGTGTCATGCAGTTGATAGGAGAAAATGTAGCATCAAACCTTAATTTCATTAATCATCAGAACATTGATATCCAGTTTGAAAAAAAAAGGAAGAAAGAAAACACTCCCTGGCATTGATGGGTGGATTGAATTGGCTTCCACGCTGAAAGTTGACATGCTGTGATATTTAAATATAAAAAGTTTCTGAATATATTGATTGATAAGTCACAAAGTTGAAAGGCGTCCATCCAGAACAAACCCCACAAAATGGAAAATATATTGACCAGGGAATGCATACAGAACAGAGCTGTTACCCTCAATGTACTGACGTAAATTTGACTTCCTTCCAGTACAGTTAATGTTGCACTAGGTGAGACAACAGAGCCTTGAGGCCATACAAATGTAATGAGGTCAGAAATATGAATTTGTAATGCATTGAGTATGCTGAATCAATGTTGGTGGGGGTCTTGAACTTTTTAAGGATATGTTGTACATGCAGTGAATATCAAAACTGAGTTTTACAACATATACGAAACAATTGCAAAACTGTCCATTTATCCAGAATGGTTTGTCCTGGATGCATGTGCAATTTTTCTATGCTTTGGTACAAAAAATCATAACTGAAATATTATAAATTTACCCTTTTATTAACCATTTTGATGAACAATGATTACATGTAGGTTTAATTGGTTTCTCAAGCTGTGTATAGATGTTCTTGTAATACTGAAAAAGTTTGTGATCAAATGCTCAAAAACAACTTCGCATGATAAATTTGTCCGCACCCTCAAGTATATGTACATTGATTGTTACATACATGTATATTTCTTGCCTTACAGTCAGACTAGAGCACAAAAAAGACAGCAAGACTTGATGACATAATTATGGGAAAACTAGATATTTAGATTACAAGCTAATTTTCTGCATGGGCAATTAGATTACCATGTAATTACCTAACAAGTATTCCCTGAGGTCCCTATGAGGGGTTACCTGTATATTTGACAAATTGAGCATTGTTTGTCAGTGATAAATACAGTGGCTTGGTGCTTCATGGTAGATTATGTTATTTCTACTTAGACAAACTCTGACAGGCATTGTTCACTGAAATCATGTGGCATCAATAACATAAACAAAACATTAAGTAGCAGTCGCATGCACTCTCTTTTGATACTGGATTTTTATTCAGTGATGTGCCATTTTAACAGCAATGTTTCGGTCACTTTGTTTTTTTGAAGTTTATTATGTCTGTTGCATTTGTGATTGCAATTTTATGGCAGTTCACATATTCTTTGCTGTTGTGGGAGACAGCTGGGATCAGTGGGGTTGGGAGGGGCAATACTAAGGCAGTGACATCTGGTGGCCATGAGGTGCCTAGCTGGTGTTCTGGGATTGCTATGGCAGCCATGATGAATAGATCCATTCAATGGCCAGGTCATGATGACCTCACAAATGAGGTAACTGTATAAAAGTATAAAGAAATTATATTAAATGTAAGCAAATCACACTGGAAGTTATAATTCTAAACATTTGGAAAGGTATAATCCAATGCAAAACATAAGCTAAGTAAAATGTGTACACATAAAAAGGATTGCACATGTTAAATTTTTGTAAGATTCTTGGAAAAAAGATCCAAGGACTCTTGTCTGAGGTTTGAACTCCACTGGTATGTTACACAATTGTCTTTGCCTCTTAGCTTGCCATCTGACTGGGAATGTTGGGAGTATTTAGAAATCACATTTTTGCCAGTGATGTATGTTACACTGAACTACAGTAGCCCTAAAACAGTCAGTAGACATATTTTTCTGATACCAATTTACACAAATTTGCATGTTTTTCCCTTTGTATGCTCAGTGTTTGAGTCTTCTCATATGCAAACTATTTTTGAACAGTGATAATTGCACTCTGTTGTTGACAAACACGAACATAGTGATAACAAAACAAATGGTTGTTAAAGAAGGAAAACAGAATGCACGTGTAAATCTGAATTGTATTACAGAAAAAAAGAACCCCACATCTTAGCCAATCAAGTAGGCATGTATAAACATATAAACAAGAAGAAAACAAAAGTTCACAAAGTTATGATCTGCAAGGTTACTGAACCTCTACGGGAGTTGGGATTTAATTTTGTTTGATTTGTACTATGTGGTCAACCACATGTAGCTGGAACCACATGTTTACATCCAATAGCAGTGGGCATATGGCCTGACTCATGCCTTTTAGTTGACATAAACAGAATGCAATATTTTGGCATACATGATATGTGTACATGCAAAGCCGTATTTTGGATACCACTGAGTGGATTTACTCCTGTAGTTCAATGGAGTAGACCACTGTATGGCTGCAACTACAAAAGGCTGTAGTATTTACCTTGCATGGTTAGAGCATACCCATATTACAGACTCGTTTATAGTTTGATATGGAGCTATAATGAATTCAGGACAATGCAGAATTATGCTACACCACCAGGGGGAAATTTATATCATTTAGAAGAGACTAAGCAAATGCTGTAATGAAGAAATTTGATACAGTTGTGCCAAAAACAAAGTCTCTATGGGTTGTTTTGAATACCATGTTTGTGCTACTCTTGTCAGATTCCCAGGACCCTTTCACAAACAGAAGTCTTCCCAAATAAGATAACTATGATGGCATGTTCTGGATAATTATGTGACTTTTTTTTCTTTTTTTAAATGATGTATGAGATAGAGTTTTTCATGCATGCATTCCACATATAAGGTTCTTCATATTTAAAAAAAAAAAAAAATACATTTACAGTATGCCTGCCTGATATGGAAGACCTAGGATAGGTGATACATGCATTTTTAGCTGTGTATTGAGTATACTACCCAAAACAGTGGTCCTTGGCTTGATAGGCCACTTTTGACAGGGCTCTGCTGTTATCTTTTCCATGTTATTGTACCTCTAATGAGAGTCCACTTTTGGGGTCAACATTTGGGTTCGCCTGAAAAGACAGACCACTGTACACACAATTTTGCATGGCTAGAGATATGTGTTCCAAAGACCACTTTGTTGAAATATTAAATAAATGAAGTGCAAAATTTGCATGAAATGTCAGCCATATAATTTCGGTGACCTATGTGGGCATACAGCAGTTCATATAGGCCTTCACAAATTATGTGTATTTAAGGTCTAAATTCCAATGGTTAGCAGTAAGGACAGATGGTACATAACCCTAGCCAGTGATATCTACTGGATGGGCGCCTAAATCTTCAATTTGTTGTTTCTAACTGTTGATTTGTTTAATTTTTGGGGTCATTTTGAGCTACCTGCTTCAACTTCATGGGCATACTTCAATACTGATATAGTAGCAATTGGAAAATAAGAGATCTATACAGTGATACCTGCTATTAAGACCACCCTTTAAGCCAGACAAAAGTCACATATTACAGGCTATTTTGTCACTGCAGGTAAGCTAGCAAAGAAATTAAAGGCCAGTGTCTTGAAATGGTGATCTTAAAAACTAGTGTGGTATTTCATGAGAGGTGGTCTTTAGAGCAGGTACTATTGTACAAGGATTTTTGCTGTTTTGGTGTATTGAAGCTCACTTTGTAGCTTCCTTATCATTTAAGAGAAAAGTTTCATGACATACAGTGTGGTAACTATTCTGCTTGAGTAAGATCAGCTGGACAAAGGATGAGTATGTACATGTGGTGAAAATTTGTGCGACAATTAACACTGGTTTTGATCTTTGCTTCCAGGACCGGAATAACTCTCCTTATGATACAATGCGCTTTCCTACACTGGAGAGTCACCTCCTAGACATAATGAGAACATCAGCTGCAGATCCACATGAACATTTGAAAGGTGAGTGATCATGGCACGTCATACAGTGATCAGTGTTTTTACCTCTGTATCATAAACCTGCGGCTGTGGTTGTTGTAATGTTTCCTCCGCTTTTTGCCCTGCTAAAGCATGGCAACCTGCATCTTCTGTCTATCATGTGGTCACATGCTTTCATGACAGAATACCAGTATATAGACAAGCAGGTGTGGGTGATGGCAGCACATTAGAGACACCTGCAGAGTCTGCGTTGGTGTTGAGAAAGCTGTCATCCATTTATGCCGTGGCAGCATTTGTTAGGTAGCCAAAATATTCCCCAGTGAATAAGATATTGAATGTACCAGGCAGATATTGATGATGTATTAAGTACAGAAGTAGGATGTCCTACTAAAGTTAACACTGACTCAAACATGTTGTAGAAAGAAATTTTGAACATTATAAATTTATAGTGTGGGAGATGAACCACATCAGCCCTGTGTCTAATTGGTCCATAGGGAATACAAAACCATACCACAGGAATATTGGTATATATTAAGTTGTATATTGATCTTAACACACACAACATTTCAGTGTTATGTATATGTGCAGCTGAATTGACCATTAATTTTGTCTTTCCCATGTTACAGTATTTACACACAAACCAATACTCAACCATTATAAGAGGCTTGTAATATGTGTTTTCATATGATTGCATGTACATGTACACATAGTATGAAACAGGAACACACATTGATGTCTGGCAGTCCATGCTAGCATATTCATAAGCATTTACATTTAGTTTACCAGTACATGTAATTGGTTACATGTGTTTCTTTACCACAAAGAGAGTTAAGTGTCTCTTTATACATGATTATATTATGTAGCTTGAAGGTTCTTGACAGTAGAAATTAAATTTAAATATTCAGTGGTTTCCAAAATATGATGCCCGTATGTACTTGCAATAATAGTGTAACATGCAAATACACAGCTCAGGAAAGATTTCCTGAACCGTGTGCAGTGACGTTTATTGGTATGTAGCATGATCATTCTCTTATAAGGACCCCCCCCCCCACCTCTGCTGTGGTAAAGTGGCCACATTAAAGGGATAGGGGTCAATTCTTTTAAAATGACACTTTTCTGAATAAAGACAAAAGCCGTATCAGAGGGGTGGCTTTTTGGTGGGGGTGGAGGGGGGTGGGGTGGGACTCTTTATAAGAGGGGGACCACTGTAGAGCCTGAAAGGGTTATTTATAAAGGTCCCTTAATACCATCCATTGGCTCTCACTTAGGCACTTCTCCCATCACTTTCATCTAAATGTCTTCTTATTAGATGGTTTGGCTAGAACACAGTCTGCTCCATGGACCTCATCAGCACCCGCTATATATATATGTGTGTATATATATATATATATATATATATATACATATGTGTGAAATTTGTCAAATTCCAGAGTTTATGTCAACATCAAAATATAGTGGTACTTGCTGTATGTGGCCATCTCTTCTGCCAAAAAAAAGTGGCCACATACAGCAGGTGACCTGTCACCACAGGTACATTTTACAAAGTAACTGACTCCTATGTCCAAGCCTGGGGACCACAAAAAGCATTTGGGACTGCTCACTGCAGTGGTTGCCTACAGCAGGTACCAATGTACATAAATACATGTACCTATGGGACAAGCACAAACAGCACTGTTCTGATATATATACTTGTTTACTTGTATCCCAGACTCAGGAAGAATCTTTCTATGATATTTTTGTTTTAATGCAAAGTATATGAGGAATGCACATACTGCTAAGCTGGGTGTATTTTGGCATTGGCACAATGCCAAACATAGGCTGCTGGCTGAAAGTGACCTTACCTCTGTGTGCTTTACCAAATGTCTAGCCTGGTTGAAACTTATTGACTGATTTTCTGCATAGAGAAAGCAGTTTTACCCATATAGCTTGATCATTCCACATGATTATATCCCATAAGAACTCCCTATGCATACATGCTGAAGTACTCTAGGTCCTTGTTATATTCATTGTTAAAAGAAAAAACCTTCTGCACTGTGATATTCACATGTACTTCTCTAGTGGCAACATTGAGATCTCCCTGCTTGCTTCTTGGTTCAAACTATTTGTTGATGTACTTGTAGCATGGTACCTGAGTTCTCATCTGGGTCCACCTGCATAATATGCAAGTGGAAAAACTCTTGGGGGGAGGGGGGGGTTGTTTTTCAGAACTTGTATATTTTACTTTCCAATACCAAACTTTTCACAGTCATATTTTGAAACAGTCCCCTTGGTTTAAACATTGTTTACTTCAAAAGTTATTTGGGAGTAGGTGGGGGCCTATAATGACCCTTCTCACAATAGTTTTGTTGCATTTTGTTTTGTCTCTGCATCACCAATTAACACATAGAAGGTGCATGATGAAATTGTCAATGTACTATATCACATTTTATTGCATGATTGTGTCTAGGATTTGGCAAGAAAAATCAAGTTTATATTAAAGTTAAAGTAAAGATTGTGCACTCACCTTCATAATTAATTAGCTAGCTCTGTACACTCACGTATTGCATGTCCAAAGCCAAGGCAAGTATTGATGCTAGTATATACACTATGTGCCAAAATACATACATAAAAAGCATAGTGCATGTACCCATGTGAATATGTTTTTTTGCACAATGTATGTGCTCTACTGACATAAATGTGTGGACATGTACTTGGTTATATGTACTTTTTGTTTGTGCCACGATTTTAACTATGTATTCATGAAAGCTAAACCATATGTTACCATACAAATGTACATATTTCTGCTACTCAATAAACTTCAATGTCCATATCTGAACTGAACATGTAGCCATATCTGTGCTACACAAATTCTTTTTAATAAGCCAGTCCTGTTGATTATATGTATGTTTGTTCTTTGTCATGTTGCCAAATTTTGTATCTAGTGGTAGGATACTAATATATAGGTTAACTGGTACAATTGCTGGTGTTAACAGGTGTTTCTACATGTAGCTGTAGGACATCTTGCATATTCTCAGTATAGGATATTTACATGCACATGCGTACAGCTATCACACATGTCGCCCATTAGTATAGTGATCCCTGTTCTCAGAGGTCCCTGCCATCAGGGACTACACTGCATTAATACATTTTGCAGTCTAAAATTCTGTTGTTTCCATGTGCATAATTTGCCTGCCATGGTAGATGACATATCGTTCTCCAAAGGCCACTAAATTCTTTCAGTTGTAGGAATGGTCTTTGTAGACAGTGACAACTGTACACACACAGCTAAATGTCATACCTACTCGCCAACAGTGACCATATTTTCAGTTTTGCCAAAGGCACTTTGTCATTCTAAATCTGCCCAATTTCAGTTGTCACATCAGCAGTGACCCATACATGGCTCAGATTGGGGTGGTCGGACCATTGTTCATTTGAAATAATTGTGAATTATATTCTCAATCAAAGATTGCAAGTTTTATTATGCTTGTACATTGAAATATATGTGATGACCTACATAAGTTTGACAACTGGAGTTGTGTATACAATGTATGATTAGAAGTAAGGAAAGTAGTGCTGTAGATAAACATACTTATTTTCTAGTAGCATACTTTGAAACTACAGTTGTACCTGCTATAAAGACCACCTCCCATGAGAGACTGCATTAGTTTTTAAGACCACCCTTTCAGGACCCTGGGCTCCTATTCCTTTGTTAAGTTACCTGTGGTGAAAGACGGTCTGTTGTGTGTGACCGCTTTTGCCTGGCAGCAGAGGGGTCACATACAGCAGGTATTACTGTAGTAATAAACATATTTAATTTAGTTTGTTTGTTCTCAAGGCCATTGTCCTTAACATTGTTGTCCCAACAAGGCCGTTGCCTTATCATTATCATCACTGTCAACTTGCAGTCAATTTTATCGGTATCAAAATAAAACAACTGAACTTGATGACTATCATGGTAACAAACAAACAGCAAACTTTTCTCTTCTTGGTCCAATTAGCTTGAGATGTGTAGAATTTTGGTCTTGTACATTTTGGATGATTTATACTTGATAGGTTTTTATCCCTGGGTACACATTCCCTGATCAGATTATACAAACATGGCTCCAATTTCACATTGCACTTTGGGTCATTAGATTTTCTCCTAATGCAACTGGAATAGATATTGGACTTTTCTATGGAAAGTAGTTCTGTGAAGCAAGTGGGAGGATAAAGATGAAAATAACATTAAGTTGTTTTGCCGGATGTTGGGGCTTATATTACTGAAAATATAACTTGGTTTGTACAGCCCATGTTATTGGTAGGTTTCTGCTGACCCTTAGACAGAAAAGAAAATGTAAAACAATATGTTGGCTACATGCATGTAGTGTTGTTCCTGTGGAAAAATTAAAGCTTTACCTTTTTCAGACATGTTTAGAGGCTAAGGCATGTGCAGCTTTTCAATAAAGGCAATTTGGGTCTAAAAACCAGATTTTAACTTTATTTTTTGACAAAAAAATTGCTTAATGGTGAGTTCTTTGAGCTTGATAGATATGATTTAGGGTTGATGGGATTTTCAAAGATTAATTGTGCTGATAAGCTTTAAGGTTTCAGGAGCAACCTGATAAATGTAGTGAATAGTATTGGTACTTTTAAAAAAAAAAAGGAACAATCTTTCTCTGTGGTAAATAACATATCGTGCAGATGAATCAAATTCACAGCACACTTGTCCATTCTATAATTAAGGCAGTGCTTCTCTGGAGGAATATAATGCAAATAGTCCACTTTTACTAACCCTGTGCAAGCAAATGGGCTTTGGCTGAAATGTACATGTAAGAACAGTTTAAGATTGAACATGACCATGAGAAAACGGTTCTGTATTGCTATTGGTGGCATTTTCAAAAGTTTTGAAAGCTCGGGAAGCATCATTTTACAGCACAACTTATCAAGATAAATTTGTATTGGACAAATAATTAATTAATGTGTGTACATGTAGGTACTTGTTTAAACATTACATTTTATATGATATGCTCCTGCTGGAGTATCATTTATGGAATCTCATTTATATTGCAAATTAATATTTGCCCACTGGGCCATCACCCTGCAGAATTAAATATAACTGTACATATAATTTCAAGGTTGTTTGAAGGTCAGTCAGAGAAAATTTACCTGGTGCATTCATTAGGTTAATTATATATATGATGACTGAGACCACATGGGATGCACCGCTATTGATAACATGGATATCATGTCACTCAAGGGCAGATGATATGCCTAGTAGCACATGGGCAAATACAACTGAAATATATATATCTGTTTGCTCTTAACTTGTGCTAGAGGACTTGCCGTTACAAGTCCTGATGAATTGCATTGCTCATTGTGAGGCCAGTGCAGGTCAAATGATTCCCGATCAAGTTTTGGGACAGATAGTAATTTGTCAGTGATAGGGTCATCTTGCAAAGTGGCAAAGCTTGCACAGATCTTCAGATGCTGTCAATAACACTGGTCAAACCAGGCTATTTACCATTATAAGTGGCCACTGCATCATCTCCCTGCTACCCACTGTACATATAGCTCATTGGTCCTGCTGCAACTTAATGTTGAATTTGGACATGTCGCCACTTGGATAGGGACTCCATTTCATGCATAACTTCACTTAATGGCAATTGTTCCATTCTATATGTGTCCAGGATGCAAATATCTCCACCAACCTTCTCCCGTGTTTTTCAGTTGGTTGTATCTTATCCCGTGCAAATTGGGTGTCATTTACGGCCACTGGATGCACAGATATAGGCTATTTCCTCTGAAGTCCGTAATGAAGTGAGGTTTCTTGGAAGTGGAGGTTGTCCATGTGTCCAATTTGCATCAGTGAATGTATCACATGGTTTTATGTAATGACCTTCACCTTGTGTTCTGCTCTCACACCATCTTAAAAGTATTAAACAATATTTAATCTGTAACTTAGATATCATGGAAGATAAAGTAGATTATATACACATGAAAAATCGAAAGTTTACCATCGGTTAAAGTGGACATTCAAAAAAAGGAGGAAAACATGTCAAAAGAATTAATGAATAATCATGGGGGAAAAAACAAATTAGTAGTCCATTTGATAATGAAAATATATGTTGAAACATTCATTGGATCATTCTGTCTTGTTCTTTGTATTGGGTTTTACATTTAAAATAAATTGTGAGTAAAAAAAATACCTGGTGCATGTCAACACTGGCCTTTTAAATGAGGGACTATACTAATGAAATTTGTCATTTTGTTTCACATGCAAAATAAGTTTTAGAGTAATAATTTAAAGTAGTGAAATCAATTTCCCCCAGCATGCCTACGTACTTGGAATACATGTACTTGTGTTGAAACTTTTGCTTTTGCATAGTTGAAATTGATTGAAAATTTCCTTGAATAAATTTACACAGATGGTGAAGAGACTTGTGTTCTGACCAACTGCTGATGCAGATGTCCACATTAACTCTTTCAGTGTCCAGGTGAACAGCTCTTCTCAGTGCTCTTTCAACACCACATGCCAAAAGCATGCCAAGGAGAGCCGTTGACCTAGACCATTCTAGTGGTCACTGAAAATAGTCAGTTTACAAACAACACGACTCGTGAAATGCAGAACACATCACTTTTGTCAAATTCGGCAATGAAGGAGTTAAACTTTGGTCCAACTCTCAGTGCCGTGGTGTGCTTGTTTCAAGTCTACGTTAAGACAATGTGGTCAATATTTAATCAGATGTGGGTCGTGGTTACAATATTTGACCTGTGTCACACTCAAAAGAACCAGTGTTTGATTAACACGATTGCTAGTTGTTTAGTCAGGATCTGCAGCGTCTGATTGGCTGCAGACAAATACCTGGGACAAACTGAAGGAAAAAAAGTCAGTTTGCTTCCAGTGCAAATTTATTAACTCCATTATAAAAAGGATCATTATGCCAATACATCTACTTCTACTATGCAAACCAATTAAAAGGTTTGTTTCATTCAAAAAGTAGTGGTTGATTGATTTTGAGCCCATAAAATTTCCCACATATTGTGTACATTCGTGTAGCCATAGTTCATTTATATAGAACTTTTTTTTTTTTTTTTTTTTGCCTTTTTTTTTTTTTTTTTTTTTTTTTTTTTTTTTTTTTTTTGTTGTAGGTGGTGGAGGCTGGTACTGTGTGGGAAGGAATAATTGATCCATCTAATCAATTGATATTGTGAATTGGAAGAAGAAAAGAATTCTCACATCGCAGACGTACTCTTTAAAGATATGACTGCTAATACTTGATTAGCTTTTTCGTTAAATCCCTACAGGAAGAGATTAACACAGAAAAGAAGGAATGACGGACAGATCGACATTCATTTGAAGGATGTCCACAAATGATAGGGATCATCCCCAACACATGAGATCCTCATAATGACAGACCAGGTGACATATTAGAGGCAGGAAATCAATGTGGAGCTGGGATACAGTATCTAGATACAGGTTGTTATAGGAGAATAGTGCGTGGGCGTGTCCCAGTTTCTGCAAAATGGTATCTATCTGGGTATACTGTTAGCCAGTATGACCCGGTAGTGCCAGCTATATATATATGACTCCACGGCCTACCAGCATGGCTTCTTGTTCAGTAAACCCAGGCAAAATGCACATGTATTCATGCAGCAGTGGCTGGCCCGTATGGATGTGGGAGTCTGCAGCTAAAACAGTCAGTTACAGTGACCTGACCTGAAGATGCTACCAGGAAAGGTTGCATTCTTGTCTTCCAAAACACATAGCTCCTGTGATATAAAAGGAGCTGTGATGCTAAAAGTGAGTTGCTGGGAGTGTAGGCCTGGCCACTGCGTACAATAGTAACCCAGTAACCCAGCAACCTGTGAGCTGTACTGCTTAATGCAGTGATGGATTGAAGCCAACTGACAGCCACATAATTTATCCCCACGAGTTTGCATCACTGCAGGTTAGCTTGGCGCTTGCTCCACAGACAGACACTGTTATGTGGTGGGGTGTTTTCCCTGCTCCAGTCCCCATCAGCTTTTAAGTGATGATGATTCAGAATAGGTTAGTCTCCTCCTTCATACCCGAATAATTTTGCAGGGAAGGCCAACTGGTGTTTATGAAAGGAAGTCTGAATGCAAGTTCCCATATGTCACTGATCCTACTGTGAATGTGTGAGTGTTATTTGAGTAGGGCCCCCTGCTAGGTAGAACATTGCAGAAAATATTTTTATCTAATTTGATGCAATTAGCTTCCAATTAACAAGGCTTTGTGTGTTTTATTGTGGTATGGCCGTCTGGTTGCTAGCTTGTCACAGATTTGATGTTGTCAAGACATGAGGACAGTAAAATATTAACTCGTATGTATGCTTGTCGTATCATCATTATGTATGCCAACTTGAAAATAGACCTGGATTATTGCAATTACTTCCAGGCGACATACATATGAGACAATTAGGCTGTACAAACTGGAAATTGTGTCTTTTAGTACAGATATGTATCCTACAGGAAATTGAGGTGATTATTAATGAGAAATTCTGCAAAGGAGTCATGTGTTGAATGTGCACATTTTCAGAATTTGATCAAACTCATTTTATCAAGCCAATAAAAAGAAATGTGATGGGAAAATGGCCACAACAATGTCCCTACTTTGCACTAAAAGAATGTTATATATGGGGCCCCTTCCTCGTAATTGATCAATTTTTGCTGTGTACAGGCTCAAAGTACAGTGGATGGCCTTTAAAATGTGGCACAAGGGTGGGCAGGCTGGTAATGAAATAGCGGGTCATGTCGCATTATTGCACACCAAATGCATGGCACATCCTCCTGCCCCCATGAAACATCTTCTTAGTCGCCCTCCCTGGTGGATTGCCTCCAGTATTTTTCCCTGAGAAAACATGGCCAGGAGGCAAATGATGCCATCACAGTGATTGCACAGAATTGATTGTGGCTCTTCTGTTTAAAACTCCACCCCCTCATTAAGAGCACTGTAGCAGTACTTACAAGAAATGTGAATGAATTGTTACATTACAACAGCATGAATGGGAACTGAGCAGTGGATTATTTGCAATATTAAGTGTAAGAAGGGTGTAAATCAACTGATGGAACAGCCCCAGTGTGGGAGGAGACAGTGTGAGAAAGAATCCCGAGGAGGTCACTTTCTTGTCCAAACCTGATTATGCAAATCCTTATTGCATGCCTGGGGGAGTTTCCTATCGAATTAATGTTCTGTTTAGGATTCTCTTCATCTTGTCCAGTAAATGCTTTCACCAAAAGTCTTGTGGGTGTTCGTATATTGCATGAGGTCCATATCTCCCTCCATATGTTTTTTGAATGGGGTAATTTGGGGACCACAATTCTTTATCTAAGGAATGTGGTTTCTTAAAGGCGCAGCTTTTTTTTCTTTTTTCCCTTTGCTATGTTTGCAGGAACAGTATTTTCTCTGTTTGATTGGTAATTTTTTTTGTAGGCATAGCTGTTTGCTTGCATAAAGACCATAAAGTTGCTTCATAATCTGGCGGCCTATTCTTGAACCCACAGTGGACTGAGGCATCATTTTCTTTAGTGCACTCTGAGCACAGCATACCTTGGAAAGCTGGACTTTTTTTAAAAAATAAGCCAAAATTGGAAAGAGCAGTGAAATTCATGGACAATTCTGTCTTGATCCTTTATTAACTTCTTTTAAAACAATTTAGCCTTTGCAAATTTCTTTTGCCAAATTGAAGAAACAGAAGCATTTGGCTAATTGGCTGATGATACCACTAGTCTCTGCTTAATGTCTTTGTTATTCCTGAAGAAAAAAGAAAGGGAAAGAAAAGAATGGGCAACACTGGATCATTGCTGCTAGTTTTTAATGGGAGAAGGTTGGATGACAATACGTGTGCAGTGTTTTCATAAGGATTTTTTTTTTGAGGGGGTCACAAGAAAGAAATTTCAGGGGAGAAGATTGGATTTTCACCAGTTTTGCATGTAAATAAACATGACTTATGACCCTTTGGAATTTTCTCAGAGGGCATTTTTTGGTTTTAAAAGGGTATACCCCCATTCCACGGTTAATGGAAACACTGGTATGTATTAGCACCTCAGCTTTAAGATGACCCCTACTGCCATCAAAAAAATACTGCAGATGTTCTCAGAATGCAGGGCCAGAATTTAGCAAAATTTTGTGAGAATCTGTTTGGATTTTTGTCAATTAGTTTTCTTTTTAAAGAAAGACAAGTTTAGGAGAATCTATACGAGAATAGATTCTCAGATTCTCACAGAAATTCTGGCCCTGGAATGCAAATAACTTAAACACAGAAATGGGATCAAGTATCTTCAAATAGTATTCCTAAAACTCCATGCAGTTTCTTGTGGGAGGTGATCTGTACAGCAGGTGGGTACCATTGTAATGATGTGCATACTGGCTGGGCATTTATATATACATGTATGTGTGTGTGCGTGTGTATATATATATATAGTAAAACCTCGTTTTAAAGACACCATCTGTTCCTTGAAATGTGTCAGATATCTGAGTGTCGTTATAATGTGTTTTCACTGTATATATATATATATATATATATATATATATATATATATATATATATATATATATATATATATATATATATATATATATATATATATAGATATAGATATATATATTTTTTTTTTTTTTAAAGCAGCTATTCAAAAGTGTCCATATTTTGACATTATTGCACAAAGTACTCTTTTCTAACCCCCACCCCCTCCAGGACTCAAAAAATGATGATTTTGCACCAATGTTATCCAATTATTGACCCAACATTTGCCAGATTTGGTAAGAGTGTAAATTGATCTTGATCCCCCCACCCCCCATTCCCCTGATACTAATAAGAAAATGCAGACATTTTTAGTAGGCCCTTCAAATGGAAGCAGAATATTACCATGTGTTTCAAAGAATATTCCAGATGTAGTTGTGACTTGACATAAGTGTCAATTACAACTTCCAAATGAAAACTGGGGTTCATGTAGCCTGTGCAATTATTGCCCACGAACTTGGCCTCTATTTTTCTTCTGGCATCTGGAGTAGGATTTGCCAGATACGGTAATACAAAAACCATTGAGCAGGCAAGCTGATACAGGGGGGGATCCAGGGGATGCAAGGATATGAATGCAGCCTTCCCACTCCCACCCCCACCCATAAAGGGGAGGGGGTGGGTGGTCATGGTTTTTCTGCTCAATGGCATTAAGTTTGATGTAAAAAAAAAAAAAAGCAACAACAACAAAGAATAACCCTAATTTTGGGGCTCCATGATGCCAGGAAGGGGTATGGAAATTCTAAAATGCAGGAGCTTCTGAAAGCTATATGTTCCGTGGGCCCCACAAGGCTGGAAACACCTTAAGCAACACCCTATGACTTTACTGTGAGTTACTGTTTTATAACAAGGAAACACATCTAAGAATTAATTCTAATTTTTAGGCTCATTGTGTGGGTCTGTACAGTTTAAATACAATGGTTCTTATGGCATTCACAGAACCGCAATTTTTGGTTTTTCTTAGTGATATTTGCATGGATGGATAAGCCTTTTTGGACCGAGGGCTAGCTGAATGCCGCAATCACTTGAACTGGGGACTTTTACAGAAAAAAAAACCAAACAGAATTTGAGAGCCCTTTTGTTGCATGCTCTTTTTTTTCCATCACAGTTTTGAAAGCCATTGTTAGATCTTTTTCATACAAAATGAAAAAACTTGTACAATGCAGTATCAAGAAAGAAATATTGATCATGTAGGCAAAGTACATATAAATGCAGGTATCATTGAAGAGGAAATAAAAGGATGTAAATGCACCATCTGGCATATAATGTATGGAGCTATACAGTACATTGTGGTACTTTGAAATGTCAGCAAACAAAACTTGTTAATTTCACTAAGATTTTAATTGCTTTTGTTTGTTTTGCAATATACTTACCCAGGATGGCATTATTTTGATGCTACCACAAGAAAAAAATTTAACTTTTTCCTGATCAGAGTAAGACTGAGTCAGTAGCTCTCCTTGGCAGGGGCTGGGTGCTGTGTGTCCAACCCACACTTTAGAAAGCTTTTGACTTTGGGCATGTCATCATGACAGGTCTTACCCACAATTCTTGGCAAACTTTTTTTTTTTTCATGTCATGGGATTTAAGAAAAACATTAAAGCAGGCAGCCATTTTCATCTATACTAATGAACAGGAAAAGACAGGGTTGAAGTTTAGGTGATCTTAACTCTTTCAGTGCCAAATTTTGGACAGAGTCAACAGCCAAAGAATTTTGGGGATATTTTAGTAGCCATTTTGAAGTTTTAGTAGCAATTGGCTATTTTGGGAACTGTTAGCGCTAACCTAGAATACATGTATATCTAGCACAAAAACACTAATGTCTCTTACGAATATTCAGAACTGGATTATGTTTGATATATAATGGTCACACTGAAAGTAAAGTCAAGTAAATAAAGGTTACTTTCTGTAGCTTCCTGGGATGCCCATCAATATATGTATATGTCAAAACTTTTTTCACTCAAAACTCAAAATTAATTGAAGTGATGATTGTCCATTTAAGCAAATAAAAATAAAATAGATATGCAATCAAATGATAACACGATTTGCCCCAAATGGCATTGTAATAATGCACATTGCCTTACATAACAAGGAAAAACAAATTGTGTTCCCTGTTTATAGCTCTTGACTTGTCAGTCTTTTTACTGTCAAGTGAAGGAATATTTTAAGGGTATAAAATTACAGGCAAGTGACTGTTATTAGGCGGTCACAGAGCCCTCGGTGGTGAGGTGTACCTACTTAGTACACCACACAGCATCTCACAGAAGCTTGTACAAGCATGTCACTGTACTTGTGCAAACACTCAACACACTTCTACCTGTTGACATTCTGTGCCATCATGATACTACACTCAGGTAAAGCTGCACTTTTTCAGTGGTATGTCAGTGTCATACGCCACCCAGAAGCCACTGCTTTCATTCTGGGACTATTTGGAAATCAAAACGGTGAAGTGGGATGTGTAACTTCAGCCAACCTCTCCCTCCCCCTTGATGTTTGTACTGACAAAGGTCAATAGGGTAAGCTTTAAAGCTACCCTGCTCCAGAAATTGATATATAAGGTGTAAATGACAGCACTAGGACTCCCCCCCCCCCCCCCCCCAAAAAAAAAAAAAAATCAGAATAGCTTCAGAAATGTTTTTAAACTTTTACAATTGAAAGAACACAAATAACTTAATGTGAAAACTCAAAATATACCACACGGAAGTGATTGAGATGATAAACCAGTTGTTTTAACCATTTCCAAAATGTTATATTTTGAAAGTATATGGGCAAAGCTATTGTCTGCTAAGATGATTTGTATTGTCATTTTATGTCTCATTTGCTATCCATGTTAAAATGTTGGGGGGGGGGCCATATTAAAATGGTGTGCATATTTTTCATTGATCTGATGGAATCTGTTCCCATTACAGCAAACCAGGGCTTTAAACCCTTTCAGTGCCCAATTTTGGACTGGGTCAACAGCTTTTCTCAACGCGCACTGGACGCAATGTGCCCAATGCATGCTGAGAAAAGCTGTTGGCCTGGGGTATTCTCTCTGGAAGTATATGTTTACTGGTACTTGAATGAAAGGTCTTTTTACCAGGAATATGAATCTGGGATCCTAATGATAATTCAGACTAGTTTGACTTAGGTAGATCAACTACAGACATGATTGGCACTGAAAGAGTTAAGTTGAGACTGTTATAGTCTGAGTCCCTGTTGAATTGTAAACTTGTGTAGTGGGCTAAATACAATTTAGATAGGCCATAAAGATATAATGAGTAACATGCCAGAACTGACCGATAAATCCGATCGCTGGAACCTATGTGAGCCAAGGTTTTCTGTGTCAGTTTATTACACATGGGTTATGGGGTCATCTTATATATAGGACAGTCTATCTCATTATGTTGTTTTGGAGATAGCTAATAGAGCCATGGATGACACTGGGGTGCAGTTATCTTCCATTGAAACACAGCAGGTAGCCCCATTGTAAATTTTGTCATGTTTTTGGTCCCGCATTAGTAATCCTACAAGCTGGATTGTGATCGTTTACGCTGTCACAGGTGGATTACTGTCAGGTGGTTTTGTAGTGGCCTATCTGCACTCACCTCAGTCATCAACACTTTAAATCCTGCTGGACCTCTCCTTTGGGCAAAACATTGATTGAATACAAAGTTTTATATTGGGGTAATAAGAATGGAAATGGGCATTACATATTTTTCAATCTTTCTTCACTTTGGTGGGAATAAGAATTTATTGAGGATTAACAGAACTGTCAGCATCGCTAATAAATCGAGATTTGGAATTTGGAAACTCCAAGCCATTTGTGGTGTTAGCTAGGAGAATTACCAAGCCTATCATTGAAATTTTACACCGTCAAAGCATAAATAATGATATTCCAAATTTGTCAGAACTTCTGGCTCTAATGGCATGTTAAAGTTGGCATACTATTGTGTGGGGTCTTTAGATTCCAGCTGAGCGTAAACTGATGATTCGGGAGAAACTGATTGAATAATTGATTTACAAGGTTGTGTGGGAACTGTGTCCCAGTTGATTCTGGGTATTCAAGTTGCACAGTCATTTCCATTTCTCTCATTGATTTTATTGTTTGACCAACTTGACCATTGCGTCCACAATGACGTGTTAGCTTGCCATGGAGAGTTGAGCTCGGCATTATTTTGTCCTGTTTCAGTGCGGACGCTTTGTGGCAGTCACCGTTTCCTTTGACCTTCTAGTATTTACTTTTTTTCTTGTTGATTGGAAACATGAAGAGGTTAATAGCAATCAGAATGTGAGCAAGCACTGGAACCTTTCATATATACTGTAGGGACATGACAGTATGTGTACCCTCCCAGAAAGGGTAACTGGAAATGAAGTCAGACCCACACGACTTGCAAGCTTGTACTCTGTGAGGACATGGATTTACCCTGTAGGGTCACACACAGTGGCTTACCAGGTGCCCTCCAGTATAAATTTGGAGCCTTCCTGTATGATAAAAGAATCAGCCTCCCAGATGCAGACAACCTGGCATTTAGAAAAATCTAATGCCAGTTGTTATGTTTCATTTTTTCCCCTGGTTGATGTGGAAGGTCAATCAAAGTAACATTTTTTTGTTGTTTGGGGGGGGGGGGAAGGGAGTGTTAGAGGACCATGTAGTCCTATGTGTAGCTACTGATTTGTAGCACAGGTTGGAATGCCAGTGTGTATGTTACAGTGCATTTATAATGGGTTATCTCTGCAGTTGAGTTGTTGCCTGAACCAGGAGCCTCTGTACAAGTAGGATTACCCCTGAAGCATGCACATTTTACCTCATGCACAATACTGACTAGGTCTGAGCGTCCTCATTTTGATTACATGTAATGTAGTTGTAAATTGAAATTGAAGAAGGACAGGTTGTTACTTGACTGGTCACATGGGTGATAGGGCTATTGTATTCAGAAGATCTGGGTGCTTGGTGTGTGACAACAGGAGACAAAGTTTATCCTGGGCTGCTAGCACGCCATGGTACAGGGTACCAATGACAAGGGGGTGGAGTCCATGTTGAAACTCTGATCCTATTTGCACCGTTTACTTTGACTCCTCTATTATGATTTATCAGGCCCGTTGAAATTCCAGTTCACATTGTTTAGAGTCCATATTTTTTAGGCAATGCTTGCATCGACCTTCATTGTGACAGTGAGCTTTAGTAGCCTCAGTTCATTCCATACCAGTAGCATAAATATTTTCCTTGTCTAGTCAATAGGAAATTCATTTGAATTGCACATAAAGAAATTCCCAATAATAGCTTAATTTAATTCAAGTACCAACATGTCTGACTATTATGTAGATAAAGACAGGATTTTTTTTTTTGCATTGCCCAGCAAGCAAGTTGTGTTCTAGCTGCACTTGTGGTCTGACATTTCCTTGCAAGTCATGCTCCACCTAGAGTGTGGGCAGCTGAGGCATGAATTGACAGACCTTGACTTTGCTATTGTCACATGTATACATTTTCATGGCTTTTGTATATCAGGCCTTTAACTGAATTTACTATTATGGTTTTGTGCTATTAGCAGAATCAGTGTAAGTAAAAAGACAGTAAAATTAACTGTATTTAGAGTACATTTTGTTGTTTAGCAATTTAACTGGATATGAATTGCTGTAAAACAAAGAAATGTAAGATTTGCAACATGCTGAATAATGAATAAATTCAATATGAACTTATCTGAAGTGAAAGTATTGGTGTCTTTTGAAGGTGACATGTTCAATCTGTTTCCATCTGACATCAGAAGATATTTATAAGTTAATACAAAATATGACCAAGCTTGTTACACATGTGTGTGTGTGTGTGTGTGTGTGTGTGTGTGTGTGTGTGTGTGTGTGTGTGTGTGTGTGTGTGTGTGTGTGTGTGTGTGTGTGTGTGTGTGTGTGTACAGGGTAAATAATCTAGGTTGATAAAAATATATAGAGTTAAATAACTTGTTGTAAGCATGTACTTGTTTGCCCTGGAACATGCTGGGTCAAGTTTCTTCACAGTCCTGGAGAAAGTTCACCATGTATGTCTGACATTGGCTGTATATTGACAAGTAACCTCTATGTGAACTTAGCTCAATCTGACAGTCTTGTCTGACTGTCTCCAAATTGGCTGATATTGTTTCCCTGACATATATTCATACCAGACAGTTTCATGTGATTACCCATATACAAGTCTGTTCAAAATCATAGTTCAATAAGTGGGTGCTGATCTCATTTGTTTTTTCTGAAATATTTGCTTGAGATTAAATGCGTATATGCATCAGCTTTGGTTTACATTTTGATTATTTTGAGTGTATATACTATGCCTCAACCTCCCTCCCTTCCCCCCCCCCCAAAAAAAAAAGAAAGAAAGAAAAAAATTGCAAAATAGCTACTGTATTGGCTGGTTTTAAATTGGGCTTTTGCTCTCTGAGTCAGCAAACTTTTATGACAAGTACAATGGGGTTGATGGTTATCATGCCCCCTGGAGGCTTTTTGGGGAAACACAGTATATGGCCTGGCTAATTCTTCAATGTCGTTATTGAACTAACTGGGAAGGTGGTGGGGGAAATCTGACAAATGAACCAAAAGCCAGAGACTGTATATTTATATCTACAGGTTTGTATGTAGCCCTGTAGCCGTGTATGCATAAAAATATGAAAATTTCAGACCTAAGTGACTGTGTCTACAGGCAGTTTATATATATACAACAGACCTACACCTAGCCCAAGTACATGTTCCATCATTGACACATCAAAATTCTGGCAAACGCTAATATCTATAATTAGGGGCCTATGATAGATACCTGCCTAGATACCTACCTGTCAGATAGAGCACATTTAGTTACATGGCTGGAGTGTAATATGTCTGGAATAGACACCTGCCATACCTGCCACGCATATATGTCCTCGGGTCAGGTTTTGTTCTAATGTGTGTGTGTTTGTATGCACATGTTGGCACTCTAAAGCAGAGACAGGTGTGGGGGAGGGAGTAAAGTTATTCTCAGCAATTCAGTCTAGGTGCTTGTTTGCACCTTTCAGCCATTTTTTTTCTAACTAAAACATAATAGCATGTTTTACAGGGTTTCCGCTACATAATATTTCATGAGTCACTGGTGGGACTGAAAAAATATGGGGCAAATTTTGAAATGTTATTGATGCATTAAGTATATCAAACATGAAACCTATGACTTGCCTGCTGTATAGACAACGTTCCCTGCATTCTCTAAGATACCAGTAGCTGCTACTGCCTGGTGTATATGTTACACAAAAAATGTATACTTCAGCTTTCTAAAATAGGAGAGATAAATTTATGTTTGAAATTAAACTCATCATTAAGTAATGTAGTATCTTCTTTCATTGTGGATTTTAATTCAAGTGGCAGTCTGGGTTATATTTAAGTGCATAACACATAACTTTGCAAGTGGGTAAAATACCCTTGGATGTAAAAAAAAAAAAAGTGATTTCTGTCTGAGGTATACATATGTATATGGGATCCTGGTGCTCTTTTGATATATATGATTGGCTGATGGATGATTGAAATCAAGAAAAGTATCATTACATGGTTAGTTTGTTACAATTGGTTGTGAGAATCTGCACATAATCAACTGCGCGTTTGATTTGTCTTGGGAATTCAGTAGCCAAAGTGGTCCTAGATTGATTTTCTGTACTTTGCCCATCATGTCAAACAAGTCAAGTAGTCTGTGAACACAATGAGCAGGGCAAAGTTGAAGATTTGAAAAAAGTGTTTCGGTTCCAATTTTTAGATTTCATGGGAGAAATTTTATTTAGCAAGGTCTCTTTTAACAAGATTTTGCTCTGAAATATACAAACCTGGAAATAAGATTTACTTGGAAGAAAAGGGGATGCTTTCAGATTTAGAAGTTATAATTGACAAGAAGCAGACTTATGGTGTAAAGAGCTTGTTTGTTATGTCTGTGGTCCTCTGCAAACAATAGGGGATGGAAACTGGGCATCTTACTCCAAGTGTGTAATATTCCATAGAATGGCAACATGCCAACACTTATGGTAGTCCACAACTCAAAGATAGTCTCTTGTAAAGTGATTTGCTTCTGTTGAACATGTTTGTTCTGTTCCAAGTACATAAATGTCACAGCATATAATGCAAGTCAAGTATGGTATTAGGGATATTGAATCCTGCGTACTATTGGGCAAATTGTGTGTCATATTTGGCTAATTTGATGGGGTTCCAAGTTTTCTTGCGTGCTGGCAAGATCACATGTATTAGAGGAAATAGAATTTTGAATAAAACCTATATTTGGCACGAGTCAGTTCATTCGGCAGTGGCCTGTTGTGATCCATCTGTCCAATTAAGCCATGGCACAGTATTTTCGGCAAAGGCATGACACTGTGTGGTCACATTCTCAGTGCCACCAGTATTGAGTATCACAGGAATCAGAAGGAGATATCCATAATACATCAACTTCTTCAGACTGATCTTTAATCCATGGTGATAAGACACAGCACTGTTGAAACTGGTCAGGCATTATAGAGGAGGACGACTGTCTTTTTTGGCCTTGCCCTCATTATATTTGCTTATCTTTAATACAGATGATTAAAGTTCATGTGCATATTTTTTTTGGTGTGTGTGTGTGTGTTGTCTTGGAGGAGCATTGGGAAGCTGGGATGACTTGGTCAACAGAGGCACAAAGTATCTATCTGTGAGACACTTCTGTCTACTCAGTGCAACTTGCTCCAGATGTTTCGCTTGTTTGTGCATTACATGGAATAAGACTAGCCAGAGTACACATAATCCTGACTTACAATTGCATGTACCAAGAGCTGGGTGTATGTCTGGAGCCTATATCAGTACAGTGGTCCCCCTCTTATAAGGCCCCTCTCACCAGAGGCCACACTCCTTGAAAGGGCAGCATTGTTGTGCTGAAAGTATTTTATTTTCATTATATCCTCCCCCTCAAGAGAGGCCACCCCTCTTATAAGGCCACTTTTTGGCTGCATTTGGGGTGGCCTTATAAGAGGGGGACCACTGTATCTTTAGGTGACAGGTGGAATGACTGCTGGTTTAAGATGTTCATTATTATTCATTTCCCCCAAAGGGAAATTCTTTTCCTAGAAAGTTGTGAAAAATTAGGACAGATATGTGGTTAAAAAACTATACAAATAAATGAATATAGAAAAAGTCAGCTGAGAATTGAGATAATTTTGGTGCCTAGCTTACAGCATGGCTGTGCTATAAGGTGTATCTGATTAATGTAGACAAATCATTTCTTGATTGATGAATGAATGAAACAGGGCCTAACAAAAGAGCATACGTAGACCAGGACGGAATACTGAAGTGGCTCCAATTCTAACCTTCTTTCTCCCTAATCAATCAGCTTGTGCAGGTTTCATGTAGTAACGCAATCTTGTTAAAACTCTGCTTTGTGCCCACTGGGCCTGTGCATAAAATGCAATAGAATAATTTGCCTGTCATTTGTCATACTGTTTTCATCAGCATGAAGCCCTGCTGGTGCCTTCATTCTGCAAGGAAACATGATGGGCTCATCCACCTTCAGATGTTCAAATCTTCAAAATTTAAGACTTGATTATAGATGCTTAAAACCCGGCATTTACACAGTTGCAGCTTTGTCTGGTCTTAGTGTCCTCCCAGATCTTTTGGCACCAGATTTGATGAAAGCATTAAGCGTAGTCACACTGTAGTTGTCATGTATTGGATATCTCTTGTCAGTGGCAGCTTCATAGAAATTCTGATGAGCTTCTCTTGTGTCAGTGTTGGTGTTGTCACATTTGTCTCATTAGGCAAATCTGCATAATGATGTGAGAGGTTACCAAATACTCATTACTATTTCAAAATGAACTTCGAGGCGATCTCAAATTAATGTATTACGTGCCGAGGTAAAATTTTTGTGGATTTGCAGTGAAGCTGATATGATAAATAATGGGTCTGTGGAAAATTAAATTTAATTTTAGCATCTGTAGTACATGTTGATTAAATAATTTGGCAGTATCAAGAATTTATAACTGTGGCCCAGATGGATACCCTTCAAAATAAAGTGGGCTTTATTCTGTGACATTTCAGATGTGTACTTTTAGCTGTCAAAATGTATGCACTCTTTTATTTTACAAGCTGAAAATCAGATTAATGGTTTAATTTTTTTAGATACTTTTTCTAGGTAACTCCATCACTGTGAACTTAGATGGAGCTGTCATTTGACACTGAAAGATTTTCTGTGTAAATGGAATCTTTTTCTTTTCTTTTTTTTTTTGCTTTCGCATGTATTTTCCAAAAGTTGTCTGACGCCATGATTGCAGTGTTTCAAATGTAGGAACTTTCTGTGTAGGAGTCGGTAAAGTGGGCATGTGTTTGTATACATGTCAGTTGGTGACAGAGAAGAATTGAGTAAAAGCATTTATGGTACTCTTGACACTAATTTTAATCTTAAAAGTGTACACAAGGCACAAGGTTTAATTAATTGGCTTAATTATATGTGTCAGGATTATAAACTTGGGAATATGTTCTTAAAGTACAATCTATAAAAAAAATGCACATATCTCGACTTTTTTGTGATGTATTGATGTTTACTAAAGGAATTCAAATATATAATCAATTTTCATAGCCTGAATTGCTAGTCTGTTGTGCTTAATGAAGCAAAGTGGCCAATAAGCTCTCTTAACACATATGGATAATTTTATGACTATATAGTGAAGTGCATTTTGGACTTGGTCATTAATTCTCTTGCATAAGGGTAGATAGCCTTGAAAATGCATTCTTGCTTGATGAAATGAGCCGATTTTATGACCAAGCCTCTGACACAAACTGACTTACAAAATTATTTGAGCATAACCTTGCCAGGGACTTTGATGGCCCATGTGCTGGCTTTTAATGGTGGGAACTCTGATGCAATGACCGGCCTCAGTACATACCGATATTAGTCGAAAATAGATGGAGGAAGCAACAGAATTCAATTGGCTTCCTTTAGTCCTTGAAGCCTTTGTGCACAGAGAGAGTGGGCCAAAATCAATGGTCAGCCATAGTGGCATTTTTCATTATGGGCCCGGAAAATGTGATAATGAAATGGGCATGAATACCCTTTGCCTGTGAGCTCTGTGCTCCAGTTTGGGCTCAAGCATGTTAGCATGTGTGCGATATTATATCATTGAATGTGCTGTTTGCCCCCTTGACTGTTGCTGTCCTATGTGGCTTTTGAAAATTTTAAATGCCAGATATTATACGTTAAAGGTGTCAAGAAAGATGTAAGTAGGTTATTAGGCACAAGCTGTAAATTCAATTTGCTGAGATCCACTGGAAAGATCGCCCATTTCCCCTGTCTTAGCCTTTCTATAATTGTTGGCACTTAACGGAGGATTTACTGGGTTTGCCAGATTCACTCAATGGATATTTTGTCCAACAATGACTGAAGATGTTGTCAAATGAGAATGTAATCCCAGACAGCCAGTTGCCATCCTTAAAGACATGCAGAGAGCATGTTGTGGGCTGAAGCTGTGGCTTCATGAAAGTGGATCATTAGGGTGCATTCTGTAGGGACAGGTACTTGCGTCATACTGAAATCAACCCACGTAGAACTGTGTTTCATAATACCACCATCAACCTTTCCTGCTCACCATCCCTGCATGCAGATAAACACACAACTAATGTTTCATTGCTTACAGTGAGTCAATATCCGTGGCTTTTTGCCCTTATGCAAGGCCTAACAAAAATTGAAGACAGAGTTCATTGCTGTTGAAAATAATAAAATCTTTAGTCGAAGGAGCAGAGAATAATAACACCCACATACTGAAAACAGAATCTTGACCCTAGAATTGATCATTCAGAGTAAAATTAAAGCTTTGGGTCAGTGTCAGTATTTCCAAGTCAAAGCATTGGATGAACGGAGGATATTGGCCCAATGGTGCAATAATTTGTTCTCCCCACTGCCGAATGGATTTCAGAGCCAGCACCCACACAAATATGCCACTCACATAGTACCTAATGAATTGTAATACATAGAAATCGGGTTAAATCCTACTTTGACTTTCAAGCTGGTCACCAGTAAGCAGTTTGACAAATTTTGTTACAGTCGTTCTCCAGTGCTGGACAGTAAATTAATGGTGAGCTACATGGAAATCAAAATCAATTGGGGCTAACATGTCCCTCTGTCAGGACAAGCACCGGGATGTGATTGATGCATTATTTAAAATGGGTGACAGTGTTAAAATTGGTGATGAAAGTGCATAGGCCTTTATGCCACTACCAGAAATACCATAATGGCCTCGGCAGAGAACCATGTGGAAATGCTGGTGTGATGAAATTCCCAATCACAGTGTTTTCTGCTCACTGCATGGAAATAATGTACTCTAATCACTAGGTGCACTAGTATGAATAAAGAGGCACTATTATGGGAACCTGCAGTTCTGCCCTGCACTAGGTTAGAAAATAAATTTGCTTCTATTTTATAAAATAACACACCCATTCATATGGAAGAGTCACACTGCATTTCTACCATGGTTGAGTTGAAATATCATAAGCCATAGGAGGGCTGGATGTATATATACTCCGGTGTAAGTGCACTGAAATAGCATGATGAAGGCTCATAAAGTGGAACGTATTGTTAAAAGGTCATTGATATCAATATTGCAGACTGTATCAGTAACATGGTGTATTATCAGGAGTGTGAAAATGACATATTTTTATGACTTTTTTTTTTCAATGCTTGTAATCAATACATGTTGAAATATTAAACTGGTAGTATTTATGAGGATTTAGCTTACAAGGAAGTCATAATTTATGTAAACTTGGCTTCCCCGGTCATCCTGTTCTGCTTCTTGTTTCATGCCTCTTTTCTTGTTACCATGTTACTTGCCATATATGGTTACCACTGACAATTTTAGGGCTCTCTTACCTGTCTTTTTTTCTTTTTTTTTTTAACACAAGTCAGTTTCGTTGATAATTTACCTGCAGTGAAAGACCATCTGAAATATTGTGTCTCTCTAAAATTACATGGCTGATGCAAATATCTTTCAAACCAAGAATATTAGTACCAACAAAAAAAGAGGGAAAAGCAGATGTCCTGAAAACAGATAGGTATTATCTTTGGCATCTGAGTTACACTGTATCAAAGCAAAATGGGGCTCTGTTTCAGAGATAAAAAAAAAATGTATGTAAAAGGTTATTTGAGACAATGGAGATGCGTACCATTTTAGTTGCTAACATGTACACATGTAGTAACATGTATAGTTCACATGTAATTTTCTGCTTTCACAGCCATGTCTGGTGGGAACAACTGGGTTGGTGGAATGCATGAGGCACGAGTGCTCCCAAAAGGTAAACAGATATTGTGGGTTGACTATTGCACATCTGTAGTCTCACTGCATTTTGTACATGTCATGTACATATTATGTGCACTTTATATCATTTTATCCATACTGTCACCTAGATGTGGTCCAGTTGCAGTCCGGTTTCATATTTTATATTTACACAAAGACTGGGTGCAGTGGTGTTCTTGTGTTGTATTGTGTTTTTTATCTTGGGATGTGGATACCTTTAATTTTACTACTGTGTGTATGAGTATGTGTATATATATATATATATATATATATATATATATATATATATATATATATGTATGCATATATATACATGCATACATATACATATACATATATGTTCACTTTAAATTTATCTGATACACTTAAATTTATATCTTTCTATAGTACTAAAACAACTCCCACTTTAAATTCCTGCAAAGCACCAGCTTTAGTTGTATCTCCAAGAACTCAGTTTAGACTGATTGTTGAGAGGAGAAGTTACTGGGCAAACTGAGAAAATATCATAGATTAAGTGAGTGTTTTCTGTTGCAATCTAGAGAGGTAGCATGCTGAGAATCAGTAGGCTTGCTGGCAAAAGACTTGTGTAAGAAATGCTCCCTGATCTATACCCATGAAAACTGAACCCATGTATGCAGCAAGGGATACACACTGCAAGTTACTTTTCGGAGTATAAAATTCTAATTGTGAGGCACTCTAAACTTGTCTGTATTGTTTTGCCTGTAATTGTACATGTATATAGTCTCCCTACTGTAGAGTCTGCGTGAAGACGTTCAGCTTTCTAAATAGCTACCTTAATTAAAAAAAAAACTCAAATGTGGGTGTGTATTGTATCATATTATTGCACTGTATATGAACATTGAAAGACAATATTAAAATACATAGAGCCCAGTAGATGCTGTACTGCCTTAGGAAATCAGGTGAATGCATGTGACGCTCTTGATAATATAAAATGAATTTAAGGGTAAGAACTAGGATATGGGAAAAAACAAAAAGGAAAAAAACATGCATGACTCACATCAATATATTTCAGTCCTACAGAGTTAAGATAGATAATACATGCATGCATGCATACATACATGCATGCATACATACATACATACATACATACATACGTGAGATTGGAGATTGTTGATTAATTATCAGATGGATAATAAGGAAAAATTCCCAGAAGTCTATAAAAAATGTGTTGTCTCAGGTAAAGTGACAGCTTTGACTCCCTCTGTGCCTCATTATGCAGATAAGTAATGACTCCTCAAATCTCAGATTCCTGGATCCAACCAGCATGGTCTCGTGAGATATGCAGATTCATATCTAGTCTCCTAGCCTGCCCCTCCTCTGTGCACCCTACATGTATCTTGTCCCAACAGATAGTGGCTAATTCAACTGCATGTAAGAGTTTGTCTGCCCCCAGGTATAGTCCTGTATCTCTGGTGTTCAGCCGCAGGGACACGGGTCTAAGCAGTGCAACCTTGACAGGCAAACAAGTTTGTGGCCATGCCTCATAAAGGGTTTGTTTTCTAAGGTCTACATGACCGCAGGAGATGAGACTTCACCAGAGAGGATTGATCACTTGGGGATCCAGACAGTGTCATGCTGCTTGAGATCCCAACTGAGCACCTGATAGCACTCAGCCTGGAGCACCCTATAACCTAACAGCTCAGCCAAAGCAACATTATCAAAGAAGTTTTTGACCCAGAAAAAGTCTTTCTTACAAAACCCTGGGGGACAGGCTGGGGACTGGATGCAGATATGATACATGTAGGAAGAGTTATAAACATAATGAATGCACCTAGGCCTTTCCTGGTGAATTGCCAGGGCTCTATCAGTCTGCTTTTCAGAGCTTCTCAGCCACCATTGCCAAAACCAACACTTGTCATAAGAACAGAACTCTGCATCTCAAATTTAAGTAGATTCCTATCAGTTCAACAGCATGTGCACACACACATGAAAAAGGGGGGATGTGTATGTCCTTAAGATTATGAAGACTTATGTCCTTAAGATTATGAAGACAACACAATGATATAAATATAAACATTTATTTAACATAGTTTGATAGATTTATCAGTGAACTTGCATTTGTAATATGTCATTGAAAAAAAGCCATTTATGTCTCCAAATAGTTGCCTATTGAAGTTAAACGCAGAGTTATGTTGCCTTCAGCTTAATGCTCAGAGCAAAATCATGTTAGAACAATTTGACAGACACAGCAAATCTTGCTGAGCCATCATCAGGTTTCCGACATTTGAAGAAAATGCCAACATGTGATCAAAATAGTGCAGACGGGAGAATCTTAATGCTAAAAACTGGCCACTGGCCGGGTTCCTCCAATACACAAATGTCAGAAGTTAACAGCGCCGGCATGTAATGTTTGGCTTCCAGAATGCCAGGCATACTTCATCCTTTTCCCACTTCCAGACCTGGATAGATTCCTTACAACTGTCTTCCTCCTGCCCAAATAAATTATCTCCTATCGGTAATAAAACTTATTTGCATCTTTCAGATAAGACTCCATCACCACTTAAGACATACAGGCAAAAAAAAAAACAAAAACAAAAAACAGAAAAGTTGCTTACTTTTTGCAAACTTAAGACTGTCTCTGTATGGAAACTTTTACAGGAAGTTGTAGATTTATCCGAGAAGCTGTTAAAATCTTCTTGCTGGTGGCTGGTAATTTTGCAGGTATTTTGTATATGGGAGCAGAAACAAGATGATGGATGTGAAGTAGAAGTGCCTTGATTAAAAACAAGATTTATTGTAAAGAGAAAATTTGTAGTTGTTTATGTTCAAGATCATGGCAACGTCATTATTGTAGGACATTCAGGCTTGACAATTCACAGCAGGCTTTCATTAAGAAGGTTGGCATTTCTGTGAAAGATGGATCTGTTGCGTCAAGTTTGTATAATGAAAGGAGGAGATGTATTGAGATAACCTTCTTACAAGTTACCTGACATTTTATCATTCAACAAGAGCAAGTAGGCTATTTAGAAGAAAGCAGAAAAAGAAATGGAATGTCTGGGCAGTTAAGCTACCAGGAGCAACAGTGTTGGAGTATGCCTTAAGTTTTAATGCGCTTAGAATCACCAGCTAGGTTTTGCTGGTTGTAATATGCACCACTGAGGTGAAGCAGACAAAATTGTATTCTCCCAAGAGATCAAGATGAATCCCACATTGTGGTGGAAAAACTATTCTGAGTTTAATTTGTTAAGATGACATATGATGTGCCTATCCCAGCATGAAGCCAAAGCAGACCTTTCTGATGACTGATACCAGCACTGATGCAGCCCTGCAAAGACAAGGATGCAATAGTTATTGATGGCCATCCCTGAGAAATAGATTTTGTTTGATATATCATGATATTTTAATTAAATTTCAATTGGTTCATTTTGGCTGAAAGTGAATACTGGCTGCGTAGATCAATGAACATTACTGGGAGATACACGGTCTGTGGTGGGTCTGTTCCTGCCAGGATGCAAGGCCAAACTTGCACCATTCAATAGCAGTAGAAAATTGTTTGCCCTTTCTAATGTGCTGGCATGTGTCCCCAGAGCCGCAGAGTCCAACTCCATTGACTGCCTGTAGCCTTGGTCAACTTTGACGAGAAGCTGCTTTATCTCTGGTGCAGGTATTCAGTTCCTGATTTCCAGCAAAGTCCAGCCTACACAGTACCTAGGGAACATCTATGGTCATTTTACTTCCTATTGGCAAACACCGACTGAGGTCTCACAGACGCAGGGCTGTACAGACCTAGCATATTTTACCATCATTTGTTGGGCAAAGTCAGCCCACAGTGTCATCCATTAAAGGACGGTATCATCCAACAGTAACAGACCTGGGGGAAAATGAATGTTCCATCATTCTTTTTGGGAGAGAAATTGAATGCCTTCAGTCTGAAAACATTAGCTTTTGCTGACCTTATTTTATTAGGTAATTGAACATGTCAAAGCAGGCATTTTTGTTTCTCTGCAGAGCAATATTTTCTATCTTCAAAGGAAACCAAACCTTGACTTTAACTCAGTCCATACCAAGATGGTGAAAGAATCTGCCCGTGGCTTTTGACTTAGGTGGCAAAATATGCTCCTCTTTCCCATGCAAGGCATGGAGCATAGGAGCATGACTTGGCCAAGTATACAGTGCAAAAGATACTGACTTCAGAATGGATATGTTGGCTCTTAAAACAAGAGCTTGCAAGTCCATTTTCCAGGACAAGTGCATTTCTAGACAGGGCAAGTAAAAAAATTGAGTTTAATATAGATTTAAGCCACAACCTGTCCAAATTTTGGACAAAAAGTGCAGTGGAACAAGTAGCAAAAATCTTTGTTGTCAAACCCTGAAGAGATTCTTTTATCTGGAGTTTGACTGCTATTCTCCTTAAATTCAAAGTACATGTGTTGGAAAAATTGTAACTAACACTATGAAACAAGTTGATTTCAAATCTGTTTGTGCCTGGAAATGGAGCATGACTTTGCCAAGTATACAGTGCAAAAGATACCATCAGTATATGGGTACAGAATCTGAAGAAGACAAACTATTTGGGGTGAAAATACATATTATCCTTTAATGCATTTTTTTAAAACATGCACTGAGAATCCATTTAACAAATGTAGATCTTTTATTGAGGTCCCCTTTGTCTCTGAAATCATGTTTACAACGTCGATGACACCACATCAAAGGTTTGTGCATGAGACATGAATATGTAATTTTAATGCATAAAGCATTTGTATAATTGACTAGGGCTTCATTACCATCAAGAATACCACCATTTACACATCAGAAAATGAAACTTGTAAAAAGTGTGTTTACACTGTGGAGTCTAATTTTACTATCATCGTTCAGAACACATGGTACAGTGATATGTAAAAGTCTTTCATTGCAAAATGGAACAGACGTAGGGACTTCAAGTTTCTTTGTATATTACCTGTGCAGGGACTCCATAGCCATGCTCTGTGTTTACATTGCCCATGTTTTGCCCTCTATGGGAACAGGGAATGGAAATTGTATTTGATAAAGAAAGAAGCCCAGAAGTGACTCTTTGCATTGAGTAGTGTACTTTAAGGGAAAAAAGGCGCCTAGCTGTCCCAGCAAGCTCCTGTTGTCCTTTTCTCGTCGCTGTTTTATAGCAGAAGTCGGGACTTTGCCCAGAATGGGGAGCCATATTGTCCCCCTGTATTTATTCCTGATCATACCAAGTGAGTTGTGTTTGCATGCTGATAGTGTTTGTTTTCTCTGCACGTGCGACAAAACATCAAAGGCCCTTGTGCAGAATATTGCATGCGTATTCATGAGTCTTTGTATATGACATGGGGTGAGAATGAAGCTTGGGTCCCTGACAGCCATTCTTGGCTTGACAGAGCATCAGGCCCAAGGCCCTGTCCAGGTCCGCTGCTGTCAGATTCATTGGTCATGTGTCATATTTCATAATGTGCAAAGAAAGTAGGGTGTTCTTCATACAATTAAAATATGCAGTGGCACGTTGCTCATAACATACAATTTCCATTATGCATACTGGCCATCAAAATAGGGTGCTGGTCATTTCTATGGCTTTATTTACATGTACAAAATCTAGGGATCTTGACCTAGAAGAATCACATGCTGACATTTCATTAATCTTGCACAGGTGCTGACATATCTGACCAGAGTGCCAACATAATGCCCCACAGTCATACATAATATATGAAGTTTGTTCATTAATTCATTTTGCATTTCAGCTTTCATTCATTTTTCCAGCAAGTGTTACACTTGGGTACATACCGATTTGAGTTGGCTGTTTACATATTAATACCCAAAGCCCTTCTACCTGTCATTGTCATCATAAACACAAGGAAAAACACAGGAGATTTCATTTGCTACTTTAGAAATGGCATGATTATTTGACACCTTTAAAATCCAAAATATATTGGACATGGTCATGAAAATCCATTAGTCGTATGCTTGTGTTGTTTCGGAAGTCATTTGCCTTCATATTCTCATAGCCAGGAGAATTAGAGTGAGTAGGAACAAGAGCAATCTGCTGTTATGTGCCTTACATTTTTGACGGACTGTCAGTTTCCAGTATGTGGCCATTGTATTACCGGCAGTGCAAGTTCTGGATCAATGAAATCAGGATCGGCAAGACTTTACCTCTGCATGTACTGATCCATACTTATTTGCCATGGTGTTTGAATCTGATCATACATTTGCTGATGATGGCTACATTAAACAGTCGCATAGCTGCATTGAACTATGGCATTTTCTCGTCCAAGAAACAGATCCAGCACAGTCGGAGAAAATTGAATATCCATTTTCGTGAACTTTCCTGTGGGAAAATTGCACTGTTCAGCAGATCTTCCATCTCTTTGGTATACTATTGTGGTTTGCCAGGAGAATATGGAATATCCCTAATCTCAAAGATAGGGGAGATTTTTCATCAAAGAAACCTGTCCAGGGTAATTGAAAGTGTTGGTTACAGTGTGAAGGAAGGACTGTGTACTTTCAATAGTCTCCTCTTCCTTTATCTCGCCTTTTTGTTCATTACTTTTCACCACTAGACTGAGCTCCTTGAAACACTAATTCTTCATTATTCATGCATTGAACAGTTTGCCTTGCGCGGCTGATAAATATTTATCCAGAGACTCTGTGGCAGATGAATAGAGATTGCATGTACTTTCTATACTGAAAACATGATATGTATTGCCACAAGGTCAGAAACGGAAGAATTTGGAATTGTTCTTGAAAAATAAAAGTCAAGCATCACCAGAAACAAATTAACAGGGACTTGTCTTTCTTTACACAAAATTTGCATAATTAAACCAATACATGGAAGCATTTGTAAATATGGCAGTGTCAGTTTTTCAATAAATGCTTGATGTGTGTGCCAACACTAGACCACATCCTTGCAGCATGTACCCTGGAATTCAGTTTATCTGTGCAGCCCCATGTGGTAGCTTGTGACATGTACGTTAAAAAATCACTCAACCATGACTCGTCTATAGTACACAAATGTGCTGTTGCAAAAGACTGTTTGTGGGCAAACTGGATCAGAGTCAATGGCATATTGTGTCCATCCAGGTGTGAAAATGCCTGGATAGAGGCTTACATGAAGGGCAAAAAAGGACAACATTGGCGCATGCTTCAGTTTTACCGCTATGCATGGCAGCCTTGAATGTGATATCTGTCACAATCAATTACTACAGCCTTTGTGTGTATCTGCTAAGAGTGACATAAATGCCTTGTCCAGTTATAAAGAGCCACTTCAGGGGTGTTGCCATCCACTTTTCTTGATGGAGTTCCCACCTCCTCTGTTCTGGTCTTGTGGCAAAACTAGCCTACAGGGTTTGGTGCCTTGACAACCATCAACTTGTCATCTACAGCCTACTTGTACATACATGTATATTAGCTACTTTTGTGGTAGCCTCTGTGTCAAATAACCACAGCTCATCTGCCTTTTTATGTAGCTTTTGGGGATTCTCCTGTCACACCTATGGTGTTAAAAAAATACATTGCATGCTGGGTGAGTAGACCCACTTCTGTCCCTGGTTAGAAGAAACTGTTTGAGGCTTCAACAAACAGCTTAATGCACTTGTACATCAAAGAGTAAAAAGAACAGGAAGATATACATCCTGCCCATTACATATGCAGGAAGCAGCTCCCTGTTTTATGCAAACTGCTATCATATTCACTCTCCCACTCAGTTCCTTGCTTTTAAAAGCTGAACAGATTAATTGAAAATACCTTTGTAAATAAGGAGATTTTTAGTTTTTCGTTTCTGTAGGGTTACATGATTTCATTACAGTGTTGTTTTCATATATTTTTTTCTAAGGAAAAAAAATCAGTGATGTTTTTTTAAATCAAGGAAAAAAATATTTGTAATATAGATTTAACAGGGAGGGGTCTAAAAGCACATATTTAAAGGTTTAGTGAAGTATCGGAAAAGTGTAAAAATTTGTTCACTTTAAACAAATGTATGTACAGCGTAATGGTCTCGTGCAGTACAGCTATTACAACAGTGTTCCATATTGAAGAGGAAATATATGCTAATGCCCTAAACCCTGCAGGCTGCACATACTGTCAAATAACACTCAATATACTTCTACCTGTATTGGTGTAACGAGGTTTAAGATTTGACTACACTGTAACTGAAAGCCTTTTACCCGCTTAGCAGATTTACCATTATGGGCTCTTGTGAGCTTTCAGAGGTTTACACAAAAGGTTCATCTTGGGTATTACAAACAAAAAAAAAACACCCAAATATTTAGATAATAGCATTAAACATCCAGTAAGGTCAGTTTCTCCATGATAAAATGATTAAGGGTGAAGGAAATTTTTCAACTTTTTCAGCAGGCCCTCCTTTCGGCCGTTTTGTCAACCCTTGATGGCTCAAGATAATTTCTGTTTTTCTTTTTACATTATGAACAAAATTGATGAAATCTGAGTAACCTTATATTAGGTGGCTGAGATGACAGTCAGTCTTACAAACATGATGTTTACTTGAGTCTCAAAGGTGACTGGCTTCAAATGGAAATTCAACTGTAGATAGTAGCCATCATTTCATTGACACAGTGCTCCAACAGTGACAAACGCTGGATAAAAGCTAAAAGATCTCCAGAAGCACGAGACAATGCATTAAGAGCTTGAGATGCAAGCTGTTCTTTCCCCTTGTAAATACAAGACTAACTTTGAGATGGCTGTTTTATTTCCCTGTCGTATGCATATAACTTGGTAAAATAGCTGTCTTTATTCTATGGTACTATATTTCATAAGCTGGCGTATGTTTGCTGATACATTGGGTGCCTCCTTTGTTCATACACCTGAGGCGGTATTTATTCCTTGTTGCAGGATCCCTGTTTGTGTACTGACATCAAATATAAACAGCACATTGTGTGTTATTTATCAGTTCATATAAAGGAGTGGTGTGCTGTCTAGGCTGATATTGTGAAGGTGATGTGCCTTATGAGCATACAACAGGTGCTTCATCTCATAGAGGGACCTGTATTCTGATTGAATAGGACGGACTTTATTTGTTTTTTTTTTTTTTTTCGTTCCTTTCCTATTATATTCTCCATTATATTTGGAAGGGATATACAGGCATCTTCTATTTAAAAAAAAAGGGAAAAATGGATGCAACAAAGTGTTGTGAAAGGAAATGAACTGAAGTTTATTTGATGGCCTCAGTAACAGCACTGTATCACGACATAGGAACTTGTTCTGCCATGCGTGGTGTGTTGTTGATGTCAGACAATGCAGTCAATGCCTACACATGATGCTAGTGCAATTAAGCTGCATAGGATTAACCAACATAGCAGCAGCCTTTGGAAGCTTTTCTCTTGACAAGCTTTTGAGCCCATGATTTCCAAGTGCCCACCTGGCAAACAGTATTGATGTGTATATTGTACAGATATTTACCCCTCAAACCAGTGGGCTTTATTGACCTGTCCAACCAAAGAGAATTATAGCAAGCTGACTACTGTGGCATCCACAAAATTGAAACTCCTCACAATTGCAACATTTCTGGAAATTGTATTTGCAGCAATTTTGGCATTTGGAAGCTCAGACCCACCCAGTTTTGTGTCAGATATTAGAAGCTGTAGGACCCGCAGACAAATCCTCACCATAGAAACTGTCAGGTTGGCATTTCTGCTATGCCAGGGGCATGCTGATAAGCACTTGGATGGGGATCACACAAAAAAAGAGCAGTTTACCCAGAATGATTCTGGCTGTGAGGCATGGCTCTAGGTATATAGCAGCATTTTCAGTTTGATCAAGACAGTGGCAGAATGCCCACTAGGGGTAAAGCCTTCCTATTTTTTTTTGGATTTTCTCAGGCTCTCCTCAGACCAGACAGGCATTTTCGTTCCTGTTTACAGGTGTAAATGCTTCAGTTGCAGTGACTACAGTCTGTAACCTTCCATCTCCCAATAGGTTTTGCAGGTAAAGTGCTGAGAGGTAGTGATATGCTAAAAGCGTCCAAAAAGCCTAACTCTTATGATTAGGCATTAATGCAAGGTTTCCTCTGCTGAGAAGATTTTTGAAGGAGGGAGCAATTTGACATTTGATGTGATAGATTGATGTTTAAATGAAAGTAAACTTGACTAATGCACCTGTTGGTAAAGTGACGTATCCATCACACCATGAAAGTAGAGAAGTGAGCAGGGCTGCTGTGTACCTTTACCCACTTGAGTGACAGCACGTTCTCCATGCTGGCCATATCACTGTCTGCCAGTACATTCCCCCTTCACCGATAGCCTTTTTTTATCCACGCAACAGTGTTATTGAACTTACTTGCTACCTAACACTTGAGGACATTCCAAAGAGTGTTCCAAATCAGATATAGCAAGGCAACATGACATGGCATCTTACTGCTTCCAGGGATTCTTCCTCTATGCTATTGATATCAGTCACCCATACAGCTGGACATGTGGGCTGCAGGGATGAAACAGGGGATCAGTATTCTAGTCCACCACTTGGCTGCAATTTAAGCAGGTGGTAGGTTCACTGTTGCCTTGCTCCATCTTGTCTCCCAGTTCTCTTCACAACACACTAATGAGCCACTCTGTCCCTGACTGCAGAAGAAAAGTGTAAATTAAGAACAAAATCCAGTTTAGAAGGAGCAAGTCCACCATGGTCATCAGCACCAAGTCTGTCTTGAAGACATTATTAAGAGGAGGATGTTGTTACTAAGGAATCTCTTTAGTGAACTAGTGAACCTCACACTTTATTGCTAAAAGCCATTTATTATTATTAATATCATTATGTCTTTCTTTCTTTCTTTCTTTCTTTCTTTCTTTCTTTCTTTCTTTCTTTCTTTCTTTCTTTCTTTCTTTCTTTCTTTCCTTTCCTTTCTTTCTCTTTTTTGTTTTTGGTGAAATTGATTTGGACAAGGCGTAAGCAAACACAAAAGCAGCGGCAAGCTTCTCGAAGGATCAGAAATGGCTGTTTGGGATTGGATCATGGACAGTGACACCAATTATCCATTGCGTTGTGCCCATCTTTCTACATTCAAGTTCAAATCTTATCCAATTTCCTGCTGTAAATGAGATTCAGATGAGATGTCTTAGGGCGTAAAGATGCACTGATGCTTCTATTTGAAGCTGATGGCTCATCTGGTCTGCTTAGAGAGACTGCCAGTTGGCTTAAGTTTCTTTTGTTTTCTAGACATTACTTCATTTGTGCAAGGGCAAGGGTTTCTGGGCGAAGGATATTGTTTTTGTCTCAGGAGAATGTGATAAAAGAATATTAATGTGTGCATGTGCTTGTGGCATGTTGAAGAGGCACATACATGCTTTTCTCATGTAACTGACTTTCACAGCTAGTCTGTGTTTGGCTTTGTTACTGCAGCCAAATGGTTAAAGCTCATGAATAATGCACAAGAGTTGTAGGTGTTTCATGCTGTTGTGTAGCATAACATCAACCTAATTTTGCAATCTGCTTACAATAGCATAAATTTATAAACATGTAAAATTTATATCCACAGAAATGATAACATCTGCCATATGGTAACAGCCCATGTAGAGCTGTTGTGGAGAATTAAATTAAACATTCATCTTGGTGATATATGGTATGGGGTAAAGCTAGGGGTCACTATTAATACCAGCTTTCTGCCCTTTGTAGCCTCAGACAGGGGGCAGTATGGGGTACTAAATTCTATTTTGCTTACCCTTCTGGGCCCACAGATACTTGAAGACTTCAGTGTTTTAGGTATTTGCCAAAGCAATCAACTATTTAATGATCAGTCAGCTAAAAAACAGTTTCGAGCAGGAATATGAAAGCAAGTGTCTTATTGATGTTTATATGGTCAGTGGCAACTGTACACATCCTACATTAAGGTGAGTCAGTTCATGATTAAAAAAAATGCAAAAGCCATGCAAGGTTAGGGCCAGGACATGTAGTTTGGGGGTCTGTAGATTGTAAAATCAGCTGGTCCTCTGGCCATTGTGGATCCAGAAGCTAAATGTCAGTACTTTCTCTGTATTCATCTCCAAAAGTCCAAAGTCCTGCAACACTTCCATATCATCAATACTCAAACTCTGTGAGCCAAGTTCTCTACTCTCCACGCATGTTGTGGATTCTGAGTTATACTGCCATGCTTGAAACTGAATATTAATCACATTACAAAAGACGTTTTTATGGTTTGGTTTTATAGCTTGCATCATTGACTCAAGACTATAATAATTACAGTTTTTTTATGAGTTGAAGAGTGTAGGCATGCCCCACAACACAGATAGGAGAGTACATTCCTGGAAGTGAAATTACGGAAGAACATTGCATAATACATACATGTACCTTTAAACCATGATATTTTGTGTCTTTTCTTTGAACCCCTTAGGGTGTTTAAAACAAAGTACAAGGACACTGGGTGGAAACCTAAATGGTATTAATGCACATTAATGTATTTCCTCAGGCAGATTAGATATTGAAGATAGGAGTTTTGTGTGCAGTCAGATATCACTCAAATAGGACTCAAAGTAATGTTCGTGGATGGTATGACATATACAATATTCAGCAGACCAGGTAGAATGGCCCATGGCAGAGTATGGTTTTATCAAAATGCCTTGTGAGGCCACTTAATACAGAGCAATTTCTATTTGTCACTGACTCATTTATTGCCAAGTAACAGTATATCCTTGATAATGGGTACTCCTTTGGTGAAAATGGAACTTGGATGAATCGTTTAATGGAAAAACATTAAGGGCAATTTGATAAAAATAACTAACCTGAAGATGAGAACTTTGAAATAGTTTTGTTGTTTCCTTTAGTAAAAATGGAACTTGGAGAATTTGTTGATTAAGATATAATTGGCACATAAACTGTGAAATATGCTTTTAATGTGGAAATGCCAGAAGACACATCACCTGAAAATTTCAGATATTTCATCAATTAAAAATTCTGTACACCATAAATCGCTAGAATGTGGCATACAGCACTATTTTCCACAAATCCATGTTTTGGTTTTTATTGGCTTAAAAAAAAGCCTTCTGTATATCTGTTGCCCATTATTCAGAAAATTAGGGCAAGTGCTACAAAGGTGAGAATTTTTTAATTTGTCACAAACGTCAGTTCATTTGTTTCAGATTTACAAGGCAGTTCTCATGAGGTCAACATTTGTTCAGGTGCACATCAGGTTTCCTTGTGGCCATTCCACAGATGGAAAGCTGTAAAAGACATTCACTTTGTCAGCTTCTGCCTCTGTTGGTGTTGTAGATTTTAACAGAACATGTCAAATTGAGATCAAAAATGTTGTCCACATAATTGTACCCGCACTAGTTTTTCATTGTGCAGTTGAAAGGATGATTAAAAACTTTGTGCAACTGTTTCATTTCATCATGATTACGTGCATTCAGCTATTTCATTTCCAATGATTACACATTATTTTTTGGCACAAAAAAATGATGAACAGAATTAATCTGGAGCAAAGGTTAATTCTGTGTGCACTGTGCCATATTTGAAGTCATTTTGAAGCCATACGAGCGTAATTTCAGGGACGTGCATATAAGGTGGAAGGGTTGAACGAAGCATGGAGGATTATGAAATTGATGTAGCCTGGCACTGGATTCAGCCAATGCCTAGTAGCATTGTAAGATGTGTATTAATAAGGGCAGACTGAGTAACAAACCATTACACCTGACAATAAATCAAAAGCGCAGGCAGTTATGAGAGATACTTAACCTACATACACACTTGATTGTGATGTATACACACTTTCCATTTATTTCCATATTGTCCAGCAACGTTCAATGTCATTTAAAAGGCTATGCATTGTAAGCACATTTAATGTACACTTAGTATTGGCCATGTTAATGCCACAGGCTACCTTACTATATTCTCATCAGTTTTCATGTGCTGTCCTGGCGCTAAGTGAGAAAACAACATTAAAAAACACTCAAACATACATATCCCCAAGATAACATTAGTGCAATAAATACAGTCTCTCTCTCTCTCTCTCTCTCTCTCTCTCTCTCTCTCTCTCTCTCTCTCTCTCTCTCTCTCTCTCTCTCTCTCTCTCTCTCTCTCTCTCTCTCTCTCTCTCTCTCTCTCTCTCTCTCTCTCTCTCTCTCTCTCTCTCTCTCTCTCTCCCCCCCCCCCCCCGATCAAAGAGATGACATGCAGAAGCTGCAGCCATGTTTAAAGTTCTAATGGCTACTTATCTTCTTATTTCATTGACATAAAACAATTAAAGTTGCCTTGTTGTCTGCCATTATGGCTCAGGATGGATGTCTGTACTCTGTAGGTATAGTTATGAAAGCCTTTAATGTACACTGTATTTGTGTCTTTTCATCCAAAACCACTTCCTGGTAGTTCTGACTATTCCATAGTCCGAACTCTCTACACTCCATAAGCTAACCTCTCACTGTCTAACCTGTATACACATGGAAGTACTATTGTCATGTTCTGTAGAATTTTGACATAGGCTGTATTTGCCCAAATAAATTTAAAGGTCCTCAGCGGGTAACTACTCAGAACATGTTTCAGAGCATGTAACACCTTTTCAATGATAATTGTATGTGAACAGTAAGTTTTATTCAACATATAAATGCATTTTATGATATTCAAAACAAACTGGTTGCATGTAAGTTTGAATTAAATGAACATACTTTTGTTAATTGATATCTTTGTGTCCATTATAAAGGTATTTGTATTCAGAGGTACTAAATTTCAGAAATTTTATCATTTTACAGGTTGAGGTTTAATACCAACTTTAACTTCAGTTACTGTACAACATGTATTGTAAATGAGTCACAAAAGACAATCTGTAACTTATATGACCCAGATAGGACATGAAGTATCTCTGAATGTATCAGTATTATTGGAATGTAAAAATTTTAATCTGTAGTATTAAGAAAATGTCACCAAATGTTCTGCTTTCATCATAGCCGATATTTTTTACCTTTAAACAGGCAACACATGGAATAATGGTAAGATGAATTAAAACTATATTTGTGTTGTTTACCCTTAAAGAGTTTGTCCTTGGCATGCCTTGATCTCCCACTCCTTGCTTTCTTTTTGCGTGTACACATGCATATATTCATGCATTACTGTGAATTGCAACGTTCTAGGTTCTGAAATAACACAGGATAACCCATGTGATAATAATAATATGTCAATAGATTAGCCTTAGTTGATTGAACATGACTGCTTTCCTGTGCTAAATACCAATTCACAAACATCAAAATTAGCCAGGAGAATACTGAGACACCCAGGCATGTAATTGGCCTTTGTAAGCATAGAACAGCTATGCGGAAATTGCCCTCCTACCAGTAGGGAAGGCAAGATCAAAGTAAAAGAATAATATTCTGGTTTAATTATGTGTGCCATGACTGGTCAATGGGCTTACAGAAAGCAAAAATAAATTTATAAAGGTAATTAAATTAAAATGAGTAAATAAATACATACTTATTATGGTGATAACAATAATAGATAAAAAAAGTAACTAGGTCCATGTTCAATTGTGTAACATGTAGAGTATAGTCCTTTTTGTTTGTGATGATACATGTCAGACAAATAGTCAACAAAGGAGTTATGCCTGTGTCCAGAGATCCATGATGTGTCTTTGAGCAGTTTCTCGAGAGATGAAAGAGGTACACTTACCTGATTTATGAACTAATCAACTGGTGCTGAAGATGTGGTGCCTTGAAGAAAGTACCCAGTGGCTTTATTTCAGATCCGATTTAGTCAACGATCTTTCTTGGCCTGCTTGTCTCTAACTTCCTCTTTGATGGTTTCCAAAAATGCAAGGAGAAAAATCCATCATACTTGACCATGTTAGTTTTTAATTGGGCCTCTGGAAATGTGGATTTTTGTAGGTAAATATTTATTTCAAAGGGTACCAGTGGATGACCTTCAAAGTAGAGTGAAAATAATTTCTGCTTTATATCATTTAGAATCTGATATGCCAGTTTGTGTCAAAAGGCTTTTGTTTTAGCTAACTGTCATTTTTGATGAAATTTTCAGAGCCCTTTGTATTCATACATGTACATGTTAAAGGTGTACATGTTTTATCAGTGAAGGGAATTCTTTGTATTGCTGATTGATTATGCTTTCGTAACAGTTTCAAATGTGCTGGACGTCAAATTCTAGAACCATTTTCTGGTTAGAACAAGACTGTGTCGCTTGTTTTCCTTGGATGTTGAATTGGGTCAAGGAAAGCTGCTGACTCATTGCATCTACAATTTGTGTGTGTGGTTTTGTTTTGTTACCCTATCAGTAAAAAATTTAAATAAAACTATTGAAGCGGATGACATTTTACCCACTTGAGCACTTTTGGGCAATATGAGCATGGAAGGATTAAAATAGTTCTTACAGTTGCGTCCAGAGTGGCTTATCTTGAGGTCAGTCATTCAGAAGATTCCAAAGTGACCTAATGGTAATTTTGTCCCAGTTGTACTCAATGCTTTGTCCACGGTGCCCCAGTCAAGAAACATCCAAGGGCATTATGATTATGTAGCATTTTAACAACCCATGTCATGTCCAAGCTTTCAAGCCTTGATGGCATCCACTCTTATGGTCACCTCATACAAGGGCAAATTGACCCTTGAACATGGGAATCACCTTGTAATGCAGAGTGAAGTGTGGTTACAAATGACTGCCATTAGGCAGTGTCCAGTGGCAGTTGTTCAGGAAGGCCTCGCTTCTTGCTTCCCACAGGTCAACAGTCATGTTGTCTGACTTGTCCCGGCCTGATCACCTTCACTGTGCTCATCAGTGGGGATTAAAAAGGTGCTTTTTAAACGTATGCAACTGATTGTTCAAGTGCTTTTTTTTTTTTTTTTTTTGGTGAGAAAGTGGATCAATTACAAGATGCATAAATTTTCAGTGACGTGAGTTCTGGGTATATTTACGCTTGCATGGGTGAGACCCTGCTGTTGGCTTTGGTTACAGCAGGGCACGTGTAGCACTTGACATGCATTATGTCTGCTACAATGTAATGTGGGCCTGAGTGTGTGTCATGGTACAGGAACCATGACCACACAGACAGCATTTAAACTTGTGCTGTAACCATGGCCACTCTCATACCAATGCAGCATTGTTCATGTGTATTCTGAGAGTAGTATCATTTCACCCCAGCATATGCTGTGTCTAGGGTACAAGGACGAAAAAGCATGCCTGATGCAGCATTAACCCTTTAGAATTTATAGTTATGGCCTGCCCACAACAGCAACATTAACCCACATCTTGATATATCAAAACCTCTGTTAAGATTAACATAAAACCCGTCATCTGAGAAGCATTATCCACCTATCAGAGCAGCATTCAAATTCCCTATTTTAAATCATGAAAAAAAGAAAAAGAAAAAAGGATTGAAAGCTTAAAGAGCACTGGAAGGGGTCGCAATGTATGCAGATCTCAAAGGTCAGGAAAATTCGAATGGTTTCATAACAATAATTGTGACATTAAACAGAAAGGAAGTTAAACAGGGAAGCAGTTAAAGCAGGTTAAGGGTTAAGTGACCTTGTGTCAGGATTTAAACCACAGTGGTATACTCCATTATGTGTTTAATTTATGTCAGTCAGCTGAAACTGACTGTGTCAATTCTGGGACAATGCTCAGTCAAGTGCATTTGAAAAGGAAACCATGTTTTTAAGTACCTGTGTAATTAATTTTAATTGTAATTCATGTCTCCAATGTAGACATGGTAGAGTACAGTCAAGTGCAACTGAAAAGGAAACCATAGTTTTAAAGTACCACTATAATTAATTTTAAGTCTAATCTATGTCTCCAATGTAGAATACATACTTTATACATACCAGCTTCTTTTGTGTGAAATAATATTTGGTTTAAATTGTTTGTTACATAGTAACATAACTGTATATTAAATGACAAGTTAATTACAATTCACAATATGTTAAATGAAATCCCACACAGAAATGCAGCAGGCACTATGATGCATTTTACATTTCAATTTTGCACATTCAGGATGTAAGAATGTTAAAAGGATTGATTTGTGTTCCACGTTGGTTTCAATATAATTAAAACCTTTCAGCCCTTCCGAGCCATATTAACAGATGCATCATGCAGATCCATGAGCATACAGACCTGAATAGATTTGTGCAGCTTTAATAAGCATTGCTTTGGCCCGAGAAGGTCACATATATGTACGTCAATTGATTCTGTTTCCATTTCCAATGTACGTAAGTAGACAGGACTCCCGGAATGCAGAGAGACGATCAAAGTTTCCACCAGCTGCTGTGGTTGGCAAATGACTTGTAAGCCAACACCTTTTGCAATCTTGTATCATTGACCATCCTTTTTCCACGACACACTACTGCATGATTTGTTCGCAGGTTGTGATCTGCTTTCCCGATGAGATTTTAACATTAAAAGATCCTATAACTGTAGTATTATGTTGTCATTGATAATTCTATTTATGGCCTTTATGAAGGCCAGGAAAAAATACCCAAAAAAAAAAAAAAAAAAAAAAAGTAAAAGAATGGAAATAGATGTGAGAGCAGCAACTGATCAATGGAATGTTTTATCCTGTCCATTTTACACAAATTAACCTCATACAGGGCAATTCCTATAAGCAGGAACAGCTATTGGTAATCATTCCTGTCATAACTTCAGTGTGCAGTTTTTGTGCAAAAGGTAATATTCCCTGCTTCTTATTGCATGTCAGCCACATTTTCCCCCCCATGATATATAAGAATAGCTATTGTACATGAAGATAAATTTCAAGGAAACGATGAACCGGGGTTTGCTTGTGAAGTTGTGTTGCTGCATGAAAGATGCCTGTGGCCTCAGTGCTACAGACTAGTTTTGGACAAGAGAGTGTTTAGATGGATAAGGCATATTATTGAGTGGATTGTATTCCTGCTGTGGGCGAAGGCAGTGGGCGTGATACCTGCTGTGCCATGTGAACACAAGGTACTGCACCGTTTTCCAACATTGGCCATTAAGTAAACCGTGTACACCATACAATTGTGTCACTTTCCCTTCAAGCTTTGATGTACATCTGTAAAGGCACCTCAAAGTTGCAACAAACTGCTTTTTAAAATTGACAAAGTGACGGGAATGGCGTGCAGTGGGCTTGCCGTGGTGTGCTCCGGGTGTTCAATTCATCAGCGGGCAGGAGTCTTGGGAAAAAGTTATTGATTAGAAATCTTGACCAAAGGTTTGCTTAGCACTTGCAAAATGAGGGAGGGCTACAGACAGGTCTGAAAAGTTGTTGGAGGAAATAGGTGATGATGTGGTCCTTGTACACTGTATGTCAGTCATAATTATGATCAAAACTGGCAATTTGCTGTAGTGGAATTTTATTATGTGTCAGACCTATTGTGGTGCGAGCCAGGAGCTGCTTTGGAAAAGATTAATGATGGTTTGCTGCACAGGCCATCATTCTTGTGCTCATCATTAGGTCAGACCTGAAGAGGAAAATCAATAGCTACAATGGTAGAATAAAGAGATGAAAGGCCACCATGACACGTGGCCACTCAAAGCTCTGCAGTGGGCTGATCCACAGGCATGGCAGACACACGGAGGAGGCCCATGCTTGGGCAAGATTTCATGCAGAGCTGCATACATGTATGGCCACAACCATTACCTGTAAAGTGTGTTTCGGTACCATCCCTAGCAGGCAGGAATTGTTTTTATTGCCAGCCTCAGCTTTTCTCCCTAATCTACAATAGCCATGGAGAAGGCACTTTGGGACAAAACATTCCATTGAATGTGAAGTTTTTCCCTTCTTCAGATCAAATTTATGGACATGTGTCAGGCAGCGATACAGATCATCAATAGTGTTACCTGGTTACCAGTGTTCACTGTGGGAATTATTCCATGCTAGTATTTTGACCCAATTTATGTAGATATTCATATTATTATGGCCATGAAGATAGATCAATGATTCTTAGACATACACATATTCACTATGTCCTTAGATTGACCTGCCTCGGGACATTAACAAACTGCTCAAGCATGTGAAGATGATCAAGGAGAGATTATGTTTGTTTATATAGCATAAGACTTTATGTAGATTTTTTGCTCAGTGAATTCTGGGCTTTTTATCTTCATTTTGTAAAAGCCATAGTAAATATTTATGAGAAAGTGTAGTGCTTTTCAAAAGGTGGGCAATGATTGGTTGCTGCAAATACATGAATAACTTAACATTTATGAAGTTATTTGTTGCTTTAATAATAAATATTGTGCATGGTTGAAATTCATTTTGATTTCCACAAAACTGTTTCCTAATTTTAGCACATGGTTTTGACATGTATGTATGTGACTGGAAAACATCTGTCGTTTATATATATGGAAACATATGTCAGTGCTGGAGTTCACGTACCATGATTTTGTTTTGAACATTATGCCTCTTATAACCTTGAGACAAGTGTAATCAGGCTGTACATGTAGACTACAATCATTTTCCCTCAAAAAAGGAAAAGGATTTACATGTTTGCCTCATTTAATGCATGTCACTTATGTTGCTGGCAAGCCAGGCTTGAGTAACTTCCTGGATACCCAAGCCGATTTCTGTCCCAGGGTTATGTATTTCCTTGTGCAGAAAATGCCAGGCATAATAACAACTAATGGGGGAGTATCTGAAGGGAAGCCCAAACATGCAGGTACATGATTGACTGGTCTATGTACCTGAACCTTCGCCCAGCCAGTCTTGGGGCTCTTGATCAGTAGCTGAATCGGTATGGATGCTTGCGCAGGAACATGAAAACACTTTCATTGATCTATCACTACAAAGCTAAGTTGCCATATAGGCCATGATCGTGCCAAGCCCACCTGAATATACGGGACCTTTTCAGACCTTTCCTCAGTGTGATAAGGTGAGAGGCCAAGGTAGTGCAAGAGGTATAGTTATGATGGAACAGTGTGAGGTGATGATCTGAGCACCTTTAAGCACACATCCACAGACTGCAGTTGATGACCCCAGCCATGTTTGCATGGATTGCGGTTTTCCTTGTCCTGTCAGTTTGGCACCGTCATTATGTGCCTAAAGCAATGGCCAGAATGCTAATTTGTTGCTAAAAGATCTGGTTGTTCTTGATGACACCACCTGTTTTCCCGCAAGCAGTTACTGTGTGCATGTCTTTAATTGTACCATGCTTTCCCCACAGAACACCTTTATGGCTTGCCCATTGTCCAAAGATTAACTGTTCTCAGTAATTCAAGATAAGTCATGCAATATACTAATTACTGCTGCATCCAAGATGCAACTTTGTAGCCATCCAGTTATGTTACTCCTTAAGATATTTATTATTGGTGCTCTGTACAAATTATAATGGCTAAACTGTAGGCCTGTAGTTTTGCTTTTATCTTGTGGTGGATGTTTTGGTGTAATTTCTCAGAATTAACAGAAGAATGGTATGCTTCATGTACTTTCTCCTTGAGAGTTATTTATGGTCTATAATAAAAACAAAAAAAGGATAGCTCTGGTCCTCTGTATGATTTGGACGGCATAATTACATATGCATGTATGTACCTACATAACCTACCTACCCTCCCTCCCTCCCCCACCCCCCACACACACACATGCACACACTGGCAGGGACAGATCTAGACTTCAAAAATCTGTAGCCAAAATTGGAAATACAGACAAATTTGGTTTTGGCGCTTAATTCATTTTAGAATATTTTAGCCATTTTCACAATTCTTTAGCCAAATTCAAGAAACGTTAGCATTTAGCTGGTGGCTAGAGCAGTACTCCTTGTAGTGCTGCACTGATATCCTCATACATGGTCCAAATCATGAACCTATGAATATTACCAGATCAAAACATGCCAACAGTTGCCTTTTTATATGTGAATATGAATGCTGCCTGCAGGGACCTTGCATTCTGCCCAATTGTACATTGATATAATACGCTCATATATTTCTCAGTTCTGTTGAGAGAATGTGGAAGCATGTAACAAATTATCAATAGCCGACATGAAAAACTGTGGATTTTTTATGAACATCAAAAGTACTTACTAAGTGCAGCGTGTAAGAACAGATGTAACAATCATCAGATGAAAGAGCTACTTAGACAGCACAGCAGATCATTTCCATGGGAAAATGATCAAATTTAGGATATGGTGAAATGTTTGGGTACATATCTGTCATCTGCAGGAGACAGTGGACAAGTGCCATCGATGTAGTGAGTGAAAAGCATATACTGCCTGCTTTTCTTCTCGAGGAAGTTGCTGCTGGTGCCATGTGCCGAGCAGGATAGGCATATCCTGCAGCAAAGAAAATATGGCAATGTGTGTTTGTTCCCAAGTTCCTGTGGTGGGTTTGGGAATAGGCGAGCGCTGATAGAGTAGATCAGGGGGTAGGAGGGTATGATCGATGGCTTTTTGTGGATAGCGTCATTTTTGTGGTGATTTATCACAATTGAGTGCAGGTTCAAGGGTTTCATGTGTAGATGTACGGAGCATATTGTGAATGAGGGAGACTGGCAGATGAGTATAAATTGCAATCAATTACACCTATGTACCCAAAGACAGTCCCGCACACACATCAATCAGGTTTCTAACCTGTCCTCACCATCCTGTGGGTATAAGGTATTTTCATATTTGATATTGGTCAGGTTGTGCTATGGGAGAGAATCTGCCTGCTTCCAGAGGTATTTGATAAGGCAAGTTCCGTGTATGCATTACATATTGGCTGTAATGAAGTTTGTCTTGCTGGAGAATGATTTTGATGTCTTACTAAGTACCTCAAATCCATAAAAAAAATTTCATACATAGATACATCCAGGAAATACATCTCAGGCTTTTAGACTCACAAATTAGTGGATGAAATATGGTTATGATACCCACATTTATCTTAGACTGACAAATTGGTAGCATCCAATTCATATAATATAATTTTCCACCAGCTGACCATGTTTGTGGGCCATGGAATTTGGCTACTGAGAGAGTGAGATAAGACAAAGCTTTACATTGTGAATAAAAAGATGAGGTCTGCAAGATTTATCCTGTGGGGGTGTTTTGCGAGCGTAGGTGTGACTGTCATAAAGTTGATGCATGGAACTGGTTGTTGTTTGCAGGACTACCTGCCCCCTGTCTTCACCTTTTGCAGGCCAACTTGGCCCGTCTCTCAATCATGGAGCGCCCATTCATGCCACCAAGGGATTGGCTTCCGTTTCTGCACACACTCAATCACAGGCACTTGTGTGCATAGCCAATGAGGCCCCTGCAATGCGTCTGCGTGTACTCACTCCAATAAGTCTTTTAACGTTTAACCCTCATTCCACAGAAAGGGCTACAGTCAGAAAACTTTTTGGTGCTGTTTTTACTACCTTGCATGCAAATAATCTTAAAACATGCAGTTGTTACATGTTCAGTGTGCCCACTATTGTAAGCGTGAGCAAATTGTATGAGGCTAAATCCCACCAGTTTCCTTTTAATTTGATAGTTGAAAAAAAGTTTCTGAGGCAAATGGGAGACAATGTAGGTCATAATGTTAATACTGGAAATGGGTTAAATCAATGCTTTTCATGCCAAATACAGGCACAATGGTCCTGCGTATCTTTTGTGCAAATAAAAAACATGGAAGTAATAAATAGTGCATAGTGTTTTCTCAATAGAATCAAGCAATAAATGGTTGACCTTTCAATGCTTGTGCTTCAAAGTCCTGGGGGCCAATCAAAGCTATAGCAAGGTTACCTTGGTTGTTCACCTTGTTTTGCAAATTTCTGCTGGCAAGGCCCCTCTGTTATTAATTGCACTGCAGTCCAGCTGCAATTACTTCGCTTCCACCCACAACTCAACTCTGGACTCATTAGAATTAGCTGCATTTTGCCAAGTGGACTTTTTTCCCCTAGGTCCTTGAAGAGAAGAAATAACAGCTATTTCCAGCACGCTGGTCTAGCCTTTCTTGGTCGCTTCATGGCTTCATGCATGATATCTATTTTTGCATGTATCCATTCTTCGGGAGAGTTCAGCCACTCCTGCGTGTAAAAGATTTATAAATCCCCCTGAAAGCTGAATCATTCTGCTACAAACAGGTGGTTGGTTGCTTTTCATCGCTCTTGAGCGGCAAGTATACAGGACAACTCAACAGTCTTTTCCAAATTCATCTCTAAGATGAATTGAGTCAATTCCTTGCAATTCTGCCTCTTAAATCAATGTGGCCATGCCTTTGAAATGTTTTAGACAGGCCCGAAGACTTGTAACCATTAAGATGCCGTAGCAATTTTTTTGGCACGTACAAGATATATGGAGACTCTTTTTGAATAATGGACTTGGGGTCAGATTGGGAAACCTGTACACCCAGTGTTGATGAGTTCATAATTGTGGAGCAGCAGATGTCTTGCTGGGGCCCTATGTGAGGTCTTGCATGCATGCATAGGGCTAAATATCCCAGCACTCAGGTGGAAGTGGAGGGCTATAACTGAAGCGCCACATTAGGCACAGCCGTTCCAAGCTAGAAAAATCTAAAGTCAATGTTTGAAGGCGCTCTTTGGGCTTGAATTATCCAATGTACTTTTCCTTTCAACCAGACAATAACAAAGTTGGCTTAAATGGATGCAGGTTTGTCACTGTTACTGTAGCAAGTGGCGGAGAAGCTGACCTCGTCCACCCATCAGCTTTTCGTATTTTCTGCTTGTTTTCTCGTGAAAAGGAGGAGCTGTCTTCCACCAGGGAACAACCTCCTCCCCCCCCCCCCCCCAGCAAAAAAAAAAAACTAATGCCTACTTTGAAGCTGCCCTGGATACTACCATCATCAACAGTTTCATTTTCTGATGGATGCAAGTAATGATCTTTTGATTGCTCAAAAAAGCGATCCATTTTATTTGGTTATCCACTGAGCAAAATATGATTTGAGATATTTCTAGCACGAAGCTAAAATTGCTGCATGTCAAGCCAAGCCCTTGCGTTCATATATGGACCAGATGATGCTTGATACTTGTTCCTGGCAGACAAATGGAGTCGCAAGTTTCGCAACATATATGCCACCAACAAAGAAACAAAAGTCCACAGAGAATGTTTTAGTTCACTTAACATCTACAAGATAAGAAGAAGACAGATTATCATTAAGTGGTAGCGTAGAAATTATCTTAATGTCAAGCTTGATTAGTTATTCATTCATATTTCTAAAGGCATCTTAGGAAAGAGACTTGAAATGCATACACAGCTTGTAGGGTTTATAGATTTATTGGGCAGATTGTATTTGCACCTAAGAATTTGATAACAGGAGACAGTGAATATCAGCATAAATTTGCAGGAAGAAGGTATTAAAAACCTATGTTGATTAACATCCCAGGAAAGGTATAGCGTACATGTAGGTGGAAGAAATAGAAAGAATGAGCTTGTATGTATTCTGCTACAAAGACTGACAGCACGCACTTCCTGCTATTAAATCCTTACATTACTATTCTTGGGCCGTCGTATCAGCTGGCACACACTTCACCTCGTTTTTAATTCTTCAATGCATGCCATTTCCATTTCTCAATTTACAAATAGCCAATTGCATGAGACGTCCCAGTAAAATCTGCATGCCTTCACATAAAAAAATCCCTGCCAACTTGACAACAGTTAATTTCCTGTTACATGGGCATCACTGGATTAAGTTTTCTGTGATGTGGGCAGATCGGCATTGTCAAGTGCAGTCAAATCTGACAGGTAAATCATATCATCCAATCAGGATTAACTGCCCCAGCCCAAAAGTCACAGACATTACAAAAGTAAAGCTTATTGCTACTCCATCAGCTTCATTCAAATGTGTATAAATAGTACTATCAGTTGCAGTGGTGCCTTGATTGTGTGTGGGTATTTTCTATCTGTAGAAAGTCTTTTGGAGAACCTTTTTTCCCCTCATCAGGCAAACTAGTTCAATTGATGTGTATTGAAAAAATGTGTAATGTCAGAGAAAGCTGTTCATAATTTTGTCTGCTGGTTGGTGAGGCTTTCACTGCATGCAGCATTATCGTACATCACAGTTCTATATATCCCTTGGTTACTTCATTGTAATCCTCTGGGAAACAAAAGCTCATTGATGAACACGCAAGCATTTTCTCTTCTTCACAGTGTACACAGTTACTTTCTTGTGTCTTGTTGCCAGGCCTGTTGGCATGAACTCTTCTATGTTGAAAAAAAAAAACCTTAGAAGCGTGGGAGCAGATTCAAGGACGGCATTTTGAAGCGTGTGAAGAGTGCATTGATGCATACATAAATTGATAATGTGCATTCATGAGGGTGCTCAATCTGTCACATCCTTGCACTTTGAAGTCACCCAGCATCTCTCAGCCCCTGACCGTTCCTTCCAGAAGCAGGCCTGTCAGTGTGCCTTACCGAAGCGTGGAATTCTCAATGCACAGACCACAAATTCGGAGCTATTCATTTGAGATGGAACTGTGTGTGTTGGGGGTTATCTAGACTGACAGGGCTCCACTGGGGAGGTTGTCATTTAACTCCCATCATACCAGGGCTGAAGCTTCTGGTTTTGCTACGGACTCCCTGGCCATGCTTTGTGCTGACTAGAGGTATTTGGCTCCCTCTGCCCTGCTAGTGGGACTTGTTGTTATAAACAAACCTGTGTGCAAAGGCACTGATTATGGTGTCGTAAAGAAGGCCTCTTTATGTTGTGTGCCATTGATCTTGTTCGATACCAACCAAGAATGGATCCATCATCAAGGAAGCCATCACATCTGGGTTGATTCTTTACTGATCTGTTTTCTGGCTGGCAGAAGTAAATATCCAGACAAACTGCCATGGAAGCTATCTTCTGGCATTGGTATATATTGAGTGCAGAGCACAGGTGCACATCAATCGGAACATATGAACCCATGGCTGTACCTTGCACAATTTATCCCAATTTTATCAAATGGTTTTACATTGTAAGATACTCTGTCACCTAGTTTGTTCTCATTCATTTTTTGTCAGTTGGCAAAAACGCTTTTTCCATCTGGTTACACATAAGTATCCAACTATGATGCTAGACAGCGTAGTATTTTTCAGTACCGAAAGCTCTGGGTTAATTTGGTCAAACTCGCTAAGACAGAAATTGTAGTCATTGAAACTGTTATCATGGTATCTTGATTAAAAGAACACATTTCAGCCCTGCACATACAAGAATTTTGCAGTGAATTGGAAATGAGTGTAACTTGTCATGGGCTTCCAAACAGATTGAACAAAGTCCTCCAAGTATCAGTTAAAATGATGAAAATTAGCAGTGTGCAGATTATTGTCACTGTATATATTATGGTTGTTACAGATTTAATTTTATGTTGCCTGAGCTATATCTTGAGTGACAGATTTTGACTGATTTAGACTTAGCTTCCTCTTTAGATAAATGAAAGCTACTGTAGCATCTACCTCATATTTCTTGAAGTGATGCTCTCATTGGCATTTCCAGTTTCATACATGATCAAATGTTGGTATTTAGTGTAAGTCTATAGCACTACCATGCAGTGTGATCATATATAAGAGGCAAGATCATCAATGAAACTGTTTATGTGTAGTGTATTGGCTGCAGAAGTCTTTGTAGGAGGCACTTAGTCAGTATTTCAGATTCTTGATTGCGGTTTCCGAATTATATGAAGAGCGCCATTCTTAGGCTGATCACCAGAGCCATGTATTGCTTAACTGTGGCCACGATTAAGTGCCATCGATTGGCATCATGCCAGCTACTGCGTCATTCCCTCAGTGCAGGCTTGCCTCCCAGTGTATGATGCTTGGGGGGGGGGGGGGGAGCTTGTCCATGGGATATTTCTCTTCTATACAGTGTGTTCTTAATTCGATTGTGTGCTCTAGTCTTGGCTCCTGCGAAATGAGTAGCTTGTGTGGGGCTTACCTATTTTTTCCCCCAGTGATTTTACATGTGTATTATGCAAATTCCCTGGGTTCTCAATAAAAACGGTGTGTGATTTCGTCACGTTTTACGGGATTAGAGATGTTTAGACTCCACCATGATATGGATACAAGCTGTGAAGGTGCTTCACATGCATGTACATGAAATATATGTAGTTTGAGTGTCAGATGCTACTTGTGAAACAATGATTTTGTTTGAGTTGGTGTGATGCAGAAATGTAAATTGCCCCAATCTCTAGTTTTGTTTGATCACTGCAAATACAAAGTAAACCATTTGTATAACAATTGGCTCCATTGGGGACTCTGCAGCCACATTTAGATGAGCCAGCACCAGATGTCAGGGCGACATGGCTTCAGATCTGTGCCTGGTTTTGTATGCAAATTGAGCTGTGTATTTCAATGACTGAGCTGCAAGGCTGTTTTCTTACAAATCCATGGACATGTCCACTGGCTGGTGTTAAATGCTGGGTTATCATACAGTGATGGAGAGAGTTGTTAATTATCTATGAAGGTTGCCTATTGAGAACATGTAATGGTGGTGACACAGTCTCCCAATCCTGTCTGGGTTTATTATTGCTGCCTCTTTTTATTATGGATCTCATTCAAATCTTTATGTCCCTATCAAGCCCCCCCCCCCCCCCCCCGCCTCTTTATTGTATCCAAGTGTTTTCATGCATATTTAACACATTAAACAGCATGTCATGACACCTAGACTCTACCAAAATAACACAACATGTCTTTAGAAACCATACATTGTGTGTTGAAATGTGAGGGTTGCTTTTAAGTTACCTCAAAGATATTTTTGCTCCGAGACCTGTTGACGGATAGGATTGCTTCACGTAAATTTGAAGACAGAGGGTGTTTCTTTTTCTGCAGAGGCCTCTTGTGTCCATGTTACATTTGACTGTAATCTTGTCTTTGGTGTGGAAACTGAATGATGTGGGCTTCCTTTGTCAGACAGAAGATGGTGAAACAGTCCAGCATTGTGGCACCATCTTGGCAATGCTCTTTTAGGGATGTCCCTCTTTGTCAGGTGATGCCTCTTCCACAGGAAGTGCTTCACTTTCCAAAGCGCACTGTTTTCATTCTCAGGCAATCAAATAAAACATAAGGGCAGTCGTGCACAAAAACTGATCACATCAAAGTAAACATATTTGAAAGTAATATCCTTGAGTTGCATGGTTAACAAAGGCGGGCGTTTTCTTTTGATTTCACAGGGAAGTGCTTTACCTATTGGCATGGACAAAAAGAGCAAAATTTCCTTTCTAACCTTAAAGAGGTGGAGGTGGGCATCTTTCAGTTGAGGATTGCACTGGTGAGTGGGCTGTGGACTGCCTTGAAAGGCATCAATAAACATGCAATGTGTCATCACAGCTGGATCTATATTTTATGCTCTAACAGTAGGGGTAGTGTTGGCTTGCAGGTATATGAGATGGGGGCAATACGTGCAATTGTTGGGTTGTCATCTTTCAGAGGCTTGATGAAGATGGGCAATTCTTATGTGACGATGGAAGCAACATTAAACTGTAGTGGTGTGTCCAGCTTCGTAACCCAGCTAAGATCATTGTGTGCATAGATTCCCCCATGGAGCTAGCCAAGGGATATGAGCATGCGCATAAAAATGGCCCATTATTACTGGGAAGAAAAAGAAAATTGCAGCCACAAAAGACGTAGGGGAAAATAGGAAAAAAGAGTTCATGGACTTGACAGTATACTTGGCGCACAGGAAATTACCTGTAAAGTGTATGGATAATGGGAATGTTGCAGAAGCTTGCCATTTCCAAGAAGGCAAACCAAGCCAGCGATAATTTTCATTGTGCCCTGAACTGCTTGCAGTCTCTCTTCCACTGTATGTTGAATGTCAGGCAAGATGCCACTGTACAAGTGCTTGATGCAATCTTCTTACAGTGATGAGACAGGAAGTAGAATTACTTACCACTGAACATTTTATCTCCAAAAAATGTTCTTCTCCGATGGCAGCCCACCTGTTCTTTCTCATGGTGCTGGCAAAAGCTCCTTTTGAATTGCACTTCTTAAACCACCAAATGAAAACATGAGGCCAAAGGTTCAGCTAAACCATCATATACTGTTTCTGGGCATTTGTGTTATGCTCATTGCTGTTATGAAAAAATTGCACCTATCGCTGCTAATTGGTTGTTTATTGTTACACCATTTAAAGCATGTACAGGATAAAACTTTGACACACTGTCACTGAGCAATACCATATTTCGCCTCATCAAATTAAGCCAAGAATAATTCTTCAAATTGACCTTGATTTTCAATCAATTGAGATCTTTGCCACGTTATCATTGGCAAACATTGTGGCTGAATCAAAGAAACTTTTCAAGATTGAAAGTACACAAGCCTGGTAAAACTGTCAAGATAAGTCAATAAACATACTTGAGGCCAATACTTACCATGGTGTGTCAAGTTAATCCAGATTTGTAAAAGAATGCCCCCCCCCCTCCTCCCCCCCCCCCCCCCAAAGTCCTAATGGGGCTTTTTATATTCAGGTGCTGCTTATTTCCTGAGATTACATTGTATTTGATTGAGACAACATGAAAACGTGCAGACAGGATCACATGACATTTATCAACCAATGAGAATGTTCATCATAGTTTATAAATTTCAATACCTATTTGCTCATATCCTCATGTACTTGTAGAATATGGCTGAGTTGACTAAGGGGGTGTTTCTCCATCTGTTGTAGTGTGTTTCATTATCTGTGTCTGTTTGTCGATTTGCCTTGGCAAAGCCACCAGATGACGTTAGGCTGGCACTGAGTGAGGGCGTGAGCAGGTGTACAGTGGTACATAGATTAGCTTCAGATTGTTTCTGTTCATCTGCTTTCCATCACAAAGGCGCTAATTTGTTCAAGTTGCTGTGACCTTTTGCAGAAACAAGAGGTACCAATATACATGATACATCAGCGATCAGTTGCTCTCAAATACTTTTAAATCGGTAGATTTTGTAGACATTTCATCACCGGTAACCATGCATGTTGTATGGCCCCTTGGCACACTGGCACACAATTCTCTTTTTGCATTAATGGGTAAATTCCTCTCTTTTTGTCAGTATCTGTTTATGTTTGTTTTTATGGAAAGAAAAACTACAAAAAAACCCCACACTGCGGCAGAGAGATAATTTTTGGAGAAAGATCAGATGTGTGTACACATATACATGTGGATGTTTGAAAAGGTTAGCAACTCCAGGTGTCCCTCAGACTTTGCCTTTGCTCATGTCTAAGGATATCTGCACTATGTATCATTGAAAACATGCCTTTCTGTCTGTGGCATCGACATTTTATGATGTACATTAGAATGTAAAACATGATGTGTTGTCATCTTTCTTTAGATTTTGAGGCTGTCTGTGCTTCTTAATTGACTACGAGGAATTTGGACATAATTAAGGTCAGAGATAGTTCTCATAGATGCATTAGAGAATGATCTAACACAAAATTCTATTAGTGTATCCTTTTACATCTATGTCTATACACACAAACATTGGCAATGATTGATTTTATAGGTATGTGTTGGAAACAGATCATCTGCTTAAGTTGCTGAATTTATTTGTGGGTATAGAATTTGTACTTGATGGCTTAGCTGTTCTCAGGCGTCTTAAATGGTAGAACACACAGGGAAGCAACATACCAAAAAGAACATCCAGTGTTTATTTATAAGCCTAATGCCTGGAGTGCTTACTGCTTGAAGCGTGCATTTGAGTTCAGCAATTTTTTTCACCTGTCTCCTGATGACACAGTTACAAGCAACAATACACATAAAACCTTGAGCAGATCAAGGTACAAATCATTTTTTTTTATCTTGCCGAAGTGGACGTTTGATGTTTTAGGTCAAAGGAGTGATGTCTGGAGATAGGCTTTAGCCAATGTGTTAGTCTATTCTTCAGCAATGTGGACACCTAGAACTCCCTGACATGTGGTTTCCAGCAGCCGTTTGATGGCTGGATTTCAAGACATTCCACAAATAGCACAAACAGCACTCTTCTGCTACACACCCTGTTCAAAAGCCTGTAGCCAGAAATTACAAGTATATGGAAATCAATGCCAAGAGCACTTACTTTTTACCTTCTTCTACTAACCAGGAACCAAAGATTTACTAAATAAAACAGTGTGGAAACTTCTGAGGTAAGTTATTTGTTGAGGATTTTGACCATGAAGTTGCAGCAACAATGGAGGCTCTATGACCTGTACTGGCTAAACACCACAAGGTTGAACTAATGGTACGTGTTTGTCTTGAGGCCTGTTTAGGCAGATTCACTGAAAACCAACAGTGAAATTGGGTGGGCCTTAAAGAGTTAATTCCATAAGATCTTGCTTGTATACACTGAACAGAAGGTTTTAAGGGCTGAACAAAATTGCTGAGAAATATTATATTTGCCTCACAGGACGATAAATATAAAAAAGTTACAGTAGAATGGAATGAAAAATTTGTTTGTACTGACCTTATGGCAGAAGAAGCAGACTCACTGCCTACTTAGCTTCATGAGAGCTCCCTGATTATAGAAGGTATCTTTACACCTACCTTCAGCCTGCACATGAGGTAAATATGTATGGATATGCTTTAGCATAATCACAAAGATGGATCAACTGCTTGAATAATATGAACCACCGTAAAGGAATATTGACTTCAGTAATCAGTGCCCTTTTGACAAATAAATCATTTATAGGAATGACCATGGAGAGGTGAAGTGTATAGTCCTTTTTGTGGTTATTGGGACCTTACATAAAGTTCCCTCTTTATGTATTATCAAGCAAGATCAATATGTTATTGAGAGAATTTTATCCATGAGCAGGACCCAATGTGAATGACATTGGTTCCAGCCATTCAGAAGTGGGGTAGCTTTTAGATTGAATTATTTGGACACTGATGCTGAACATGGCCCATAATCATAAATCTGGGACCTGCTTTCAGTTTGATTGCCAGGAAGTAGAAAACAGTGACGAAGATCTAGATGTATTCTGCACAAAGGCCATTTACAGGTCATCTTTAGCTGTGACTTACTTTCTGTCATTTTTTCCATCTGTTTCAAGATATTGTGGAAATCCACCAGTAAAAACAGAACAACCTCCTGCCCCCCCCCCCCCCCCATGATAGATAGACAGATACATGTACAGAGAAGAGAGAAGAACAGAAATTGAGCTGTGATGACAGTTTCAAAACTGGCCAATGGTATTTTTCTAAGCTTATTCTCACAATGGCATCATGGCTGTTGGTTTGTTGGACCAGATACCACAATGTATCATTTTGCACAATTTTTCAAAGCTTGTTGGTTTAGAACTTTAATGCTTGTACACTGTGAAATGATGTACTGTACAGAGCGTGAGGGCACCTTCCAGCCCAAATTTAAACACTTTTCTTACTGTTTAGACATTAAGAATGAGACGGAACTAAAATCAGTTTGTGTACGTCAATAAAATCTGTCAGAATGTCTTCCCTTGACAGTAAGTTGCTTTGTTCTCACATGCATGTAATATTAAACCAAAGGTAATTTGAAAAGTCAAGGTTGGAGGGATTATTCGTACAGAGCAGGGATGCATAACAGCAAAGTTAACATACGGGCAAGCATCTTTTCTGATGCAACTGAAATATGGAGTCGCATTCAGCATGGGATGTTTGCCTCCCAAATTATGTGTATGCCTTGCAGTACCTAAAAAGTGTAAAAGAGATGAATTGCTTGCTCAGGAGAATTCTGGGAAATGCAGCATTACATTAGTGGTATAAATTGTGAATGTGCACGAAACAGAAGAATATTAGCAATCTGTTTATGCACGGGAGGCATTTCAGTTTGGACGCCTTCAATGTGCATCCCACGCTTGCATTTCCAGTGCCATTTCATGAAAGGCCAAGTTTGATTGATTTTGTGGCTTTCAACTGGCATTCACGTGATCAGTAAAGTGTGGGACAGAACTCACACAGGATGGCCAGCAAAGAATAACTGCACTTGTACAAGCTGTGGACTCAGACCACTCTGACAAATCCTACTTTGTATGCCATCTCTCTCCAGTGCTTTGCTTCAATTTGGCTCTGCATATCATGGCCAATTGCAAGAGGAATGCCCAATTGGTGGCCTTATCATCCAGTTATAACACTGACCTTGTGAAGTTACTTGGTGTCAGAGAGAACTAAGAAAACAGGCTTATCAGTCATGCAGTCTTTGAATAGAGGTGCTCCCAAGAAAGCTTACTAATGAGCCCTAAGAAGAAAATTTATCAAACTCATGCTTCAAAGCCTTTTACGGCTATGACATGGTTTGAAATAGAGGATTTCTGCTGCAAGCTGTTTGCAGTCTTTATGTGTTTTCCTCTTTACCTGTTATGCATTGCACACGAGTCCTGTGGCCTTGATCAAACTGCTGTAGTGCTAGTGATGAAACATAACGAGTATTTCTTATATCTGGTGCCACTTATGATGTCCAATTTGCATTGACAGGTCAAGAATAATGTAAGATTATTTCATTTTGTTTTTCTATTACCCATGCTTTTCAGCCCCAATATTCACTCAATTCAAGGACTGTTTCCTATTCCCCTCATCAGGACACAGAGATATTGCAAAAGTGAAAATCTCTGTCTCTAACTTGCTGCTTAATTAATGTGCATGTCCTATGTCCATGAAGGCTTCCCCGGCAATATGGTGCAATGTTGTGTGACAGCTGATTTGTGGCTTGACCAGTAATTAGCCCTATAGCCAGCTGCATTTTGTACAACTGTGAACCTGGTGACACTGTTGGCAGATCAATTAAAAAGAATATGGCTATCAAATGGCTCACTTTGACCTGACTGCACTGCACATAATGTCAGCAGGTTACATAATTTCAGTGCCAGCCGAGACAGGAAACACTGGCCCTGAATCAGTAATGCAAAATGGGTTGGTGGACACTCATTCTCTTGCTTCCGAGTCAAAGTAAAAAAAAAATCTATAGCATCCAATTTCTGCCTGTCGTGTCCTGGCTGTGCCTACAAGATATTTTGGCCATCAACTGGTGATGAAGGATTTCATCTCGCAGCCCAAGTGGTTTTTCAGGAAGGATCAGTCTTTTTGGCCTGCGGCAGGCCGATTTAGAGTAGCACATGCAGGGCCTCTATTAGCCTAGCCACTTGTACTGAAACATGTGTGTAATGGTACCAAGGGAGGGTTGCTACCTCATTTAGCCTTCTCTCCCAACAAATCGACTCCCAGTATGCCTTAAAGGGGGTCAAGCTGCTTCATGCAGCTGACCCAACATCCATGATTTGCATTGAAAATATCCCAAGCATGAGATGGGATAGATCCAGATTACAATATTCAGGGCAGTGCCATTTATGCTGACCAAGCTTATAAATTGTGCTGAGCACTACATGGGTGCCCATTGTCTTGTTCTAGAATGGCTTCCACTGTAACTAAGTGTATGCCTGTACATCAAGTGTACCCACACACGTGGGAATAAGATCTGGCCCAGTTTTTCCAAACACTTGGCAAGCATCCAAGCTCCACCAGGAAGCAGCAGAGTTGGACCAAGCAGCATGGCTACAGTGTGGCAGATTGATGTCTCTGCAACCTGCCATTGCTCTGTGAAAGTAAGATACCCCCTGAGCTAGATTCCTTCGTAAAACAGACAAAGACATGGCAATACCCTTCATGCTTTGTCTTGACTTCCTGCTGCACCAGTACTTTCCCTGGAATTGCTAATAATTAAAGTCTGAGATCTGATTGAGTTACAAAAGTTCTGTTTTACCTGACTGATCCTCAGGGCAGAGCACAGGTATGGGAATAAAACATGATATAGATTTTCTTTAATTAATTGTTGGAACTACCCACAGATTTTTTTCATCGGTTTATCTCTTGCCCTGTCTCCTGAATGTAAATTGTATCATGGCTTTTTCTGTCTTTCTGAATTGTTACAGATCCTCTGAACTCATCTCTGCCTATCTTGAGTCACTGGAAAATCCAATAAACTGTTGATTTGTTTGATTTATCCATGAATCATATAAATCTGTGAGCGTGTTAGGTGAATCTGGGACTTTCCAATGCAAAAAGGCGATTTGGTGATTTGTTGAGGTTAAACTGACGTCCTCATTGTTGGGGTGGGGGTAAGAGGGTTCCCTAATACGCAGGTACAAGTAATAATTTTGCACATGCAAGGTACGGAAAATAATAATATGTACAAGTAATGGTTGGTACGAAGTATGGAAATTAAAAAGGTTTCCAGTACATAAGTACGGCAGATAAAAGTGCCCATACACAACAAACCCTTACCTCCCCCCATTGTTGGGATATCACATGACATATTTATTGCCCACATCTCAAACTCTGCTACCATGCTCCCCCCCCCCCCCCTCAACAGATGATTGAAAATCTATCTTTTTCAGTTAATTTCCAACAGTGTTGACTTTTTTAAACAGCTAAAGAGTCTACAATTGTGACCCTAATTGCCAAATGCTGCTAATGGGTCATTGGCAGGGATTGTGCAGGGAAGAAAAAATGGAGGCATTGGTCATTCAGCAGACTGACAAGTATCGCATAGTCTTGCCTCAGCCAGCTTTCATGTGGACTGAGCTGGCAGCTCATTGGCATTGCTGTCACGGAGCCACTTAGGAGCATGTAATGCCACACAAATGATCAACATGTTTTATCAGCAGAGTGGTCAAAGACGACTGCCCATTGATGGTCAGGTGTGCAACTGAAGACAAGTCATCCTGACCATTTGGGCTTTGTTTGCTCAATTATGGGGTCAGTCAAAAACAACGTGCTACTTAATTTTGGTGTAACCACATGGTTGGTTTCCCGTTACATCTCTTATGATGGATATCGGAACGCTTGACCTTTCAAACCCTTTAGGTGACTTGTTGCAATCAGGCTGAGTGTTGCAATTCCTCACATGTTGATATTCCTGAAAATTTTTATGCAGAGATATCTTGATCCATTGATCCAAGGAATGGTCTCTCTTAAATCCCTCTGCTCATTATCTCCAGGTTAGAGGACATAGAAAAGATTTTGTGATTTGTTGTGTAAGCTTTGCCTTGAAGAATCAAGTATTGGCCAATTTACAATGAATCATCAAGTTTGCTTCAGGGATAATTTATGATCAGTTTTTGAATCCCACCCCATCCTCAGAACTTAATCTTCTTACATATACTTGTTGAATCCAACCAATAAACAATATTTTCTGTCCATGAACATGTCATGAGTGATTAATGTCTTTTCTCCAAGACAAGTCTCCATCAACTTCTGTGATATTCCTAGCCATGTTACATGAGCCAAAAACACCAACACAGGGATTTAACAGGCAAAGTTTAAGGTGCATTGTGATTCCCCGCAAACTTCTTCCCACTGCACGTTCTTGTTAGATTGATGATAAAAGTACCAGCAAATGAAAGTTTACAAATAGCAAAGCTTCCTTCAGTCAGCTGGGAGTTACTTAATGCACAGGTGCTCTCTGTTGCTGTAGAAGACTCTTAATGTATCTTGGTGCAACTCATCTGCTCAGGTTCCTTTGCGTATATCAAAGCAGTTTTAGTTATATTCCATGCCATGGCTACAGTTTTGGTCAGTGGGTTTGCATCGTGTAGCATATTGGAAATTTATGAACTCTCATATTTAGGAAGAAGATGAACATACAATCTTTATCCGAAATCAAGGTAAAAACTTGGCAAAATATAGAGTGTCATGAAGAATTGAAATATAAAAAAAAGATGATGTGGAGCTGTATATATATTTGTTTGGGCAGGAGTGAGTCTGTATTCTGTTCAGCAACAGATCTATGTATAGAAAAGTCCAGTGACCTTACTTCTCAGAAGACAGCGCTCCAGACACAATTATTCCCCTGTTCCAATTGTTAAAGCAGCATCTGTGCAATTTACGCAGATTACAATGCAAATACAGTTCATGTGCATGTTTGTGTCGGCAAGTGAAGATGTTATTGACATATGGATATCTATTTTTAAATATGTATATGCTACATATAATATATGGTATATCTGTATATGCATGTTCATGTTCTGTGTACAACGTCAGAATGATAAATGTTGTGCTTTATGTATGCCAGGTTTTGTTAATTTTACCGTTATTTGGACATCCTGAGTTGTAGATTAAGCATCTGTACCATCCATAAATGGAAGGTAAACTTTGTGTGAAAGCTAACCAATGTCACTGAAACAGTGATTTCTCTACTCTGTGGAAAATGTGTTGTATTTAGTTTTTTGCCTTTTGGAAGAGTTACAAACAATACTAATGGGTATCTTTGAAGTAGGTGCAAATGTTTGCTATTATGCTATCAAATAAAACTTTAAGCTAATTACATTAAAATGTTGTGGTTTTAAGTGGGTTATTTCATGTGTTAGTGTGATATATATATTCATTCTAATATTTGCACACCCCACTGATGCAAAATATTCCTTAGATTCTTCACAATTTGAAATAACAATAGCTTTTATAGGGTATATTAATTAAGCCTGAGAGGCTAAATACTGTCTGCTTTTTCCACAGAAGTCATTATTTTTGAAAAGGGGAAAAATTGATATTGTATGTGGAGTCTGCACAAGGAAAAGTGGAGGGGTGTGTGCTTCTATAAGAGCACTTGCTACTGCATGAATGAATACAGTGTGTATGTCTTTAACCAAAAATATGATGCAGCTTTCTCAGACTTGATTTTCTGTGGTTACTCTATTGTGCTAAATTCAAGAAAAACTCCACCAACATATTGGAAAGTACAGTAACAAAAACATATCGGAGACAGGTGCAGGTTGGACACATGAGGCAGTTAACTGAGCCCTGTTGAGCCCAGCCATGGGTGTCAATTTCTAAGAATAGGGCTTTGTCAATGTAAAGGCAGGGAATGCATTTACCTGGTGATTGGCTCATATTTGACAACAGGATATGTGTGGGAGACACCAGGTAACAGGTGGGAACGAAAGCAAATAATGTAAACAATACAATCCAAATTCTGGGTAATATTTTCCCATAGTTGTGCAAACAAAGGAATCCAGCAAGAGGAGGAGCCGTTCAATACAAGTCAGCATAATCCATTACTAAAAATTCCTGGTTGAAAACCATGGTGCAGGTAATTTAACTCATTCATGCTATGGTGGTACCACAGGCCTTTGCCAGTAGTTTTCATATTACCTGATGAGCTGCAGCATGACTTCTCAGACAGTGCAAAAACCAACTACTCATCTCAGACATTTTGATAGTTGACTGAAATTCGTTTATGAATTTGAATATACAATCTTTATCTTAATTCTACATAAATATATGAAAAACACCCCCCCCCCCCAAAGAAAAAAAAAAACAAAACTGGAACTTCTGTGGAATAAGTTAAAATTTGTACTTGCCAGGATACAACTAGAGTTTGAGGGAGAGCATTTTTTTTCCGGAAGAAAGACTGAAAACAAGAATGTCAGAAATATAGTAAAAGGAGGCTTGTCTGCTTAGAATTGCTTAGTTTTTCAGGTGGAATTTTGCTGGCTGTATATGATGGCACTAGATTTGTCATAGAAAAAAAAATGATGAAGTTGATTTATTTCAAGAACCTATGAGGTCATAGGATAGAGGGAAAGGAAAACATGGATGGAGAAAAATTATTAAGGATAATTATTTCATGTTGGTGAATGATGGTGGGATACACGTAACAAAGAGATGTGATACAGGTTTGGAATAGTAGATACATTTCATCCCCGTCCCTGCTACATGGGTATGAAAAATTGATAAAGGATATTATCATAATGGGATGTCCTTTGTTTTGTGCAGCCAAGACAGTTAATTAAAACCTGGAACAAAGCAAATCAGTCATCTGCAAAATAGCAAGTAATATGCCACTTGTCCCTAAAGCCACCCCTTGAAGAAAGGGGTAAGATCGTAGGCTGACAAGAGGGACCAGGTCCATTCATTACCTGCATGCCTCGTTCATGCACAATGATGGCACTTTGCTGCTGTCCATCACTAGAGCCCGGAAGGGGACAGGACTGCTGTCTGTATGAGGGAGCCTTGGAATCTAGCATGACATAAAGGCTGTCATAATTACACCAACATATGGGATCAGGTTGCGTGTGGCGAATGGGCAATTGTGTGGCCATATTGGTGCAGATGGCGGTGTGGGTCCCATGGGGACGTTTGCAGTGTGCTTGTGGTTTCTGTGGTAAGGAGGTGGCCTGCCTGACCCGACCCCCAGGGAGAGGGAGTAAGCATGCTCGTCACTCCACACTTGAGGGGTGGCCTTAAAGAAGGCAGTAGGTTCCCTGGTGTGGAACATTGATTTTTAGTAAGGAAGCTTTATAGGGATCATTCCATGGTAGCAAGTCTGCAATGACACCTGTGCATGGTGGCATCTGCTGCTGATATCAACACAGGAGCAGTCAGCTCAATATCTTCCCTCCTACTTTTGATCAGCTGGACAATTGCTAATTAGGCTACATGTGCTACTGGATTACCAGCTCTTTACCGAGCCACATTGTACTTTTGCAGCCATTGTTGTATTCTATGACAGTTACGCTAATTCTGACAGGTTTTCCGATCATTTCTGACAGTGAGAATTGCTTGTAATTTTCTCTCAAGCTTACTAATGCCTGAGACAATCTGCAATAAAGATGATTAAGAGCAAATGCAGTTTCCTTTGCTGTCCTTGTGAACATATATATAATGGCTGTAACAGAATCTGTGCTCTTGTATTTTGACAGATATGTCGCTTGCAATTACTTGAACAATTAATTGTCACTTTTGACAACTAAGGATTTGGGGTAAATTAGACATCTGTTTACTAATATTACATCTGACAAATGGTTTCATATCCTATAGTTACATTCATTCATTCATTGAATGGCTAGGTTTTTAGGTACCAATTACTCAAGTATGTATCAGTCACAAGATTTCACACTATAATTTACTGTACTGCAACTTTGAAAAAATGTGATGACTTAGCTGGTTGGCCACAATTTTCTATCTGTCCTATAGGTAAAGCAGGTAAATAGGATTAAGTAGAAGCTTTCAGAAATTAAAATAACTGGCTTCTTAGTATGAAAGCAGTAAGAAAGGTGAAGTACATGGTATTTGGTCATTTGTACCTGGAACTGGGGCATTTCTGGACTCAGAATAACTATACATACAAGTAAAACAGTGCCTCATCCTCCATGGAGTTGTGACCCCCCCCCCCCACCCCCACCCCCACCCCAAAAAAAAAGCACGCAATCCAATCCCTCTATGCTTATTTGAGTAGAGGATACGAGTGATAATAAATGAGTAGGCTCACAATTGGCGCAGTCAGTATGCGATATTGAAAGGCAGAATTGGCTTCACTTGCAATAGCCACAATTGGCCACCACTTGTTTTATGCTATCATGGAAAGGAGCACACGTGACAGCCGTGTAAGATGTCTTTGAAGTTTTCTATGCCTTATGCTTTAGCATGCAGGAAGTACATTAGCTATATATGTTCAAAGACAACAGCCAATGGGCCAACACATACACACAGAGCATTGGACATGAGATGATGACACCTCCAAGGTGACAGTGGGCATCTATAAAGCATGATTGTGCCACTACTAGAGCCTACATCCATCAATACATAGCCTCGCAAACCTGTCCAAACAAACCCTTTGCATTTCCATTTCCTGCAGCAGCTCTGTGCAAGTTATGCAACTGTGCTTTCTCTTAACGGGCACATTTGAAGCCAGAGTTGCATTATTGTCATACAAGCATGAATTTTTCACCAGGTACTGAAACTCAGTGGGACAGGTCTCATTTCAATACAATCACTCAGATAGAGGGAATGAAGGATATGAGCTGACTTAGCTCATCCAGATTCTTACAGAACTTTACAGAATGTGTTAAACGTTGGCTTTGGACAGATTAAAGATGGCTTCGATGGTTTACAGTTTCATTGCATTGAGTGGGCAGACTGTAATAGTTGACCAGAATACTATAGAGATCATAAGCACTACATTATAATAATTGATAATCTTCACTTGTGGGTGGACCCAAGGGGGAGTATCCTTGCCAAACTATGAGGTTTCTAGCACTTTAAATTTGGATATGGAATTTGTGACCAAATAGAGAGAGGGATAGAAGAGCATCATAACACTTGGTAACACTGCCTGTGTATCATAAGGGGATCAAAGAATTGCTGGCAAAAGACAGTTAAAAATTCATGTAATTTACATGTCATTGGATGATAATTCTTGTACTTAATAAACTTTTTCTGTGGGTCAAGAGCTGAGCATGCTCAATGGAATATTGGTTTAGCTTACCAACATCTGGTACCTTGATTACGTCATGTCCCACAGTCAGCTGTTAATATGTCTAGTTGTATCCATTTTACACGAAACATTTATTAATTGACAACTGCGTGTCTTCAGTGCTTTACAAGTAATTTCAATATTAAGCCTAATGGAACAGCCTCATTCTTAAGACATCAGGAAATCAACCATATTCCATTTGTGAAGCTACCACATGTTATTCTTTCTCCTGTAAATTTATGAAAAATCATAACTATTTTGCAAAGTAGATTCCAGCACGCCCTCACATTTATGCTACGTGACAAGTGGTGCCACTGAAACGGCATTTTAAAAGTCGAAGCACTATTGTGCTATATGTTAATGTTTCATATTGACTTAATGATGCTGAAAGTTTTTAGGTCAGCCATTGATTGGTTCTTCTCTCATTGTCAATAACTTATTCGTAGCTCTCCTTACAAGTTGATGCAGCCATCAATTATTGCATCCACAATTCAAATATTCAACATCATCTTTGAAGAAGGGTAAACCATTCATTTTCACAGTATCATAGAAAGCTAAACAAGTAGCATATTATTCAACCAGCAGAGGAACCTATCCCATCAATTAAATTCCATTAAGCATTCAGCATGGTTAAACAAAAGCATGCTAGGGTCTGTACCAGTGAGCAGTTTTTAGCTCAGCTGACTTGTCAGTAACTCAGCTGAGCTTATTTGATTGTCGTCAATCCTTCAACAATGTCTCCGGTCAGTGGTGATTAAACCCTTCAGAAGCGGAATATTAGTTGCACACAGTGTAATTCTTGAGTGTTTTGTATTCTTTTTTTATTTTTTGGCATAAGTGGGTCCTTAAGTTATTCTGACCTATGCAGTGTGTGGTTGGGACACCTGAACATGCCCTGGCATGAATGACAACCTGCAGTATGCGACCATTTTGGGCTGGCAGCAGGGGTGGTCGTAAACAGCAGGAACCATGCATTGCTATAAGGTCGTCAAACTTTTTGCATGCAAGGTCTGCTGAACACAGGACTGTCACAGTCTTCTTGTTTACAAATTTTTGTTCTTAAAATTTTTTGTCAATATTGTTAGAAATGAATACATGTATTTGTTTAACCATTACAAATTCTGTAGTTGTATCTTGTTCCAGGATTGGTGCTGCCATGAGCAAATCATTTGTAGCTTTATGTCATACCCAGTAGATAAAATAGCTTTCGGGGACCTTTCATCAGAGAGAATGACAAAGCTAGAAATCATTAAAGGAGTTTGAAATCTAAAAACAGTGACATTTTGAATGGATGTCAGCCAATAATGCTGTTAGGGTTGTCAAATCGAGGGTGATTTCCAATAGTACGTTCTGACAATGTGCACACAAATTAAATCCCTCCATTGCTTCAGTTGTCAAATTTTGATTCACTAAAACGTTTATTCTGGTCTGCAGGTCAGTAAATAATTCAGAGTATCAAATGGTGGTGCCAAAAGCATGACACACATGATAGAGTGTTGATATGGGGCAGGTGTTTGTTAATTGGAAATCGGGAAAGATTTCAGCCATATTTCCCTGCAGAAATCTGGAGAACAATTTTACACAGTGTTATGGGCCTGATGTCTGGCAAATACACAGAAAAATCACAGGTAAAAAGAGGGTACATCATGATCATATGCATACAAAGTCAGCCATGTGTGAGTCATGTATTAAACAGAAAACATTTGATTGCGGCTATCAGACTTCCACATGCAATTACACTTTAATATGTTTGTTTTGATACATTAGATATCATGAGATTATTCTCTCATTTCAGTGTAATTAATCTTGTATTGGTAACAAACCATGATTTTTTTTTTAATGTTCATATACAACAGACTATATTTACTTTCTTGACCAGTAATATAATTTTATCAAAAGCAAGTGAGGATGATTATGCTCTGTGTAAATGTACATAGATTTGATCAGATTTATTCTCGCATGATTAGTGGTAGTTACTCTGATGCCAGGCCCTGGGAATCCTGTTTTCTCCTCTTTTGCTGCTTACTGTATGTCTGTTCTTTGTAAATGCTGAATTGTGGTGCCAATATACTATTGAGGCTAGATATGTCATGCAAATGTATTTGTGCATTTGGATAGGTATAAATAATAACCTTGGCAGGTCATTAAATAATCGAGCTGAGTAACAAGATGAGCCATGCCATAGCTGAACACACACAGAACACTTCAAGTTAGGATATAGTGTCTCTTCAATACACCTGTAGTCAAAGACGTAGTTTTTTCGTCTCTTTGATGTGGTCTACAAAATAAACAGACCATGTTACAATGTCGGGGCATGTTTGCGTTGTGAATGCAGCCATGGTCATATTGAGCCTGAGGGTTGATTACATAAAGTGTAGACAATGTTATTAATACCAATATCACATTGCAGGCTGCATCTGCCATATTGACATTGAGTCAACAGTGGGCAGGCAATTAAGATAGGGCAGAATTTTAAGAGGATTTCCATGTATTTTGGTGCAGAATTTCAACTGTACCATTGCATACCTTGAGAATTTAAAATTCTGTGAGAGCAAAGACAACACTGAGACTCTGGCAATAATAGATATATATATATTGGTGACCTGGATATGGTATGATTATGCCACTGTTATGTTTGCATAGTAGAAATATGACTTAATGTTATGTAGACACCACATTACATACGAAATTTATGCTAGTTTGCACAGACCATTATTGCTGAATAAATGTGAATCAGCTAATTTCATCAGATTGGGTAGATGTCAGTAGTTCCATGAAAAGCAGAATGAAAAAAAAATTTGAGCGATATGTGCATTTACACACAAAGGGAGTAAATAATTGATAAGAGTGCATTACTACTGTACATTACAGAGTGATACTGTACAAGCTTATTGATAGGTCGATACTTCTTTTTAAGGCAACAATACACCATAGGTCACAAGATCACTGATGGGGTAATTTGAGAGGAAACCAGAAAGAAAGGCAGTCAATATTGACAAAAGCAACAGAAAACATAGAACTTCCCGAAGTGTGGCGATTTCCACTCACTTCAAAGCAATAACTGTAAACTGTGAATGGCTGTTAAGTGTTGGAAGGTAAAAAGCCTTGGCATTGAGTTTGGATCTGACATAGTTGGTCATTAGTTTTTATTGGCAAAAATTAGAGATGCTTTCATTGTGTGGGAGAAGAAATTGCTGGCTGTTCGTCCAGTAAAAAAAAACCTTATGACAAGACCATGCCTGGGTGGCAAGTAGAATATTGAATTTCTTGCTATGAACCCAGGTGTGACAGTCATTTCATGGAATAGTGTGACATTTATATGTAAGTTGACAGATTGAGACTCGTTCCACATGGCTGTACAAGTTGGCTACACAGGTGAATTAGCAAAAAAAAAAAAAAAAAAAAAAAAAAAAAAAAAAAAAATGGGTGCACTTTAATTATTGGGACCTTGGGGGTATGATAATCAGTGTATCAAGATTAGAGATGTGTAATTAAAAGATTTTGCCTGATTTTCGAAGGGAATGTATCTGATCATCATGTCAAACAGCTGCATGTTTTTGTAGGACGAAAACACTTTTATTCAGATTAATTTTGCCATGGTCCTTGAAGTAGGTTATGTGGGGGAGGGGGGTGGTAAGAGGATCCCTCGTTTGCTAACAGTTTCCAGTTTGCAAGTGCGGCAAATAAAAATACTCAGTACACCAGTACGGAAAAACACCTCCGCTCCCCCCCCCCCCCCCCATGTAAGTGACAGTGGGAATGGATTCATATTGCTAAACTGGGGAAAATATGGATGTCATGCCAAAGGCATGTTGAATATCTGTGAAGAAATAGGGGACAACATTATGTTAAATAGGCAGTAAACTAGAGAGTATAGGCCTTTTTTGCCCCTTTGGAAAGTAATCGATAAAAAGTGGGCTGTTCTGCCACAGCTCGAATAAAATGGTGTAAAGCGACGTGCAAGTTAAGAACAGAATACTGTGGACATAAGGAACATTTTCTTTGCCTTATGCTGACAATTTGCATGGGGATTTCCAGTGGTATATACAGTGATGGATTAATGGTGGACTGTTACATTGGATTGCAGATCCACAGCACAGTGGATGTATAGCTGATCCACTGCAATGGAAAAGCTGCATGCCACAATGTGCTTGTCCCTTCATTAGATATTAATTGTATGAAACACTGGGCTTCCACTTTAATTCCACTGCATTTCTACTGCAGAGGCAACCTAGTTAATATGCTAGTCTAATGGATATGCAGGGGATCACACAGCTGAAATGAAGCAGATCCAACATGTTTAATGGTCTAGTGCAGTGTAGTTCTAGTGGCAAATGTAGTGGCTTTGTAGTACAGAAATGAGGTCATCATGGTGCATCTTCTGTGCACGTTTTAGTGAAAATCTATGAGTATTCTAGTGGGTGTCCAACGGATGTCCTAGCAGACATCCAGTGGAGGCTATAGTGGATATCTGGTGAATATCCAAGCAGAAATCCATTGGAGGCTCTGATGGAATCCAATGGAGACTGTAGTAGACATCAAGCGGATGTTCTGGTGGTTAACCAGTGGCTTCAATATTTAAAAAAAGAAACCAAAAACCCCCGACACATAATATTGTGTTCATACATGTATGCAGCTTGCTGAAGAACAGTGCACATGAAATTAAACTCTGAAAATACCAGATGCACAGACATGTGATAACATGTATGAATGATCAACTACATCTTGTGCATGTGCTGTGTCAACAAGCTTCCATCTGTTGAGTCCTGTCCCATGATACATACTTGAGCCATTTAGTTAACAAGGATGCAATTAGTTAATGGTGCAAAACATGAGAAAAGAATATTCCTATACCTGCATGTACAATCCATAACTACTTGCACGCAGTGACAAGAAGTCTGTCTGCAAACTGGTGTTGTTATGGAGTTCCATCTTCAAAAAATTGAAACTCCTTAGCACAAGGAACATCCCACATGGCTGCATGTACATTGTACTACTGATTATTCCCACCACCCATAAATTTGAAAGTATCATAGGACAAAAGTATGGTGTCATTTCCTCAGAGTTATGTAGGTCAAAAACAAAAAATATATGTAGGCAGGTTTTCTGTTAATGGGTTCGCAGTGGAAGGAAATTACAGTGAGGAGTGTAGAGTGGTACTGTAAATTGCTGTATTTTTTTGCCTGTATAAATTTTCACTGTTTTTGTCTTTTTGACATTTCACTGTAGTTTTAATTTCACTGTTTTGGATATAATTTCTGTTTAAACAATGTTAAAAAATACTATTTCACTGTGTTTTATTTTCGTGGTTTTGTGCCATCAGCGAAATCATTGAAACTAACAAGTATAGCAAAATTAAAGCAATTTACGGTAATGTAGTTAACTGCAAATGCGATGGTGTGTCTTTTGAAAATCTATCAAGCCAGGCCACTACAGAGCCAAGATAGTGGAATTTGTCTTGGGAGTGATGAAATTCTGCAGCTTTTCAGTGGATATGTAGTGGGTGACAGGTTGAACAACTGCCGCTGACAAGTGGAATTGCATGTGCAGTAGTAGACTGCATAGTTTTCAAGTACAGTTAGGGCGTATCAGGAAAAGAATCATGCTTCTGGTAACCTGACCTACCCTATTCCACATGCCCTACCCTACTGTACCTATTATCCCACTGAAAAAAAAAATGACAAGAAAATCATGTTTCCAGTGACACAACCAACCCTGTTTGAAAAAACTTACAACCCTGGCCCAATTCCTCCTTGCATTACTTGAGTTTTGGTGCACTCTATTCCTTGACTCAATTCCCTACGTATGCTTAAAAATGTCTATAAAAGGACCAAAACAGTTCCAATTTGTACCATGTGTTACGACAACAGGTGAAAGTGCCTGTGTGCAATATGACAGATTCAGCATCATAGTTTTTGATATTGACATTTCTTTTCCGCTAAAATGTTGGTATCCATTTGTCAAGACCATATAAAGGGAATGTCAATCGTTTGTGGCAGTTAGAAGCGATGAAATCTGCAGTCTGCACTCCCTGTATGGCCACATCTGTTTACAAATACCTGGTGTTTGGTATGGTCAGGAAGGTCAAGGTCAAATCTATTTTGATGTACCCCTTCTATTGGCTAAACTTGATGTTTGTAAATATCCCCCCCCCCCCCCATCATAATAATCATTTAGATCTTATTATAATCTCCATATTTGGAAGTACATGGTTACAGACTCATCAATCCAAACACGGTACTTGGAATAGTACGGGTATGCAAAAACAGGAAAGTATAAGATTCATTTACTTTGGTTGTATCCAAGGAACACTGTGGTTTCCAACAACAGCCAAACAGCTCATTGGTGAAAACAAACATGGATGCCTTTTTCTGATAAATTTTCCAAACAGGCAAAATAAATATTATGCAGCAAGTTCGTTTTTGTTGTCCAGCATAAAATTTGTGTATGGGGAAAAACCGTAAAGAGTCTATGCTCCCAGAGAAAAATGCATAACGATCAATTAAACACATGGTATGAGCCATGGGAAGACTTGATTTCAACGAATGTGCTTGAAACACATGCGAAAAACATATATGCTGATCAGTAGTTCTCTTTTACACAAGCAATAAATTTACCAAGCAAATGCTCTAACCTGCGATTAGGTTATGATTCTGATATTCTGATGTATGGGAAATTACACAGGAATGCCTATATCACTTGATCGTTTCACATGATTTTGTTGTAATTGACTGAACCTTTTCCCGCTCAAATCGTCCCCAAAGCGCCTGGATGTATATTGTTTGCTCTTTACAAAATTCTCGTCAACGTAAAACATTTTTGCTGTGAATTGTAGATCATACTTACAATGATGGCATGCCCCAGATCAACACCTTTCCTTGGCACGGGTTGGGTGCAATGTGCCCAACCTGTACCAAGGAAAGGTGTTGACTTAGTTTTATGTGAAGCGGGAAAGGATTAAATAAAAGAAAAACAATTTCCATGCATGCATAAAGATCGGCCGGAGTGGCATGCCCCTGGACCCCCCCCCCCCACACACACACCCCCAATGACTACATACCTGCCCTATTTTTATTTTTTATGTTACCAGAGACAACCTTTTTTTTTTTTAATAAGCTTAATTTTTATTGTGCAACTATGAATGACTTAAACTGCATGGCATGTAGTGGACACCTTCAGAACAGTGGATATCCATGCTGTACTGGGAGTATGCTGGCATGGTTCACTACAAGTAGTTCAGGGTTAACAGTGGCCATGTACATAGATATCTAGAATATTCCTGAGATCCAGTCAGTGTGCAGGTCCACACAGTAAGATCCTGGATAATTGGGAAGGACTGATGTGACACAAAGTCAACCTAGTTACAAGTGAAATCTGTCAATAAAAAGAGTATAGAGCCTCCTGATTTCTCCATGCAGGCTCTTCATGTAACATGTATAGTGCAGCTTTACATGGCAATCCATCCATCATGGCACTGGCTTGGCCACAGGGAAGCCAGTGGTTGCCATCTGCATAATGCTACTACAGCAAACCGAGACAAGTGGTCAATAACTCCAAGGCTCTGGGTTCAGTCACCCTTCACTTTCACTACAGGCCCAACTGGTACATGGACACTCTGCAATTACATGAATTGATTCATTTGTCCCTTCACACAGCCGTTAGAAGACCATTTCTGTTTCTTGTGCTTTTTCTCCATCCTGCTATCAAACAGTTAAGATTTTATTTCCTCTCTTTGGCCAATAGAGGGTGCCACTAGTTTAGTAACAAGCTGCAGAATCAATGCCTGATGTTAGAAACCATGCTAGCTTTAACACAAACAAGAGCAGTATGGATCTGTAGACATATAAAATGGGATGAAAAGCTGCGTCATAGAACTAGAATGATGTAGTGAGATCAAGTGAATGCAAAGACATTGGTTTTTTTATGGCAATAAATTCTTTGATCTCTCTCTTTTTTCTCAATGTCTAATGTAAAATGCAGAGATTGCTGTTGTCAATGGCATGCATGCAGAAAGGAATGTTACCATTATCTGGCATATAAAACTGCTTGAACCATTGTATGATTGCCTTTTATAGTAATTACTATATGATGGAACATCTTCAATCCTGTGTAAAAGACTCGTACCAACCCATTGAGACATGAAAGGCTGTGTAGCGTGTAACATCACTCAATGTTTTTTCAATGAGCAGGCTTTATTGTGACTTGAGAATGATGAAGAATGAATGAGATGCAGATCCATCCAGAGCATACAACACAAAGATATGTAACATAGCCTCATTGAAAATACATCAGAGCACATTGTTTGTTCATCTATTGCCTTGGTCAACAGCCTGTCAAATCCCAATCCTGAATGCAAACATCACTCCAAACTAAAACCTAATAGAAAAGTGCAGACACATCAATGAATGTGATCAAATTTGCAGTAATCATGATATGTCGTTGGCATCATTTTGGTCTGTGCTTCAGCAAAGGGACTTAAAATGTCTTAATGGTCTTAATGTTCTGGGGCCAAATTGATACACAAAGTATTGCATCATGTAATTCATCTGGACATGCTTGAAATGTTGATCAACACATAATTATCTTCATTATATTTTATTGATCTTCAGAAGATTTCTTTATGACGAGGGCAGGTTTTGTTTGTGCGTTGTGGGGATGTAAATTTAACCGCTTATAGTTTGATCTGTGTGACCCAGGGCATAGACTGGTATGAATATGGCAGTGTGCACGTAGGTAACAATGAATCCAGGTATAATTAGCCAATGCAATCACCTGAGTTGCTCCCGCCTCATGCTATATCCTGCTGTGCCGACGCTAGACTGCCGAGTTCACCAGTCCCCCAATACTGGTCAATATCACATTTCCTTCACTGAATTATACAAACAGCTCATTATTTCATTCTTTGGCATTTAACTTCCAGCTGAGATGTATAAAAGTCCTTCAGATGGAGTACTGCCATCAATGTGAGCTTGTCAATAGAACAGCCAAGCATAACTGCATGATGGGAAAGTTTGCTGACTTGTTATGATATCTGATCATGAAAATAAAGGGAATGAAGTCTGTTATTGGTGCCTGGAGAGTCCAATGACTTGTGAACAGTATGTGTTTGTTGTATTGGAAGAAAATCTACTGATCGATTTCATTATAAAAGGTTCAATTTTTCACCATATGCTGCCAAAGGGGAATTTGCAAAACTTTTCGTCCATCTTGTTTGTGGTTAATTAAGCACATGTAGCTGAAGTTCGGGTTGCGTGAGATGGCATTATTAGAAATTTATTATTAACAATATTTACCTCTTTTCAGTGGCCAAAAATGCACTCTTGAGAGGGCCCCCAGGACCGTTACTTTCCATCTGAGCACATACACATTTCATTAAGTGAGCATGGGAAACTAGTGGAGGATTTCAATGTATCCAGGCATTAAGGAAGGGGGGTAAGGGGGGGGGGGGGTTCAGTACACTGGTACAGATAATTATTTTTCTAGAGTACATAGTACGGAAAATAAAAATCTTTCAAATTTTGGATATTACAAAGTATGTAGAATAAGAGGGCTTCCAGTACGCCAGTACGGTAAATAAAAAGCCCCAATACGCCAGTACGGGAAACCCCTTTCCCACCCTCATTAAGTTGGGCCCTGTTTAGGCAGGAGGGGGTGAGCACTGGGAAGAATGACTTGGGGGTGGGACAAAGCACATGCTTATTCCTGGAGTCTGGAGTATCACAACATGAAATAGCTTTTACATATACAATGAAATAATAAGGCAGCCTTTGAATCATAACTTTTGATATTGGACTGCTCTACAGTAAGTTGGTAATTCTTTCATTGACTATAAAGGTTGCAGTGACCTATTTGTCTTAATTCAGAATTAAGTGCAAAGATAAATGTGAAGTGTAAAAACATACAAAATGGCACATGGAAATATGAAGCTGTAAGTACTATTTCTAGACACACACACACACACACACACACACACACACACACACACACACACACAAAAGATATATATATATGTACTTGGAAGTGGACTCGGCCATTCTACGTCATAAGAATAGTGTGCACCATATCAGAAAGGATTGCAGATTACACCGAAAAAAAAAAAAATTTAATATGTGATAAAATTTGTCCTATATGGGCCTGATCACTGTTTTAAAACCTGATATGATTAACATGTTATTGATATATTGACCAGTATGTTTATAATAATGATACACTTTGTTTCACCGTATGTTTAGTTTGCCGTGTTGAAACATTCATATAGAAATTTGCCCAAACAGAAAAGTACATGTGTGGGTCTTTGTTTGACGTATGACCTATTATAATAAGCCATCATTTCAAAATCCTCGAAATGCAATTTTACCATTTATGCATCATATATATATACACATATATATATATATATATATTTATATATATTCTCTATCTTCGTTTGGAAAGGAAGTCTCAATAAAGCATGTGTTTCACTTTCTACCATGTCAAAACATTTTCTTCATTTCTATTTGTCCTCGTGCTGCTTTGGTTGACAGTGTCATCCTAGCTCTATTTGTAGTTCATGTGAGCTCAGCCTAAAAAAAGTTAATAGCAGTAATGTGAGGAGCATTGGGCATGGGAAGTAAATATGTTTCTATACAGTATTCTGTCTTCAGTATTTTGTAAACTCTAAGCTTCTTGTCATCTCTGATACCCTACGGATTTCTCTCTCTTTTTTTTTTTTTTCTTAACTGCAAAACATATTTATTTTATTTTCTCGTTTACAATTTTTGTTCGATCCAGACATCAAATGTATCAGCTTGCAAGGAATAGTTTGAATTTTTGCGCACCAGTTTAGTTTTCTCAGTCTATTCAAATCGCAGGGTTTCATACACATTTCTGCGGGCATATCCAGCAATTTTGTGAAGGAGGTGCTGAGAGAGTGGGTCAGAGGTTTGGGGCTAAGAAGACCAGGGTGTTAAGCCCCTAGAAGCTCTTGAATTTGAGCAGTTTCATACTCCCCTTTCACTCTGGCCTGCCACCAGAAAGCTGTATTTCGATGAGACCAAGAAAGCCTTTCTCTGGGATGGGACATGAACCTCATTCCGTTCTCTCCCCCCCCCCCCCACCCACCCACCCACCCCCAATCTGTGCCTGTTTCTCACAGCACTGTTTGTGGATAATTTTAACAACTTAACTCTTACAGTGCCAAATTTTGGACAGTCAACAGCTTTTCCTGGGTGCATTGGGCACAATGCGCTGAGAAAAGCTGTTGACCTTGGATATTTTTCTGGAACTATAGGCATACTGGTACCTGAATGAAAGGTCTTTTTACAAGGAATACAAATCTGGGATCCTAATGATAATTCAGACTAGTTTAACTTAAGTAGACCAACTTTAGTCAGGATTGGCACTGGAAGAGTGAAACTGTATGACCCTTATTTGGTATTGTAGATGAAGAGGGATGCAATGAGTACCACAAAACCCCCAATGTCAGTGTTTGATTCTGGACTCCCCAAGAATTGCATATGAGCTATTTCCAAAGAGTTAATTGCAATATTTGCAGACATACTTCACTTTCATACTCAAGAATGGGCATTATTTCTGTATCAAATAGTTTTAGAGCTAATGTTGGTGTGGTCTTACTCACGCCACAGAGCACCAACCTGTTGCCGCCACAGAGAGGTCACTGCCCTTGCTCTTGAATGTATGAATAGTTGGCATGAAAACAATTAGGCAGTAAAACTGCATATGACACCAAGATATTTGTACTCAGATACTACTTCCACTGCAGAGGCCTCAAGTTTCTAACATCTCATAACCACCACGAACAGTTCCAAGTATCCTGACTTTGGTTTTTTGAATGGATCACTGAAAAAAAATCATTTTTACACACACATGCACACAAGGATGGATGGACCATTAAATCGTCTCTTTAGACCTTTTGCTTTTTTTGAATAGACTGCAAGATCATCAGCATAAAGCACATATGTCACACACATGTGGTATAGCCCCTGTCATTTATCATTAGGCAAATGAAGATAACTCAATGAATTGTTTGGAGCTGATAACCATACCTTGTAAGACCCCAGCCTTACATCTGAATGCTTCACTGGTCCATCTTTTCCATTGTACCTTACTTATAGATTTATTAAACTTGCTGAATACTAGCTGTACAAATTTCCCCATTATACCATATTGTTTAAGCTTGTGCAGCAAGGCGTATGTATTAATTGAGTCAAAGGCCTTAGTAATATCTGCAGAGCAGATATGGAGCAGTTCTTTTGAATGTATGTTTTTCTGTTAGGCTGTACAATGTGAAAATACTGTTGGTTGTACATTTTACTTGTTGAAAACCAAGCTAAGGGTATAATCATTATCCATGACATTGTTTTAAAAATTTGCCTTTTATTCAAAATTGCCTCAAACAACTTGCCCAAAGATGACACAATTGTAATCCTTCCATACCTAATTATCATGGTCACTGTAAGAGCCCTTCTTTGTGTAAGGGGTGCAAGATACCTCCCAAGGCCACTGAGAAAGATAGTCACCAGACTTCTATACTTAATTAAACAAGGCAAATGCAGGATTCTTTAAAACATCAACCCCATATGAAAAAATTCTGAGGAAATTCCATCAGTATCTGAAGGTTTCTTATTCTTCAATTTCCTAGAACATTTGTTCATTTCTTCTTGTGTAATTGCACATGAGTATATGATGGTTCCACCTTTAATCTTAGAAATGACAATCCAGTTCAATAATCGCAGTCTGTCATGCTTCTCTGCTTTATAATGATGCATGCAACTTAGATGCTTTTGACCTCGGTGGTGCACTGTTGAACTAGATTAATTTGTAGATTATCCAGATGAATGGAAGTATTATCCCTTGTCTTCATTTTGAGAGGCTGGACAAAATGTTTGGACTACTGGCTGCTCAATTGAGATGTGATGGTGGCAAAAGGTCAATGTCAAGTGTTTGACCCCCCATGGATATGATGTGGCCAAAAAGGATACAATGCACCATAAAGCGGTGTCACCTTATAGTGGTCCAATAATGATTGCACTGTGTCTGCCATACAAATACCCTGGTCTGGGCGACCCAGGAGTATCCTTGTCTTACCCACACAGGGACAATGTGACAATTTCTATCCTAGGGCTGAATTATCCTATTTGACTGGTGAATAACTTGATTGAAGCTTACTAGATTGCAGTGCCACTATTCATGGCATGAACATTAAAAGTAGCAGCATCTCATTTACCCTGATCACACCCGTGTTGTGTCTAAATCACCTCAAGATTATTGGACTCCAGGGGTCAATGTCACAAGAATCCCCCAAAATTAGACTTATCAGATCATCCTGGGGATACTAATTTGTGTATTAGAAGTGCAGTCACGCTGTACACAAGAAAGGGGCATGGGAGCTGGCTGAGGGGGATCCACCAGTCATTTTGTGCTCCCTGACACCAGGGAAAACCTGCAGCATCTTAGTGCATTACTGTCTTTTTAACTAAGAGAACAAGTGCATCAATGGCTTGCATCCAGTCTCTAGTGTTTACAGTGCTTTACTCCGCAACTTGTTCCGCAGAATAGCACATGTGGGAGGATGGAAAAAGTGATTCCTCATTATCGAATGGAATGCCTGGTACGTAGCATCTGTCAACAGTAATATTGTACGTGGTAGCTCAGTAAAAGGTGCCTTGTGACATCTTTGATTCACTCCTCTTTTTATTTCACCAAAGATGTAAAATTTCCATGAGAATATGGATAAAATCAGTGAAAGCCCATAATGCTTACACCTACACTATGCCTTTTGGGCACGAAAATGGTCTCCTCAAATCAAGGGGGAAAAAAAAGCAGCATAATAAAACTCATTGTGTTACCAGTTTATAAGTAGCCCGGTGACTTTGATGAAAATATAATACAGGCCAATGATTCATGTCTTTTACTTTGCCTCTTTACTCCCACATAATATTACTGAGATACTGGTAAGATTGATGGCATGATAAAATAAATACATCATATGTGACCCAATTAATAACCCAAGCACTTAAGAAAATTATGGCTTCAGTACCCATCTTATGGCCAATAGTGTAAGCATTAGAAAGTAATATATATGTCTAGGGTAGCCATATGCACTATAGATGATTATGTCTCACAGGAACATTAGGTAAGATAATATTTTTAAAGCACATTGTATACTGAACACACTCATTTTCTCATGAAAATGTCTCATTTTCCAAGTGTAGTATTCATTGCAGGAAAGTTCTGTGTTGTTGTCTTGTTTCAAGAAAGGAAGTGATGTTAAGGATGTGAAACTTGTGATGTGCAGTACAATACCTGTTGTCAGAGATTGTCTCAGAGAGCGCAGAATTGTAGCGTGTCAAACAGGCGGTCTTATATTGGAGGTTATAAATACCATGAAAGGTACTAAGTGCACAATCCAGAAACATGCAGATGGTCATTTAATGTAGAAATGTCTAACATCAGAGAGGTATTTTAAGACAGGGATCCCTGTAATGATATTTGCCGCATGTCGTGCATTTATTGCTTGGGAAAACTTGATTTTCGAGTTGCATAAACAGAATAACATAGTTAATCCACAATGTGAAAACATACAAGGAGACAGGGCCTGGGTGATAATGTTGTTGAATGGATCAAGTATTTTGCATTTAGTAGCTGAGTTTTTGTTCTTATCATCATGCTGCAAGATTACTAGGGACTGATGCAGCTTCCTTCATCTTACATAATGGGATGCTTACTCCCAAGTTATGCAGGGGAAGTTGCAAGGGAACCTGGACAGGGCGAGTAACCACAGAGCAGACATAAAAATAGTATGTCAAGCTGGAGAGAACTAGCAACACTGACAATGCAGCATGGAGAATATTGTCAGTGGGTACCCCAAAACAGTTCATCTTTTATTAAGGAATAACACTCTTGGTCTCCTTGGAGAGGTTTCACTGTCAAAGGCTGTACCACACAGGAATAGTATACAGCTGCTTATAGCATTTACTGTATTGCTGGACTGGATCCAATGCTTGTATGTATACATGATATGTACAAGATATAATTGACTCAAGTTGTTTGTGCTTTATCATGTTTAACCCTTTTCTGTTGAGAACATGGAGTCAGATTTTCACTTATGGACAAAAAATTCTGTGCCAGATGTTTACATGTAGCACTAAGCATACAGCCCATGCAAATGAAAGTTGTTGACCTGAGGCATACTTTCCATAGGGATCTACAAGTCTGGCACAAAATGTATTTAATTAATATTAAATTGATGTACATGTATAACATTAAAAGTGGGGCTTTTAATCTCAGAGTGGTCTTGCTTGGTTAGAGCAGAAAAGGGTTAATTTTTCTCCAAGGAAGGTTACTGAGGGTGAAGCTAAAATTGTTGTAATATGTGACACATACTTTGTTTAATGCATTAGATCTTGAGCATTTTACGTAAATGAACTTTGATATAAAATGCATACCTTGGTCTGATATGATACCATTCTAACCATGAATTTCCCTTTTCTGTTTATTTATAGATGGCCACACGAGACTACACCATCCATGTAAGTGTTTTGATCGATCTATTCCCATACCTTAATTATTGTACTTTCTGTACAAATTCATTTTTATCCTGTAATGGGCTGTCATTAAGTTGTCAAGTAAAATCAGTCTCAAACTGATATTCATGCTCCCTTTAGATGATTTTCTTGGGTGTAGGATTGTCTTGATGTTGCAGACTAGTAGAGCTGGTCTTCTATGATCACTACCATGAAGAGAAGTTCAAAAGCATAGGAAGTCAGCAAGCAGGCAACTTTTTAATGATCTATGTCTAATTTCCTTAAATTTGCATGCATCCAAAAGCTTTCAATTAAAGAATATTTTTCAACAGATGTGTTGTGCGAAAAAAGCTTTTTGGAAAGAGGTTTTCCTAATTGAGCATTCTCCCTGTTTTCTACCAATATAGTTTGTAGAGTGCTCCCTCATTATAACGTTGGTGATGGGATCCCTGGAGTAAACCATGTGATAAAAAGCAAAGTGCCTTATAAGAAGGCAACATTTAACAGAAGTAATAAAAAAGTGCTTCAGTGGGAATCTGGGGACCCAACATTTACCGTATTCATTCTAACAGTAGCACATGCCCTAATAGAAGCACACCCCAACTTTAAGTCCAATTGGTCTTTATCCAAAATTAAAATATCTCCCATATTCAGCAAATAAAATGCCTCCAACTGCTAAAGTCAGGCTCATTTATAAAGATTTAAAGCTTTTTTTTTTAAACATTTTGATTTATTATAGAGCCTTGAATACTCTCAATCAAGAAAGTCACTTCTTCCATATTGTCACAAAAACACTGACCAAGAGCAGCTTTGCATTGGCATTGCGTGCTACTATTAGAATGAATATATTATCAGAATCCATTTTGTAATGAGGGCTTTATAAAGAGGGAGCACTGTAGTTTGTTACCTATGTTTCCATGTTTTGGCCCACTCTGCTGTTCAAGCAATTTACCTGGAGGGGTAGGTGGCTCAGTAACAGGTTATTGCATTTGTCATACCGTACATGTAATAATGTGTAGCTTAAGGGATACTTTTCAAGTGTTCTCATCATGCCGAGAATTAACTTTCAGTAAAATATTATATTCCTTCTAATACACATAGTAGCATCATGTACTGTGATTAAAGTGTCTGCACTAAAAGTGGTTCAGAAATAGCTATGCTGTATGCTTGGTATTCATTTGAGCTTCCATGAAAGCTAAAACTCCTGGCAAGCAGCGCCATTATAGGCATACTTATAGTATCATACCTTGAAAAATTAGATGGTTTTGTATTTAGATCCTGCCATCAAAGGCTAGGCTCTGTATTCACTTGCACAAAATTACATACTGCTGCCAATCTTGTACAGTTATGGTACACATGTAAAATCCTTGCAATTTAGCATTCCCTGCAGTAGTTTCCTTGCATGCAAGAGTGCTAAACACTCAAAGGAACGGCTCATTGTGCCATCATATTTTTTCACTCTTACATGATGGTGAACTGCAACAGGTAATGCTCTATTATTACTTACCTTTAAGAGACAGTTGCAATGACAAATGCCTTACAAAAAATGCCACTGTAAATGAAATGTTTGAGAGCTACTTTTAGACGTGTACATTTATTGTGGTGAAACATGATCTTATGAAAATGATGTGATGGAAGGAAGTTTGCACTGCCTTATTCTGAGATGGAATATCTGTCATTTTCTTGATGGAACTTTGCTGGGAAACATAGTTTGATACCTGAAAGTAGACAATGTAAATATCTGTACATGTAATGGCAATTTTAGAATTTAGATTTTTTTTATATAATTCGCTTAGAGCTTTGAAAGTGTATGTTATTTCAAATTCGATGTTTTTAAGTCCTCTAAGGGGCTGTATTGGATATTTTACCATTGTCTGTTGTGAATGTGGCATTGATTGGCTTTGAGAATCAAGCCCCCTTTGCTTCATAAAGTGGTGTACATGTATATGCTTTAAGAAATTACAACATCCTGAGTAGGTAATACATAAGGAATGTTACTTATACTGTTTTGGTTATGCCATTGCTTTCTTGAAAATGGCAAACATAAAAATGTCAAAAATAGAATAAATGAGCATCTGAAGATAATGTTACATTTCCACAACTTTCAAACTATTGATTTTTTTTTCTTCTTTCAATGACTTTTTTTTTTTTTTTTTTTCATGGAGAGGGAGCCACATTAACTCAGCTGATTGTGTGGTCACCCCTCAGTTTTTTCACTGTTTTTTGCATTGCCTGGCAAATAACTAAAAAAACAAAAATCACTCCAACTTTCTTTTGACTGGGTGTATTGATACAACAAAAGCTCTTTTTTCTTTGACAAACTTTAACACATACAAATCTTGTGCAATTAATTCCTGATGAATCATGAACTTTGTCACTGGAATAGAGTGAGTTAAGTGTAAAAGTGTGTTACAGCAAGTACAGTGTACATTGTCTGATATTGAATCAGCAGTGTACATTTGCAATGTGAGTGTTTGGATGTCCTATGCAGATACTTCATTGCAATACAACCTGTGCGAAAAGAAAAAAGATAGGCAAATTAACATGATAGACACAGATATGTTATTCTCGGTTATTTGCGCAGGTAATGTGAACACTGCTGTAAGTGGGGTGTATTATGTTGCCAGGCAAATAAGTCTTCTTTCTCACTGCTGCAGGATGTTTGCTTAAACACAAGCTCAATCGTACACATGTGCTTAAATGGGCCCCTAAGATTTACCTCAAAAACAAGGGTCCACCCCAACGATTAAATGGAGCAAAACCACCTGAAGTATAAACAAGGGACCAATTTAATGCTAAGCATTTATTTTAATGGAAAGGCGTGTGAAATGTGCATGAAATGGGGTATCCCTGGTTTACAAGCAGCAGCTGCCAGGAGTATCTCATTTGTTGTTATGTTAGAATGGTCAGAGTTTAGGGGCACAGGAGGGATCATCCACAAGACGACTTGAGTCAGAATTATTCCTCTAAAAAGCAACCATGGAAATTACTGATAGTCTGTTTAACGTCAAACACAAGCACAGATTTTCCACATGTAATGTTGAGCTTTTTAGATGGAAAAACATTTCGAAGTAGATTTACTGGAAAATTGTATCAACCCCATGTCCCCCCTCTCTGGCACAGGGATGGTCACTGGGGCCCACGGGGCCTGCCTGGCTTCCACAGCCAATACACTTGTGCCACCCAGATAAATTATTGACTGCAATGTGGCATGAAGACCTGCTAATTCACATTACACACATAGTCTGATGGTGCCTAGTAGCAAACACTACATGGGATCAGGCAGGTCTTGCCCAGTCCAAAGTGACCACTTCATTTTTGTGCCATCCACAATGGAATATGCTCTTATGAAATATATTGGTGGAGGTCAAGGCTATTCAGCTTCGTGTCCATGTGGGTTCATAGGTTTGAATTGCAACCTAGCTGTCCATGAGGCATGCCTTATTTATTTTCAATCTGTCAGTCATGAAATGTTACGTGAACTGCACAGATGATGTTGATGTACCCGTTTATTAACTCTTGCACCAGCTAAATAGGTTGGTTAAATTATCAACAATATTGCTGGTTGCTATGGGTACAGCTAGGGAGGGGTTTGGGGGTTAAGGATCAAACTGTCCACCATTTATATGAAATTGAATTGTTGACGATCCGTGATCGTAAGGATCTAGGGTAAAAAAATATGTTTATCAGTCATAGTGCTATACCATTCAGTACCTTGCACTTACCTGTTTATGTATTTATTCCTGAGAAACTCATTTGTTGTCTGGAGTGTAGACTATACAACCAAAGAACAATTACCTTGCAATTATTCAACTTGGATAGAAGTAAAAGGCTTTTAGAAAAAAATTATTGACCAGAAACAAATATCCTGCAAAACACATGTTGACTTACAGGGTAGCCGTGCTCATGAGAATAAGTCTCGAGTCAACATCACATGACTCACAAGAGTTAAAGACAGTTTAAATCAAGACTTTGATGAAGGCATTTATACAGAATTGATCAAGTTCATGCATGATTTAAGTTGTAAAGTTGGTTTGCTTGTGCAAGGGAATATTTTGGTCTGTTCATTATTTTATTTTAATGAAAGCATGGCAGTCTAATACTCGACAGGGATTCGTTTCATGGTGGTTTCACAAAAGGATCGTCACCAAATTTCCTTTCACTTTTCATTCAACTAATGTAGGCTTTCAGGTATAAAAACACCATATCAGAGTGCAACTAAGAAACTTAATGAAGACTTCTAAAACCGGAACCCATTAAAAAAGATGTATCCCATGGTGTTGGGCAAACATTGAATATTGAGAGTGTGATTAGTTGATGGTAAATGAAATATATTTCAGCATTCTAAACACCTTTTTTTTGCAACCTGCAGCAAGGACTTATGGGAGACGCAGAGGTATTTACCCCATTTTCAAATTATCTGTTTTTGAATATGCTATTGGTGATGTCATTAGGATGTTAAATTACCTGTTTTTAAATTATGTGCCATTTTCTACGTGTTAGTGGGTTTTGTCTTGGCTTGATTGGTTAGTCACTTTCAATGTTCTATTGATTTTTTTGAGCTTCTGTTCTTGCATGAGTTTCCTTCTCGGCTCTTGTTCTTGTGTATTGGAACCATGTTGTAACAGGTCATTTCCATGGTGATGAATATGGCTAGGCAGCCTGGAAGCTGATGATGGAAGAGTTACTTTTTTGTATTTTCTCGTGGAAAGACAAGAAGTTTTTCAGCCCTTCACACCATACCTGAAGGGTTCTCGGTGTATGCTTAAGTGACACAGACATTGACACACCGGCGTTGCCATGTGCATGTACCTACCAGATGCTGGGCAATGTTCGTCCCACACATCTCCTCGTAAACAGATGATGTTTCCGAATTCCCTACAGCACTTTATATTCTGGAGTTGTGTGTCAGTTAATTGTCACCAACCAACCTGAAATGAATTTGTTGTCAAGATGCATGTAAATGTAACTTCAGCAATGGGCTACACATTTGAACGTATGATTGAGGTTTTAATATTAATTGACATTATAATGCAAATGTTGCCATGTAGCATTACTGAAAACTATTTTGTCGACAACAAATTTTATGAACAGGCAGAATATTTTACTAAAAGGTTCCATTGGCAAAAATTGTTTTGTGATTGAGAGAGGAGATCCACAGGCTTAATTTGCCTACATATAATAAGAGTCTAAATAAAGATTTTAACTCTGCAGTGACTATGTCCTCAAGGTAAAAGTGCATCATATTTGACCTTTGTGCTGCCCGTCAAATCATTCCATGGTCCTCATGGCAGATGGACTATGACTTGTTGCCCATGTAGACAGACCCAGCAAGGGCAAAATACGATGTAGGCTGCTTGACTTTAAGTTGTCGAACTCCGCAAAAACGGCAAACGTGAGATAAAACATGTTGTTACTTGATTGAACTTGGATAGAATGAGAGTTTTGAACGTGCAGTCCTTGTTTATGAGGAAGTAAAAGTGCAGGAAAGCTCCTCAATTGTGTGAAATGAGTTGAGCAGTCATGATAAAACTGAACCTTGGCTGACACCCTCTAATGGTTGGGCACCATAAGTGTGTGGAGCCCAGAAGAAAAACTTGTTGATAGTAGGTCAGTTCCTGATCACCCTAACACCAGCAGCAGTACATGTTGGGTAAATTGCAGAAGAGAAAGGACAGTCTTTGGTTGCTGCTGTACATAAAGGACCTGCTTATTACAGACAGTCACGGAGACAAATAACATGAGCAAGCCCAGCTGCAGATTTATTCTGATGGCATAAATTTAATCCTCTTTTTAAGGAATTTAATTTCAATGAGCATGTATACACATATATTGAAAAAGTTGTCAAATTAACTATATTTTATTTGTGTGTGATTTCTGTGAAAAAAAATTATAAACATGTAAATAAATTTGAATTGATAAGGCATATTTTGATATCATGTATTAGGGCAAAACCACAGTGATATAATGTCACCCCCAAAAAACTAATGAGAAATTGCAGTAGCAATATTTTGGAAACAGTTTAACGTGTGAACACAATAGATGTGACAAACAAAATACAAATGGTTATTTCCCAAAGTGAAAATACAGGTTTTGTTCATTTACGCCTATGTTTATTGAGTACATATCTCTATACACCAATCATTCAGCATGCTCATAGACTTTTTATTTCAGTTTTGCTAGATATCATTTATATTATATGTGTATGCTTAATGTTAAGAAAGCATCTGTGTGTTTTTAATCACATATCATATTTTCACATTCACTTTGAATATATATGTCTTGTTTGTATTTCAATGTCATTTTTATAATACAATGACACCTCATTAATTTATCAATGTAAGTTAAGTGTTCATCAGATTGATGTAAGGTATTTGACATGGTTGGCCAGGAAAAAAAAATCATGTCATTTATTACAGAAAATACACATACCTAAGGAAGACAGATCACTTTGCTCTTTCATCTTGTTCGGTTTCTGCAGGGCCAAAATAATTTTCATCTGTCAGAAAGGGGTCTGTGAAATCCAATCCCCGTATAAATGGTGGAAGCCTGAGTGTGATTTATACTTAAAGGAAGGGAAAAGACCAAAATACAGTTTAATCTTTTGAAGTGAACAATATAGGACTACCCTTGTGGAAAGCCATGAAACCTCTGTAACTATGGTAACACATAAACAAAACATTGACAATGAGAATTTGTCAGTCTTTCTCGAGAAATGTTTTCAACTGTCATACACATGCAGACAAAGATCCAGTCACTCTTAGAGCTGAATCATTTTTTTCTAGTCATGCTAGCTTGCTTGTGTATGAAATTTATGATGACAAGCAGGTGTCAAGTTTAAAAAATCTGAATTGCAGCAGGGATTTGTAAAATTAATCACCGTATATGTTAGAGCTGACATGAGGGGGGAAAACACATTTGTTAGGAAAATTGTGGTGTAAATTAATAGTTTATTATTTGAAGCTCAGTGTGTTGTTCATGCGAGCGACTGTGGTTAAGTTCATGTGCATCAGACACGTATGAGTATTATTTATGGTTATGTCATACAGTTTGTACATGCTCTGCTTTGCATACTTAATTAGAAGTATTGCATGAGATGTCTGCAATGGTTGTGTTGGAATCAATTTGAACAAAATTGTCATAAAACTTTGGGTGTTTTTATCAAGTATGCTAAATGACAGGGCAAGTAGCCAGTAGATGATGAGGCAACGGTGTTATCAAATATGATGCCAAAAGATAGGTGCTCAAGTATTTTACCCCCCCCCCCCCAAAAAAAAAAATTTTTTTACCAAGCCTCGCCTTGTTTTTTACCCATAGTCAGTGCTTTTCTGGGCAAAGAAGGATTTAATTTGATCAGAAATAGAAATAAGTCACCGTAGATGTGTCCAAGCTTATTAATTTTTTTGATGTATCACTTAAAATGTTAAGGTTAAGTGTAATGTAATTTCTCTTGTAGAATTTAGGATTTAAAATTTGTCTTCACCACAAAATGAGATGGGCCAGTGAAGTCAAATCTGGTTAATTGGATTAATTAAGGGAAGGAGGGAGTTCATAGGTCCTGAATGAAATCCTTTGGTCTTTAACATCCTTACAATTCAGGTCCTAAAACTGTCTTGTCACATGGCATTAAATCTTGGGGATACTATTATGACTTTTCTGATCGTGTAGCCAGCTGTCTCAGTAATAATGGACCAAAAGCAGTAATATTTATCAAGGAGAGAAATGCTGCTGACAGCTTCGGATTGGAAAATAAATTTCTTCAACAGTGTGGCCATAAAACTGGCAGCCCAAGTTGTCGCAAGGGCTCAGGAGGGTTGGATGATGGATGGATATTGTGATGATAGACAAAGTCCGTTCTTAGACAATCACACCAAGGGTCTCTAAGCTGAGAAGAGCGAAATGGACCCACAAATACTGGGCCTTGTTCCCGGATCAAACCATCAGTATTGGAGAAGATTCCAATAAATTTGACCAATTGGTGTGGAGAGTGGGAACCAGTTTATAGCCCAGCAGGGTACCAACTGAAAGGAGCTGCATTGTCAGCGGTCAGATGTGACTGATTTAAGCTGTCTCTAATTGGTCCCTTTGCTCTGGGCCGATTTTTCAACATATCAGGAGAAGGATAGTCAAGCTCAATCGGTCTTCATCTCTAGATAATGCATCATCCCCAAATGGCATGCAAATTCATAGTGCAAAGTGTACATAAAGAAAAAAAATAAGACAATAGGTTAAAAATCTGCCAGTTTGAACAGCTGGCTTGCCAAGGGATGATATACTCCAAGGAAGTAAAATTTGTGTGAGAAATGCAGCCTTCTGGTATTGAAATTTCCTCTTCCTGGTCCAAAGAAAATATAAGTTGATGAAGTTAATGCATGTATTGAGTAGCCACTTCAAAGCTTTGTTGTAGTTTCAGCAGAGGTCATTGTTCCCAGAGCACACTTTTGATGTCATCTGAGCATCCTCTTTCCACACACACACACACACATATATATATAATTATGTTTAATGTGTCATTGTAGAGTGTAACTAAAACCAATACATTTTGTATAATTTCCAGCTACATTGAAATGTAGTATTTTGTATTTCTGTTACTACTATACTGCTTATAAATTCTTAACTTTAATAGCTTGAAACAAAAGGCAAGGTCTACAAATTGATTTTGTGGGAAAATATTATGACTGAATTTGCTAGAGGAATTTCTGTAGCGCTTTGCCCCATCTTCCGATTGCTTTTTTGGATAAAATATTTTTGCAACCAAGGGAACTAAAAGCATCATATAGCTATAGTATAGGTCATTGTGTTTCCCATATACCACTTGTATGTAGCCTTTATGCATGAAACCACTCACATCTGTGCGCTGTGGTAAAATAACTGGTGAGCTAACGGGATAATATTGTAGCTTCATGATCAGGAAACCAGGGAGGGTAAAAACCGGATGAAGGGTGTAGGTCAGGACTATTAAAGGCAGCATGATATTGCATGTCCTGTGTTATTTTGTAATTCAACGCATAATATCCTCGCAGAATACCAGAGGGTTCTCTGATATGTAATTATACCAGCTAATGTTGTGTGCTGTATGGTATTATGTCTTTTGATGGAGAAACGAAATTCCCATGCCCCAAAATTATATTTGCCATTTGCTCGGAGACCAAGGCCACACAATATTACCACAGCCACTTTGAAAATAGAGCTGGTATCTGAATTCATTGATAGTCTTGGGTCCAAATCGATGCAAGACTGTGACAGATAAAGTAGGTAGCTAATTTTGGTGGGGTATCAATAGAGGTACTGTCAACAATTACTTCCACCCACTATAATGGTGTGGACTTTATTGATTTCAATAAGAACCTGGGCACAAACAGTCTATAGGGCCATTTTGCAGAGCCACCAATAGACCTGCATCTTGTTTTACATGTACTTTGATCTCATTTTCCATTGCTCTAACTTTTGACAGCCTTCTCGTTGAGAAATAATAAACGTAACATTGAGAAGGTTGTGCAGAAAGTGTCTCTCTTTCTGACAGGTATGTTTGCGGAAATTTACGAAAGGCAATGGAAATGGCCCATCTGAATGTCACATGGTGACACCTGAGGGTTGGAGGTCACTCGTACTTAGATGACAATAGAAATCTATTATGGGGTGGATGACAGATAATAGGATTAACTGCAGTAGTCTGGGTGTTGGGGTGTCATCAGGGACACATGGACATTGAAGAAGATTAGACGTGATTGGCCTGCTACGATTAGCAATAGCAAGTGGCAATGACCAGGGGCTTTTTCAAGACATTATACGTCAAGAGATCATGCTTAAGAAACCAATGTAATAGAGCTCCTGGCCATTTATGACCAACTTTGAGCATCTCTGTGGGAGATCTTACGTGTCTACTTTCCTCCCAGAAATTGGAGAGTATAAAAGTGGCTGAAATAGCTTCGAAAATATGAGCAGTTATTCATGAAGATGGTAAATAGACTGGTCATTTTACCCAGCCTGCAGTATCATTCAGGTTTTGGTTGGAGCAGAAGGCTTGCATTATGACATAGTGTCTCAGAAGATGAGCATGGACGCTTCCACTGACCTTGCCAGCATAATTAAAGCCTGGCTTATGATTACCCCCAGGAAGTATCGGAGGCCTTTAATTAATCCCACCATGTAAAAAGGAGGAGGATGAAGCCACCATAAGTTATATGAGCTGGATGCCATCCAAATTAACAGCTGAACTTCTGATGCAAGTACCAGAGGCCTATTCAAGCTAGAACAGTAGTATATATATACATGTGTGTGTGTATATATATATATATATATATATATATATATATATATATATATATATATATATATATATATTATATATATATATATATATATATATACATGTTGGAGATAAGCTTGATCTATCCAACATTCATAATAAATACCTGTAAATATATACAGTTCCCATTCCCTTTCTTTGAAACCATTGTTACCTGATTAGAACTACATGGAGTAGATCATTAATGTACTTGTTCTTTTTTTATTACATGCTCATTTTGATCATGCAGATTAACCCTCACTTCCTTAAATGAAGACTTGTGTCAGCAGCTTTTCTAGAGGAGGCTTAGGTTTTAAAGACCCGACCTACCCCCCCCCCCCCAACACACCCACAAGAAAGCTGTTGACCTGGGTCATGCTATTCCAATAGGGCCAAAATTCTCATTCATTTTTTTACCTTCGGCACATTAAATGCTGGAGGGTATTGTTGTCTGCTGCCTCATCCATCTGTCTTGTCGACATTACTGCAATATCTCAAAAGATATTCACCATAGCTGTACCAAATTTTTTTTTACAGAAGGGCCTTATAATGGACCAGGTTCCTTTTGAAAACTAGCTTCCCCTGATTATTTTAAACTTTTTATGAAACTTTTAATGTATTTATTTGAAGGTCTTTTGAGTGGCATCAACCCTAATGATGTTACTGCGATATCTCAAAAAAATGTTGACCACAGCTTTAGCAAATTTTTGTCAGAGATGATATCTTATGATGGCCTAGGCTCTTAAGGAAAACCAGCTTAAGATTATTTTTTTACCTTTTTATGAAACTTGTAATGTATTTATTTGAAAACCGTCTGAGTGGCATCATCCCTGACAACATTACCATGATATCTCAAAAAGGTATTGACCACAGGTGTACCAAATTTTTGTCAGAGATGCATCCTATGATGAACCAGGTTCTTATGAAAAACCAGCTTCCTCTTTGTATTTGTAAACTTTTTATGAAAGTATATATTTTCAAGGCCGTCTGATTGGTGCACAAGGGGACAACGGTACCATAATGTCTCACGAAGGATCCAACGCAGTTTCATCATTTCTTTTTTCACAGAGATGCACATTATAGTGGACCACATTCCTATTAAAAACAGCTTCCTCTTATCATCTTTAAACTTGTTATGAAACTTTTGAAGTATCTATTTGATAGCCATCTGAGTGACGCACAGTACAGTGGTCTCTGTCATTAGAACGTGCCCCAAGAACATATCCAAAAGTGCTCTTTCATTTCATAGACAACAATATGGAAATTGTATGTTAAGTATTTTACTGCAAAGTCTGAAAAAATTGCAGAATTGAGGAAAAAAAATTGTGGGTGACAAGGGTAATTCATTAACACACAAAAAAGATGAAGCAGGCTACAGTTTACTTTCAGGGGTGGGGGGGGGGGGTGGGGATGGGGGTGGGGTGGGGGGTCAAATGAATAGCAGTGCAGTGACTCAAGTACAGGTAGTGTGGTATACAGGTACCCTACTCCCACACAGAATTATCCTTAAGAAAGGGCCCTGTGTCCAAATTTTATACCCATATGTTATGAAACGAATAGGTATGTATTGAATTTACTTTTTAAAAAATTGTTGTCATAAACCCATATTTCTGGGTGCAAGTGCGTCATTTAAAGGGTGCTTCATACTAATATTTGTACAAGAATTGATGGAGGATTTCATCTGTTTTTCTGGTTATTTTTGCTAACAATGTATGATGTATGTACGAAATTTGATTTAATTTACACTCATTTTATGTCCATTAGGCCAGTTACATTGCACACAATAGTTGTATGTATATGTATATATATATATATATATATATATGATAAGAAGGCCATTTATTTACTACAGTGGCACCTGCTGTATGTGGCCCCTGCAGTAAGAGACCACCTGCTGTTTGTGGCCACATTTTTGGGGGCGCACGATTCATTTGTGTTGGTAAATTTACCTTCTGTAATGACTACCTGTGGTATTTGACCACTTTTTACTGGCAGAGGGGGTGGTCACATGCAGAAGGTACTTCTGTATGGCATGAAGCCCTCTGTGGTGTAACAGGTACACATAAACATTAACTGCATCATTGTATGTAATAAATTGAATGTAAAATTCTTGTTTGTGGTAGTAAAACAATCATAGCCTTGTAAAATGGCTGCACATATCAACAGATATGTGTTCTATTGCAAGCTGCCCTACACTAGTAAAAGTGTAATGGCCCATTCTCTGTGTTTCAGTTATTTTATGCTAATTGACAGTTGGGTAATTTATGTGTTGGAGCTTGGTGTATGGTTGCCACAGTGAAGTGGAACATTGTTAAAACTGAAGATACTGAACAGCACAAAACATTTTTCTGTATACATAAAACTGGGTCTACCAAATAATATTTAACAATAAGCTAATAAGAATGCCATTGTCCATTCTGGTTATTGTTACAGTGGAATGAACTGGTAATAGAGACACACATTTGTTCCCAAAAGAACTTGTTCTCATGAGGTACCTGCACACTATACTTTTTAAGCATTGTGTGAAACATTCAGATAAGTTTTAGATCATATGTTTTTCCAATTCCCTAAATTTCTAAAATTTATTGTATGCTGAAAGTTGTTATATTGACACCATTTGTTCCCATAAAATGTGTCAGATGTCTGAATATGTCAGATGAATATGTCAAATATTACAGGAATTTGACTTTCAGTCTCCCATAATGTGTGTTGTTAAGTGAATATGCTGAATGTCTGATTGTCATTGCAATGAGGTTTCACTGAATTTTAAATTTGCACTTAATTGTGAAGTTTTTTTTTTAAATAAAAAAAGCTTCAGATCTTGACATAAAATAAATATTTCTTCAAGAAATTAGAGTTTATATGTCAACTCCCTGATCTGTGTGCCTGCATAATTTATGTTATAGCATATCTACCACGAGCATGGTGATGGTACTACCGAAACGAGGATTGCAGAAAGGCCTGCCATCAGGCAAACTTTCCTAGTTTTAACACTTTCCAACTCAAATTGCCCCAAACACCTGGATGTATATGGTGTGCTCTTATATTTTTAACTAATATTCACATCAATCGAAAACAGTTTTGGAGAGAAGAAGACTCTTTTAGGACTCCAGAGGGCAGTACCTGAGGGTGATTATTTTCACAGTGTTACTTATTTGCATAACAACAAATCCCTTTGAAGTTTTGGATTAGCAAGTAGCCAAATTTATACGAATGAATGCCATCAACTGCTACCATCTGGGGTCCTAAACTCCTTGCAAACTGGACTTATTATGATGACATGGCCAAGGTCAAGAGCAGGTTTTCAAGGTGGGTTGGACGCATTGTACCTAACCTGTGCCAAGGAAAGCTCTTTGATTTAGTCGCATTCTAACCAGGAATGGGTCAAACAAGGAACACATCTCTTAAAACTTGCAGTGATGAATTGAACAAAACTGGACTTGATCTAAATTACAAAATGACACCCACCCACCCCCACCCCAGCTCAAAATACTGACCTAGCAGCTTTCATGTGTTTGTTTGAGACCTTATTAATTGATTATTTATGTTTTAATATTTGCACTAAAATCTTGACCGTTTATGTAATTCGCATTAAGAAAAGTTCCATATACATGGAAGCTCAGCCAAAGATAAGCCAGGCACACTTAATATTTAAAACTTCTGCATGTTACAACCTTTTGTCCAGGAAAGGGTTAAACTATGAATTACACATCTTACAACAGTTTGACAGTGGTTAATAAGTTAGCATGTGCAGTTGGCAAAGATCCTATTTGAAACTCAAATGGCAATGATTAAATTTACTTGTGCCAGGGGTAAAAACTTTCACAGCTGTGACATTAAGACGAGAGTTGCTCCTATGGCCACACGTGGTGAGAGAGAGAACTTCATTAGGTATAATTGTGTGTTACCAGCATGATGATTAAACTACTATTGAAGCTGTAATTTCATTGCCAAATTTACCTTAACAAGAGGGCATGAATACCCAGATTTTTCTGCCATTATTGCCAATGCTGAGCCATGAAGACGATACAAAATGCATTATACTTGACTGAATTGTGGACACATGATATGATTGAGCCAATTGGAAAGGACTGGAGTCCCACAGTATCTGATACAAATGTCCAGTCTCAAGGGTTAGATGATTTACAAAACCAATAAGTGGGCGGTATTTTTCTGTATTTTAATTAAATGCTTCATGGTTAAGCGTAAAAATGGAAGCCATGATAATTATTTTGCTCCGTTGCATTCTGTGTAATGTCCACATGAACTGTTCATGAATATGGACATTTTGAATTTGATATGCTCTATAATGGTCTTTATGCATGTGATGGATCTAGTGTGGGTTTACCGATTTGTTGTATTACATTACTAAGCAGCAAACACGTTTTGTTATCACCTGTAAGAAAGGATCCCATTTGTGTTGATTTAAGCAGTGTGATACCTGTGTTAGATACAGGTTGTTCTAACACAGCTTCTGCAAAAGTCAATTTATCAAGTGTCAGGAAAAATATCCCAGCAGAGCTGCGCAATATGTAATATCAATCAGGCAGAGAATTTGGTTTAGTCACAGCTTTTAGGCAAGTATGATGGATAAACATGCAGTGCCCTATTTGCCAAAGTACAAACAGCATATGGGACACTAGGTCTGCATGATGTGTAGAGTCTATTTCCATGAATAAGGAATCAAAGTGAGCTGTTAGGGCTGTCAAGTTCGGCTGGTAAATGGTCATTGCTGGTAGAATTTACGCAGGAACTGTGGATGACTGTCCGTCTCGTCCAGCACTGCATTGATTTAAACCTGACACACTGCCCAGCGCATATGTGCGTGTGATTAGCTTAGATCTGTACAAATCTGTGCATGTAGGCTGGTCAAATTATAACTAATTTCAGTAACAATCAGTCCACTAGGGACCACTGAATTGTACTGTTTGGACACTCACCATTTTAGCTCCACTTATGGGGTGTGGGGTTTTTGTATGCAAAAAACCAACATGGCTGACTTTCCCCCGCTTATTTTCTGTTGAGCAGTGCTATATTTTGTCCATTTTAGTCTACGATGAGATCTAATAGCGATTCTTATTGGATATACCAGCGCGGTTTTAGAACTAGATCCAGTTATTACGGAATTGACAGTTAGATTTGTTTACAGTTTGTCACGAGAAAAGGACATTCATCTTCCTTACTGTCAAGAGAAGAATGTATTACAGAATTTTCCCGCTGTTCAAAGGCAGAATATCATATTTTGATAGTCATCCAAAGGGGCATATCCCAATGTCAGAGATCTATATAAATTTAATGGGACTGAAATCTATTTTTGTGTGTGCCTTTGCAGGTAAATCTCCATTTGGCTTCACGGAAGACAGTCATTTGCTAGATGATGGTTCCCTAGACCAAACAGTTCCAAACATGAATTCTCCGTCAAGAGGTTCTCCAAGCTCACAGACAGGAGTAGAAAGAATTGAACGTTATTCTAGGAAAGTGTTTGTAGGTGGTCTACCTCCTGATATAGATGAAGGTGAGTAATATATATTTTATGTACATGATATCCGCTTACAAATTTAATAAAGATAATCGTGTTCATTTTGTCTTGTGGGATTAACTCTTTCATTGCTAATTTTGGTTAATAAAAAGCTGTATGCTCCAAATAAATGCAACAAGGCTAGATTCATATTTGTTGTAAACTGACCTATGATTCATGTATCAGCACACCTTCTGTTGGGGAGACCAGAGGATGGTCCAGCTCAACAACTTTCCCGGGCATGCTTTGGACACTGCATCCAAGAGACCAAGGAAAACTATTTTAGTCAAGACTTCACACTGAGAGAGTTAATAATGTAAAAAACGGCTGATATTATTGACTGCTTGCAACAGGTTGGAACCCGAGCGCGAGCACATTAATCATGATCCTTTCAATTTTTATTTCGTCATAAATAATCAAATATTCTGTAACATTATCAAGAAACTTCATATTTGTACTGTGTGGCATCCACATCATTAGCGTAACCACCAGCACATATTATAGATGTGCAGCATTGCTGATGTAGAATCATATTGTCTGCATCCACCTGCTGTCACATTGAAAAACAGAGTATTACCATTGTGCAAATCTGTGTTCATCTTAGCGGAAAGGTGAATGTGACACATATTTCTACAGATGTGGGGAGATTTCTCCCTTTTACCGTGCGTGAACTTTTTCCAATTTGTTGCAGGATTTTTTTTTTTTTTGGTGATAATTGAACATGGAAAATCCCTCACAAACAGATCAGAGCTTTCATTGATGTTCCATTAAGTTTGCTGTAAAGTCCATGTACTCTGCATTGCACGGCATGTCAATTTCTGCCTGCTCTAGCAGCAGTCACAACATGACCTTTAGGGTGACCAACTTACCCCGTTAATAGTATGAAATGAACTAACTTGGAGATACTGTTGTATCCTGTTAATTACATGCTAGTTTCCTGTGAGAATTTGACAACTGTACAAATGAAAGTGTGAAATCTGCTGGTCTCAATTGTACATGTTGCACAGAACGTCAGCCACACAGTGCCACTCATGAAGTGAAAATGAGGAGTTTAGTTCTTCTGGTGGGCAGGATGTAATAAAAGGTGTCCAAATTTATTTAGAGTGACATTAACTAAGGTCATATGAGACAAAAATTAAAATCCACTCAGTAATGCTAGGAAATGAACAGAACCTATCAACCAGCAGTAGTCCAGGACTGCAGACTTCATACAGTGTGCATGGACAGACAAAACAAAATTAATGATGATTATTCACCTTTCGCATGAACTAACAGTCTTGCACTGGGAAGGATGGAAGGCTTGTAAACAACTACAAATGTTGGGGCAAAAATTTGAGACGTTTAAAATGTTTGTACCTGTAAAACTTAATGCTTTGTCGCAATAAAGAATTCTCGCCAACTTCAGTTTGTTTTAACGGAAATTAGGTGCTTTAATGTCAAGAGTGAATAGGATATATATATGTATATCATGTTATATACAATCTCGATTTGCATGAATCATGAAATCTCATATGTTGTGTATTGTCAGATATTATTGTCTGTTGCTGTTCCCAAACTGGGGTGTGACAGTGATACTTACATTGCAACCCCCAGGTCCCATGCCCCTTCAGGTTCCACCCTCACTTTATTTATTTATTTGTGTGTTCCTTCCTTCATTCATTTTATTTATCTGTCTGTTTTGTTTTGTTTTGTCATGCCCCTTATAATAACATGTCAATGTTAACTCTTTGGAAATTCAGTCAACAGCTTTTCTCATCCCCCCCCCTGGGTGCATTACATGCTGAGAGAAGAAAGCTGTTGACTGATGGCTTGCTATTCTTAATGACACAAAAGAATTGGGGGATATTTACAGCAGATGCTTACTGTTAGTATTTACTGGGGAAACAAGTCAGCATGCTCTTAGAGTTAGCTGTTTATAGAGGAAAGAAAAGTAACAAAGTGGGAAGATGCACATATTTAGTTGTCAGAAATACAGTTGTGTCCCATGTGAGCTAGGATTGAAAAATTATGTAGGTCTTTATAGTTAAAATCCAACAGAAGAACACAACATTGGTCTTGAGATAAATAAATTTACTCTTTTTAAATAGAACACCCTCATTATTTTTTATGTTCACAAACCCTTGTGAAGTTGCCAGGAAAGCAGCCAAACGCCATATTATCTGTAAGTGGCATGCAGGAACCTGAGATTCATCTGTTAAGCAGGCAATTCCAGGTGGTTGAGCAGAATCACATTATCAAAAGTTACGTGTAGGAATTTTATTTGATGTTTATAAATATGAAAGCAAAGAAAAAATAACATTTTATCAAGTGGTGAAATTTGAAAAATCTATAAACATTAACAACCCCTCCCCCCAAAAATGACACACACACACACACACACACACACACACACACACACACACACACACACACACACACACACACACACACACACACACACACACACACACACACACACACACACACACACACACACACACAGGTTCATTATTTAATCCATGATTGTGATTTAAATGTAATAGAAAAATATAACCAAATATGTATTATTACATCATTCCAGTGTACATTAGCGTATGTTTGTGTTTAAAGTTACAATAGAATAACAAAATATAATAGAATACGTATTTTGCATCACTACAGTATATATCACAGTACATTTATTTTAAGAATGTGATGGTGGGTGTGTAATGGGAGATACAGGGTAAGACATACAAGGGTGAATGACCTCACTAATGCATGCAATTAATATTAGACTTCGCACAAAAAGTGAGTGACCATGTGTAACTGTAAACCATGGTTGAATGAACAGAAATGGCTTTGGTTTATTTATCTATTTATTTTTTTTTTTTTTGTCCAAACAGAAGGCACTGTTATGGTAATCTTATTCCAGTTGTGAATTTATCAAACCAGTTTTGTGTGATGGCACAAAAGCAACTTGCCAGATAAAGTATGGGCTTTGTTCATCGTTCATACACACCCCTAAAGATGGCAACTGTGGCCATTATGAAACATGCATGGACCTTGCACCCCAAGGGTACACACATCAAATACGCAACGTGGATCCGTACCTCTGCTTACAATCCACACCCCGTGTCTCTCAGGAGCAAGGCAGTAGCCAGGCCTGGGAGCTCTCTAAATATTGCACACACTCCATTCTGGCACTCTCATCAAGTAATTGGAACCTCTCAGTAATTTCTTCTTTGTCATTTTCTGTGACTTCGAGCAAAAATGGAATCCAGTCTTGATATAAACAATGCATATGCCTCCCAGGAAGCAGGACATAGCCAAGTGATGCAGGGCTAAACACATCATTATGATTCTCATGTTTTCGATGCAGTGCCGCCCTTTTGCTGTGTGCATCTTCCAGATCTGTTTTTGCTAGCAAATAAACTGAAGAGTTGTTTTCTCACAAAAGGTGGGCATTACTCACTGAAAACCTTTTTTCACTTCCCACCATTACTTGTCCACTGAATTTGCGAAACACCTGTTTGTTTTCAGAAGTGTGAAAAATAGATTCAAAAATACATTAATCTACTTGGACTCCATGTGAATAATTTAAACATTGTTTGCTGTCCCAGCTGAGTATATTACAAGAAATCAATAGACCATACAAGCACTCCGTACAACCAAATGTCAGATCAGCATACACTTTGGTGCACTTTGTGAATGAATGAAAGTGCCTGCTGTTATCGTTCCAGTGAACGATAATCGGTGCGGTTGATAATATTAAATTATTGCACCCATCAGAAAGTGATTGATGTGGGAAACAATCCTGCATATGTGTGTGGTCATAGGAAAACCACAGAAAAATGTCCTATGTGACCCACTAACCAGTGAATGGGTGGGTGTTAAAAATAGACTAATACCTTTTTACATGAATACTGTTTGTACATGTACATTGTTAATGGCGTCCGTGCAGGCAGGCAGGGAGGTTAGGAGGGAGGCAGAGTATTTTTTTTTTCAGTTGTCAATCGTAATATCTGTCCAGCCTCTGTAATCGTAACTGCCAGAATGCTCAAACCAATTTTACTCAAAGTTAGTGCAATGGTATCTCGTATGGCAAAGGTGAGCTGATTGGATTTCATTGTGACCCGACCAAGACTTTGCTTGAGCATATCAGTTATTGTACACGTGCATTGTCCATGTTGACAATTAATTACTTTGCTTCCTATAATTCTGTTTATTGCTGTACACTCTCTTCTTTGGGTTAATACACAAAAGGCTTATCAGTAATTTAAAAGCAGTATTGAAAAAAGCACACCTATGTGTAACCAATATTTCTCTTTTACCTCTTCTGGAGACAAAATCAGCACTGACATAAAAGTTGCAAAGAAAATGGATATCAAATTCTAAAAGCCATTGGCAAAAAGCAAAAAATGGATGATTTTGATGTTGTGTTATATTGCGGAAGCCAGGGATGAATGAAGCAAAATCTTGCAGCAGGCAACGCGATTGACACAGCCTTGTCTGCCATGTTTTCCTCATAAGTCAAGCCAGGCAAGAAGAAGAATGAATAATGCATTCTGTGTTATTGATAGAACTTGGTTCTGCCCGTATTAGCATGCAACTTCTGCCTAGGACCATCATTCAAGTGTATAGAATCTCAGCTCAACTGGGGGCATTGAGCTCAACCATGTAAATAGTTCAGCGTGTTTAATACCTTCCCAACTATGCTGATTAAGATCATTATGGCAAATTATAACATAGCATGACTCGTAAACTACAAAAGACATAAATGGAGAACTCAGTGCGCTTCGGCTTGATGTTTATCTCGGGAAATGTCAGATTGAATATTAGAAATTTATTATTGATTTTGTAATGGGAGGATTGCCATCAATGTTCCACAGGAGTCACAAATCATGGCCAGTATATGCTCAACAAAAGAATTCCCACCAGAACTCAACTGGGGGTTTGGCGATGATGAGTTGTTGGGGGTATAGTGCAAGGCGCCTTGCTGATTCTGTGATTTTCATATAAAACGACTCCTGTCCACACCTGCAATGATCTTATTGTGGGCTGTGACCTTATTTTGGTGAACTTTTAGCTGTTACTTTCAAACAGATCTATATTTGTTTTGTACCAACCATGGGGACATCTTTGCTTGACTTTAACACATTCCACACTCTGTTGGTCTTGACCTGTTCACTGGTTTTGACATTGAGTGGCTAGTCATGCTTCACCTGTCTTTACTGAATGAAGACAAGACATGTTGGTACATGTACATGTACCAGTGGTAATCCTACAGTTCTTTTCCATTATGAGATGTGCACACATTACATTAGCTATAGGCACCAGGAATGCAAATGTCTCCAGCATGTAGACTTTGGGGAGAAGATGTCAGGTTGGGGAGAAGATACTGCTTTGGAATAGAAGTACAATAACCGGCCATTGTTTAACTTTCATCAGGCACAGCAACCTACCTGTAACTCATAAAGCCTGAGGAAAATATTATAAACGATGCAAATATTAATCATTTGAGTAATATTTTCTACCAACGGAAAATGAATTTTAAGGGTATGGCTAGAATTTCTGAACAGTGTGATCACCATGATCTAATGATTAGTAACCATTGAGCATGGAATTTCAGCAGGTTGAATGGCAATAAAGTATTCCAGAGATTCAAAGGGGTTGATTCAGCTCTGTACGGCAAACATAGAGAGTAGTGCTCGTCTTATCTCTGGATGTGTTTGTCTGTGCAGCAAATTCCCATTTGTCATTGAGTGTCCAGGCTGCCTTGACATTGCCTTACATATGTCTGCCTGTTTCTGTCATGGTTATGGAAATATTGATAAACCAGGAGGGAGCTTCTGCTGAAATATTAAAGCAAAGACATTGCACTGTGTGTATGGCAACCAACATAAATGGCACCAAGGTGGGACCTGGTCCAAAGTATTCGTCTGTAGGGACAGCATCACCAAGATGGAGCAATTTGACCTGGCGCAGACCTGTGCCCACCATCAGTCTTATGGCCAGAATGAATAAATGGACAATGTGAGAGTGGATTTCTTTAGAGAATTGTGGACCTCCCCACACGTAACCATCAAGCGAACATTCCGATACACTTTGCAACATGGCCAATCAAATGCCGGGCCAGGTTTTGCACCAGCTAAGTCCCGTAGGCTGTCGGCCAAAATTAAGTTATGGCGTAATACCGGATTTCACAATAATACCACTGTCCCCAAATGATGGGTTTGTCTCTGGTTGTTACAATTGGATGGTAACGAGATTAAGTCAGGTAATGGCTGCAGTAAATATGTATTAATGATTTATTCCAGGTTTTGTATTGTTGCATAGGTAAGAAAATGCAATTTCAGAGAATCTCCCTAGGGGTCTGTTCTCTATTGGAGCTGAGGGAATGATATCTGCTGAATAGATTTTAAAGTTTTAGATTGGATCTGTTCCTAGATTTGCATAACTCTAGCTCTGTGGTGATGGCTTTTTATGGTCCTACATCATTGTTACAAGTTTCCATACATTTATAGTGCAGCAGTCCATTGTCAGTTCTTTATTATTATCAGAAGTTCAAGAAAGGTTTGCTTGCACTGCAATTTGTCCAAGTGGATAAAAAGAACTGGCATTAATCACCAAGAGATATCAGTAATTTCATACTCTGAAAATGTTATAGAAAAGCAATATTTTATTAATGGAATTCTTTTCATTTCATTTATTTATTAAAAGAAAAAAAAAGAAATTGATGAGGACATTCAGTATATATGTTTCATCTGTATTCCTCAGTGGTTTGTCTAAGCTGGTAGTTAGTTAAGGATAGTACACTCAGTCAGTGTTTATGTTCACTGGATGATGTAACATTAAATTAATTGAGCTGTATTACCTGATTACAAGTAGTCTGGTGCTGTTATATATATTGTACATTGAGTATTACTGAATATTGCTTTAATTTCGCTGATGGCACAAAACCATGGAAATAAAAACACAGTGAAATAGTACAGTATTTTAACATTATTTGAATAAGGGAATTCTGTCCAAGACAGTGAAATGTCAAAAATACAAAACCTGTGAAAATTCATACACACAAAAATAAAAGCAATGTACAGTATGAAGTGAATGATCAGGAAATGTTACAACATTACTGCATTTTATTCTTGAAAATTAAAGGAAATATAAGTCATTAGTGCTGCTTTGTGTTCTCAGGAAATTCATTTTTTCGTCAGATTGCCTGCCTAGACTCTGTCCAATCCATTTACAAAATGCCCTAGATTTTTCATTTGGGAGGTGTGTGCAACCACAAACATGCATATCTAGATCATAAGAAACTGACCTAAAGGGGTTTGAAGCAAGCAGTTGCCTGTCATGTTGTCGAAGGAGGGAAATTTTATGTATTGCTCACCTTTTTATTAATGCACTTGTAACGCTACCTTAATGGGTCCATAACAATCTTAATACAAATTGGTATCAAATAAAAGTTGGCATCCAGCCTCTTGAGCGCTCCCTGTAGAACATGGATTCAATGGGGAGTAAATTTTAACTCCTATATATTAATATTGAAGAGAGTTGACACGTACAGTAACCTAAAAAAAATACATGAATATTATATGCATAGAGTAGCCCAAGCCCACTGTAAGTTTTGATATATTTTACACCCACCAGACCATGGCATCCATAGTACAACTTCCTTTGCATGTAGCATCTGGTTGGTTCAGCTTTGCTGCTGGCCAGAATTCAATTATTGATAAACTATATTCTATGGGGTGTCCCCAAGGTTTTTCCATTTGATGACTGGAGCACTCAGACAGCTATGAATGTGTTGCATAGCTGACGGGCTGATCGATAATGCGTCAATATGTGAAGCTGTTGTTTACGTAGTTGTACCTACGCATGTTTGACCTGTGGACTTCTGCTTAATATATACCATTCACCACAGATGTCGGCTATTTTATTTAGGGATTCATCCTTTTATCTTCTTTTGAATGTCTCATTTCATGAATAAATTACAATTACTCTATGGTATTAATAAACCTTTTACCTGATGTAACGTACATGTACATTACTGTCCTATTTATATATTTAATTATTTTTAGATAAATGTACTGTGTTGCCTGAAACTGATGGAGTGATGAACTTACGGACAACTGAAATAAAAAGGATCAAAGCCCACTCTTGTTTATTACATCTGCAATCATGTTCTTTATTGTGTAGCTTACCAAGAAATTTGTCCTTAATATAAAATTAAACATGTTTTATTGGAGGTTATTAGTGTATTATTTACATAGATTGGTACAGTTAACATCCACATGATTAATAGACCCCCTGAAGATAAGTCGTCAAAGCTGACTAAACCATGGAGCTACATAACTGCTCTTGCCTTATTGAATCAACTATTTCATACATTAAACATTCAAAATTTATTGATTTACAGTGCATATTGTACCAGAGATGTTGCAGTATGAGAAATTTTGTACCTTTGTTAATTTCTCACATGGCCAATGAAGCACAAAATGGATACACAGTGTTTATTGCCATTTTATATATGTGTATCAATTTCATATTGATTTCTTTGTGAATATAACTATTGTATGCAAAATTCAACAAAATGTTTATGCAGCAATTGACAGTTACAGATATTAAAGTACAAAACTTGAAACAGAAGTAATTGTGCCATTTTCAGGATTAAAATTTATCCATTAAAAGGAAATCTCTTGTTGAAAGATGGCCATTGCAACAATTTAGGGAACTTATACACTCCATCCTCTCCATGTCCATTTCCTGTCGCTGCCTGTTCCAACTTACATGCATATTGCAGTAAGTACTCACCTGTGTATTCCACAGCTAGTCCAGGGCTTCCTGTGGTCATAATTTACTAGTCTGTGTTTCTGTATCTTTATGACAATGAGACACAATAATATTCTCTCCTTCTTCATTCAGAAGAACAAGACACAGTGTTTTTTGTGGGGGCGGGGGGTGTTTGTTTTGTTTTTTCATGTTAAAAACCTGCACACAATGTTCTCTCAGTGTCTGTTTATAGTAGCCAAGCACAAAGTTCTGCCTGTGCCCATCCATAACACATTACTGGACACGTTCTGTTGTGTTCATTGATAGTAGGCAGACATTTTGTTCTATGCTTGTTAATAATAACAACCAGGCACACTATGCCATGTTCCTTTGTAATGACCAGTCACAACTTTCCTTGCCTCTTTTTTTTTTTGTGTATGTGTGTGTTCATTTATAATTACCAGACACAATGTTCCTGATATGTTCATTGATAATAACCAGTCACAAGGTGTTCATTGATAATGACTAGTTACAAGGTTATTTTTGTGTTCATTGATAATAAATAACCAGTGACAAGGTTATTTTTGCGTTCATTGATAATAACCGGTCACAAGGTTACAAGGTTATTTTTGTGTTCATTGATAATAACCAGTCACAAGGTTATTTTTGTGTTCATTGATAATAACTGGTCACAAGGTTATTTTTGTGTTCATTCATAATAACCAGTCACAGTGTTTTTTTATGTTCATTCTTATTAACCACCCACAATCTACTCATGTTCCTTTGTAATAACTTGGCACATTGTTCTATCTGTGGTTATGGATGATAACCAGTCCCAATGTTATCTTGATGTTCATTCATAATAAACAGACACAATGTCCTTTCTGTTTTCACAGAGGAGATAACCGCGGCCTTCCGTCGCTTTGGCCCTCTGGTGGTGGATTGGCCACACAAGGCTGAAAGCAAGTCTTACTTCCCTCCCAAAGGTAAGTTCTGTTTTACATATGCCATTACCTATACTTCACATTTTCCTGTTGATAAGCTCTATCAATAATAATATTTCGCATGTGTTTTCAACACAAATGTACTTCATCCAGTTGAAACACTGGGGGGGGGGGGGGGGGGGGGGAAGGATTCCTTTACCCTGCTTTAAAATGCATGAAGGTACTGATATTTCAGACATCATGCATCTATATCAACATTTGTGTGAAGATTTGACTTATTCAATATCATTATGTGAGTAGCCTTTGCAAAAATAAAGAATCGCTCAATTGAAAAAAAAGGAAGACAAGACTGGACAAAAATGCAACTAGGATGGGTATATTAATTATGTATCTTGGTTTGAAAAAAGGTTTACTCTTTGTGGAAATTGAAGCAATTTTAGTAAGTCTTGCAAGGAAAAACCCCTGTATATCCCAAGGGAGGTTCATTAAACAGCATAAGTGTCATTGTGGCGGTTGATTGTATAGATACAAAATATATATTGTGCCATGACATACATCTGTGACCATACAAGGGGTACATTGGTGATTTAAGCTGATAGAAGCCATTTGTGCAAAGTCTGAACATGTGATAACACAGGGGACCAATCAGAGCCAAGCAGTGACCCTTCTGTATATGCTTTTATGGTAATTTATAGCTTATTTCCAGTAAGTTTTATGGTCATGCTTGAGCATAAAGCACATCAGTATGTAATGACATCAGGTGACTTTGCTCAAAGAATTATTGGATTATTGATGTGATATAAAAGACCAGTTAATATACAGTTTCACGTTCATTATGTTGGAGCAGAGTATGCATTTGTTAAGTCATGTGACCTACTTAACCAATCAACACTGATCTGATATTCTCATACAGAAATGTTTTATGTCAAGTAAACAAAATAATAAAACTTAGGGCCCTCTGATCCCACTGGAAGCTTTTGGGATCCACAAAATGAGGGCATTATTACGTATATATCTGGGCCATGCATCTGCTGTTCTGAAACATGACAGTCGATTGCTAGATGTATGTGCACTAAACACAATAACATCATGCAAACTTTTGACCCCAAAAGCACAGAATTACTCCAATTTGATGAAATAGATACACATCTCAAAAATATGAAGTCAGATTCAAGCTGGGTATGTCATTTCCAACATAATATTCTGTGTCTGCTAATCTTTGCTTTATTCATGTATTCATCAGAGGTTGTATTTTACGGACAATATTGAAAAAAAAATCCCATATGGATTCATATGCGGTAGCCAAGCTGCATTAGCGAGCCGTCAATACTTATACATGTGTCCGTGTTATGAGAGCAAAAATTGGGAGGAAAAAACTGTAGTGTATAATTTAGAGCAGGCAGTGGGTACTTGCACATTGTAGATTATGAATGAGGAGCCATTAGATGTGTAATCATGCTCTTTTGGACCAATCAGGTTTCCACATGGAGCGTTACTGGTATCTGGCTTTGTGTGTGTGTGACAGGTGAACTAAAGCACCTGAGTCAAGGACAGGCCAACTTCCAGACACTTATAAGCTTGCTGTTGATCAGTCAGCCAACTTCTTAGTCCACATTAACTCATTCTTGCCTTTTAACACACTTGCCAATGTATTTTCAAGGAATTAAATGAGGCATTAAAAGTCCATGGGGAAAGATTTCATTCCACATTAACCCATTCTTGCCTTGTAATTGACTAACCAATATCTTCTTAAGGAGTTAAATGAAAAGTGAACGTTGCAATTCCACGGGAAAAGTCTCCCAAGTATCCTAAAGTATCAACATGCCTGGACTAAAATCAGTGAGCAGTTTATCCATCGTTTGGCCATGCATACGCCAGCTGCCACAGGCAACTGGAGAATGACTGAACAATGAAAAAAAAAAAAAAAATCCACTGACCAAGGCCTTCATATTGAATGAGGTAAAGTAGATCACATACTACATGAAATTTAGACCTTGTTTTTTGTTTTGTATGAATTGCAAACTGAAGTGGACAGCAGATTGGACCAGGTTCCATGCATGTACTCTCCACGTCACTGGGTTGTAAAAAGAAACACCAAGCTTAATCTACTCAGGAGGCAAATACTGACTCTTTAAATACATTATGCTTCTATAAATCTTATTTTTAAAAAAAAATTACTGTTTAAAATTTTCAATCAAATCTTTTTATTATATCTACTCTGCTAGCACCTTATCTTGCGGCCGTGGACTGTGAAGAGAAATGTCTGCAGCCATTGCAAACATGCAATCTTCAGAATAATGTTCCTCGTTTGGTACTTGTATAAGATAAAGTAGCCATTGGTGCATAGTTCACAGTGAAAAAAACGTCTTTACAGATATTAACTGTAATGAACTTAGAGATCATCTGCAGTTGTGGCTCATGCCAGGTGGCGCCACATGAGCTTTTGATGTTGTTGTCATGATGTCTTTGTCTCAACCTTGGCTTTTATGTTTTGTGGTCTTTGTATTAAACAAGTAACTAAAAGGTCAAAGGAGATTAATAAATGCCAGGCCTGTAGCTTTCCTGTGTTCATAAACATTGCTTCTTTGTAAAATCCTCTCATGTAACAATAACCATCACAAGGCTACATTGCACTGACGTGGTCTTCCATGCAGACTTTGATGCTGACATGAAAAGATGAAACTAACATATTAGCGTAGAGGGTGTGTCCTTGCTCGCAGTTGGCCCTTACCATGTGCAGGGTTATGTGGGGATACCGCAGAGGACGTTGTTGACCAGGTAGAAGACCTTGGGATATCCTTCATTGCTTGATCCGGATTGGGTAAACTAATCGGAATATGGAAAGAAGGTTCATGAGATAAGCGAAGTGGAGAGATTTGAAAAGTCTACGTGAATAGCACAATTTTCTGCTATTCATGCCATGCCAAGGCTCACAGGCTTGATTTTGGTATTGTCCGTTATGTGGTAAACATGTATATTAACATGGTAAACATGTATTGCTCAGCAAATGCAAAACCGTTAGGTAGCACATTGATGAAATGACTATTGTAAAAACAAGAGAGCCTTTTATCTGATTTGATTAACATTGCCTTATAGAGTAAAGCTATCTAGAAATATTTAGAATATATTCACAAAGCCACGAAAGAAGAGAGACTGGCTGTGATAATTTGTTTCCCCCAGAAGTTTACTAAAATGTGATGCAGTGAAGGCCTGCAGTGCTTTCCTGCATGATTCACTGTAGTCACGGACATCACAGGAACAAAGTTTCTTGACAGCTGTGTTTGAAGTATAAGCAAAGAGTTCAGAATGATTACAACTTACGGCACCTTCCTGAGAGCAAAATCCCAGGTTTAATCACATGGTCAAAAGTAGGAAGTGTATATTGGTTATGACAAAAGTATTGACAAGTACACTAGGACCAGATGCACCAGTTGCCGAGGTCCTTTCTGAGAAAGGCCGAGGTCCTGTCCTTCCAGGTGACATGAAGAGATCTAGGGACCTTTATCATTAATTTTCTTGTATCTGTAATTACTGGAGTATTAACCTGTCATCAGAAGGGCTTCCCAGGCCAGACTGAAAGTATCTGTGAAGGTAAAGAGGCTTGCCCAGTGACGTAATGACCTCTTCCTCCAGGCTGCGTTTTGCCATTCCTGTGTCCTGGTGTCTGGCGAAAAAAAAAAAAGAAGAAAGGCATAGACTCCATGAAAATTGATAAACTGAAACCAAATGACACATAGTTTGGCATTTCATCTGTTAGATTTAATGGGAATTTTGAGTCATTTGTTTTTCGTTTCCACATGTCCAGATCTATTTATACGACAGGGATAATCGATTACTGCAAAGGTAAATGTACGATGCATACTTCCATTTAAAAAAAAAACAAACTTACTATTGAGTGTGATATTCATAATTGTAGGACACTTATAAGCACACATATATTTTTTGATGTAGTTCAGAGTGTTAATGATGTAACTTCTATAATTAATTCACTTTAATGCAGAGGGTTTTGAAGCACAGAAATAGAGTAGCTTCATCCCAGCCATCAAGAAATGACGAAGCTGAGCCATCGGAGAAAGCTGTTCATTTTTGTGTGAACCACAATTTGAAAATTAGCATTGCACACTTAAAGCTGTGAGAGTTAAGTCTGTTGCACCATTACATATATTATAAGCAGTATCATATTCATGCATTTTCCCGCAGGAACTTTAAGAATAAGCAAGCCTAAAAGTAAAATGACGTTAAAGTTGTAGAACCTACAGAGGTTGGTAATTATTAAATATGTCACACATTGGCATAGACAGCAGGATAATAGAAATGGGGTTGGGGTCAAAACCTTGATGCTTTTAGAATGATTGAAGGTCCCAGTTAGAGAAATTAATAATTGACAATTATTATAGTGTGGTACTGACAGGTCTGCCAGTTATCCTAATGGCTATAACAAATGAATATGAAGTCGAGGTCTCATATTACTTCATCTGTGGACAAAAATTTGAAAAAAAGGAGAAAAATATACATGTCTTGGCACTTGTGAGGAGATGAAGGTGTTTATTTTTCAGCATTTTTTTCTCCACTATGTCAAAATTGGAATGAGAATCATCAAATTTCAACCATGAATATGGTAACCAAAGCATTTTAACTCTTCCAGTGCCAAATTTTGGACTGAGTCAACAGTTTGTCTAGGCACGCATTGGGCACAATATGCCCAATGCATACCAAGAAAAGCTGTTGACCTGGGATATTCTCTCTGGAATTATAGGCATGCTGGTACTTGCATTAGAGGTCTTTTTACGGGGAATACAAATCTGGGATCCTAATGATAATTCAAACTAGTTTGACTTAAGTAAATAGACTTTGGGCGTGATTGGCACTGAAAGAGTTACCCCTTTTCCCATGTCAAAACCTCAATACTTGTAGTCGTTCTGGTTTCTGTTGTACCCATGTGGTTACAGTGATTCAGCACAAAAATGGAAAGCATTTGGGAGAAAACAGATGCAAAAGCTGGAGCTCTCCAGTACTCATCTAACATGGCAAATATTCATCCCTTTGCAAGTGGCAAACAAGGATTTGAAAAAAAAGAAGGATTATTGGTGACCAAAAAAGCAGATCTCCCACTGTACCATAAAACTTAAAGTCTCTGTAACAATTTTTTAAATGAAACCTATCAGAAAAACCCAGGTGTTGCCTTGGACTTTAAATAAGGGACTTTTTGTAACCGACACATTTCAGAGTTCAACCCTGAGGTCCACAGTTTATATCTTGATGTTTTAATCCACAAAATATGTGAAAATTGTTGACTTGAGGCTTCTTTTGGATTAGAGTTAACAAAATGTATACGCAGAGACATACATGGGGGGGGGGGGTAGGAGCATAGAGACATCCTTTTACAGCACCATCAGTAATAGTAAGGCAGATCACATGAGAAGATTGTAAATAGCAGTGTCTATAACATGAGACCTGCTGTTTGTATTCTGTAGTACATGTGTACTGGGTATGTAATTATTTTCACATCATTAATGTTCATGGTCTGTGCTTTTTCAGGACATGTTCTTCTTGCTTGGAATTACACACTTTTTAGTGGCCATAAAAGCATAATATAAATGACACAGAACATGTCATAGTGGGCCTTTAACCCTTTCCTGCTTGAATTAAGACTGAGTCAACAACTTTCCTTGGCATGACTTGGCTGCTAAGTGCCCAACCCATGCCTAGGAAAGCTATTGTCCTGGGGCATAATATCTTGATAGCTCTCATTAACAAGTCTTAATCAACTTGTTTTTCATGAGTTTTGAAATAAGTTGTAGACACTGAAGTAGAAGACATTTGACCAGCATCGGCTATAAGCTGGTTTAAGGGGGAAAGTGTTAATTTAATGGTCTTATTGTACTGATGGAACAAAGTAAACAAAAAAAATTAGGAAAGACAAGAGAGCAAGTCTGTCACATTTCTTATTCTTTGCATATTAAAGAAATATACTTCTGGCACCTTTGATCATTTGATGACATATGTATGTATGACACAAACTTTAAAAAATTAGAAAAATATAAAAAGGAAAAAATTAAAATTAAAATTGGCTTACATGTAAAGAAATTCAGGTGAAACTATTTCTTTATGAGAGCAAAGGTGGGGAGTAGATGGCAGTTAATTGATAATTTTGAGAGTCAGAAGTGAATATTTTGCCATTTAAATAGTATGCCTTCAAAGATCAATTCACAGTCAACAGAACAGAATTTTGTTTCATTTTGTTATGAATATGTTAATTTCTCAGCAGAAATGCCTGAAGTGAATGACTTTTTTTTTTCATTCTCCCATGGTTTTTTAAATGGCCACATTGTATTTATGGTAGAATGCAGACGAAAATTGATTATGGAAAGGCTAGCCTAGAGTATCTTGGGATGAACATGAAAGAAACATGAAGGAAGAGAGTATCCATTGATAGAGAAATTAAGGAGTGCCTTTATATAACACCATATATATGATGGAGCATCAGGGTATTGCATGTATGACATGAAGTGTTTCACAGAGTTGAATTTTCATGTATATCAGCCTCAGAATCGACTATCAGTTTCTTTGATATGTTAAGCTGGTTAGTATGCAGTCACAAGTGTTAGAATGTCATTTGCCTGACCATGAGTTTAAAAGTCCCATTGATGCAAAGTTGGAGACACTTAAAAGTGCTATAGTTGGTCTCATATGGCAGAAATTACAGTCACTTATTATATGCACTGCTGAAGCCTCGGGGGTGTTCTTTCCTTCAGTGCCTGACTGTTGATGAAAGCACCCATGATGGAGATGCAAGGGAGGAGGTATTTTTTTAAAACCTCTTTTCAAATTTTGTTTAGAGCTATTTGCACCATTCAAGCAACAGCAACAAAAAAAAAAAAAAAAAAAAAAAAAAAAAAAGAACTTCCATGGGTAATGAAGACTATAATGCCACTAACAATTAAGGAAGGAATGTTTGCTGAACCAAAGAGTTTATGGGATGATCAGGGAATGGTTGGGGGGGGGGGGGGACCTGTGGTAAAATCACATATCACACGAAATGAAATTCCTGTCTTTCACCCCACATCATGCTTTAAAGTGTGGTGAGGAAATTCTTATGTTTTATTCCAAGATTAGAAAACGTCCCATGAGAAGAAACAGAGCACAGACATCTGCAATGCTCAGGAGTTCAACGCCCTTTATAAGCCTCTCCAATTCAATTTAATTTGTTAGACTGGATCAGGATGCAATTTTGTGAAGATTGAAATGTTTGCAAGGTACTATTTTTGACATAAATATTTGTGCCCTGAGGGAGATTGGTTTGGCGAAATAAGGTTCAAAGGTCATTTCAAAATTCATGATGAGATAAAGGTATTTGGAATCACCACAAAACTGATAGAGCCTTTTACATTTGGATTGCCATGGTTTATTGTAGCCATAAAAGATCAGCGTGATGTGGATAAAATAAATGTATGAGAAATATATCAAGTAATCTATGATTTGTTCATTTTAAAACACCAGAGGTTAAAGATGAAAAACAAAAAAATTGTAAACTTGTTAGGAGAGCATAAAAATGGATTCCCCAGAGATCATTTGTGTAAAGATGGACGCACTTCATTTGAGAAAGGAAATTGCTTTTCATCCCCCCTCACCTTAGAATAAAGCTTTTGCAGAGTATTGCATTTCTCTCCAAGCACAAATAGGCTTTTAACACCTATAATCTTCAGCATGGAATTACAAATTTATCTGTAATAGGACAAAATATAGAAGAGAGGGCAACAGAATGGGTAAATCGTCAGGTGGTATTGAATTGCAGACATGCACTGCCATAGATTGTGTAAGCCGCTGCTTTGCTCAGTGCAGTGATGTCATGCCTGCATCTGAAGACCTGTATGGATTAACAATACTTACGTAAAGACATTAGATCACGATAAAATGGCCTTTGCCTCCATTTGATGCTGCCAATCCTCTTAAAAGCCATGTCATTTTGCTTATGAACAATATTGTATGAAGCAGACCTTCACATGGAGGACGTGGATTCAGGGTTAGGCCTAACCTTTCCAGGCAGTGTTTCTATAAAAGCTGGCCATGGGGTTTCTGTGCTTTACACGGGTGGATTGAGTATCGCAAACAGTAATGAATCGGACTGATGTCCTTGGTCACCTTGTAATGCACGCACAGTTCTGGAGCATCAGCTCCCGTGGTAAACAGGACATGTATGTTAACATACCTGAACTATGGTGGTAACAGTATATTGAGCTATCTTGAAGCCTGAGCAGTTCATAGTTTTATGTGGAGACTGGACTTGTTGACATCCGTGTTATTTATACCCAGAAAGCCATGAGAGCTATTTTAATTTGTGAAATAGGATTTGAAATAAATGAAGACACTTCTTTTTCTATCAAGATTAGAATCATGTAAGAGAATTTCAAGAGTTTTCTTTTGGAAATATTTGGAATAAATTGTTTTTATCCCCCTTTAAGATATATATTATTTATGTGTGTGTGTGTGTGTGTGTGTGTGTGTGTGTGTGTGTGTGTGTGTGTGTGTGTGTGTGTGTTAAATTGTTTTTATCCCCCTTTAAGATATATATTATTTATGTGTGTGTGTAATTATTATTTTACATGGAAGAAGCCTTTTTCTGCTTTTATAAATATTTATTATATATGTATAAATATCAGAACACCATATGGCTCTATCTTACACAGTGTAATTACAATGGCAAGGTAAAACATTGTGTAATTAATTGGTAATTCTCCTGCGAGGATAAAATTTTTTATTCATGTTATTCAGTGCGTGGGGTAGAAGAGATTTTTTTATGTTGTTTTTTTTTTTTCTGAGTCTACTAGGTTTGATCAGAGGCACTATTTGTAGTCTATTGAAGCACTGCACAATGTGTTATGTTCATAATCAGTCTTTATTGTACATTCTTTCAAAGGTCTACACAGCCTAATTCAATATGTGTGTTATCTATCAATAACAAGAATGCATGGTGAACTTTTTTTAGCTTGGCAGGCTTGCCGTCAGTATAGCTCTGGTCATGTTATCAATGCCGACAGGAAAATCAATTTTGGCAGAATCTTCTTTAACTCTTTGAATATTTGAGGCATGAGCTGAGAAGAGTTCTTCTACATCAGTGGATTTCATGTGTGGATAATAGAGTCCCTTTTTTCAGTCCACCATTGATTTCTTGTGACCCTTGTAGCCCCGGCTTCCCCGGAAAAGAAGACACATGTACACAAGTTGCCTTCTCTTCAATCAGTGCAGTTTACTTCCGATATCATAAACAGCGAATGTTTTTTTATTTGGTACTTCTGTCCAGAATAGATCTAATCTCCACAAAGTTAAGAGCATAATGTTTGGGAGAGCCCACTCATGTTGGCAAATCAGTGTCCAGGAAGATGTGCAGACAGGATAAAGCTCAATTCCTCACTCTAGATGCCGTCATGCATTTCCAGTTAACCGTGCAGAACACTTGTGCCTATAAACGATGTCACCACAGTGTTTTAGGATTCATAGGGGTAGCTCGCCTATCAATTTCTTTGAGACATGATTTGAAATGAAAATATTGAGTAGGAGAGAAGCCAAGGCTGTTAGTTTGAATTGTTCAGAGTATTAATTTTCTTTTCAATTTTCATTTGTATCTTTTATTATTGTCAGTTTTCAATTTGGTCATGCCTAATATCAGAAGAGAGATATTCCCATTGAAAATGGTCAGTTAGATAAAGCATGAAAAAAAGTTGCCAGTTAGAGAAAGGATATGCTGAAAAATTATTAACCCCAATAACCCCCCCATCCAGGCCCTGGAAAAAATTTCAGCTAGAAATTACATGCGAAAACAGACTGTCCGAGAACTGACGGTCAGATGCTGATGTTGTGGGAAAACAGATTGAAATTTACCAAAGAATAGAGGCTGTTTATTAGAGACTAGATTCTTAAAATTTTACAGATGCTGTTGTTGCAAGCTTTATGGGAAATAGCTCACAAATTTATTTGCAGTAATGTCATAGCGCTTGCCAGGATTGGTGGTGGAAGGCGCGAGATTAAACAGTTTCCCCCAGTGTATCACGTAACAAAGACAAATTATACCTTGGTCAAATAATTATAATGTATTTTGGATTACGTAAGGTAGCAAGGCAGAGAGTATTGGGAGTTAGCTATCTGTTATTACCGCAGATAATAGTTGCGTGCTTGTAGATGAGAAGTGTAGCAATTACACTTTGTATGTGTATGTATTGTCATCAGTGTGTGTTGCAGTGGATGTGATGAGATACTTCAAGGGAGCTGATGATGACTGGTAGAACAAGACAATATCCACTTTTTCAGCTGTCTTTGGCCATATTTTAGTCAACATTTCCTGTGAATAGTTGACATGAGACAGAATGCATCTTTATAAATGCCCACCCAATTTAGTCTCATATCCTTTTGCACAGTGAACTCTGGCAGTCTTGTAAGCTGTTAACTGTGGCATGCAAAATGAAGATGAAATTACAGCCACTTTTTTGGCTTCATGTACTTGCATGGTTAAAAATCCACCAGTGTCCTCAAGGATCCACATTTCCAGTACTGTTGTTTTCCTTCCTCTCCTCCTTCTCCCCCTCCCCCTCCCCCCCCCCCTTACTTTGATGCCAAATTCGGTTAATGTTGTCTCTCCAACTTGACATACAATAAGAGTAACATGGGATGCACCTTGAAGGAAAGGAACTCTTTAATGAACTTTGCCAAGCCTGGGTAGACTTAGAGAATTTGGGTAATAAACGTTGGACTTATCGGATCACTGTGCATAGTGAACTGTGTAGTAAAAGATAGAAATAGGATCTTTAAATAGGATCACCTTGATCCTCAATCTTTCAAAGTGCCATGGGTGTGTTCTGTATTAAGCGCAGGATGCATATTGTGATGTAGCCAGAGAGTGGGAGGCAAAGCGTCAGTGGAGATGTTGTGAAGACTTATTAAGGGAAGCCATGTGGAATGATGGCAGTGTTGGGCCATCCGACTCATCCGTCCGCCTCCGTAACCTATTGATCTTACCTTTGTAAATGAGCCGCGCCATATCATTGCTGCTCTTATTTCTCTCTTAACTTGGCTCCTCTACATGCATACTGTTTTCATCCCTCTTATTCATTTCGTGGACAATGCAAAATGACAGATTCATTGGGCTTCTCTTCATCCAATAGTGTGTGTGGTTACCTTGCAGAAAAAGCTGCAAATTTGATACCACAGGGAAGGCAAAATCATGTTGAGATACTAATAGGCTTGATGAGCAATTTAAGCTATTTTAATTCTTTCAGTGGCTTCAGTTCCAATGCTCAGTTTGTTGCTGAAATACCGCCAAATTTCATGTTCTTAAATTACACAGAGGTTGAATGTTGAAATGTCACAAGCCACCCCCTTTGGTGCCTACAATAGGGACTGGCACAGATGAAAGGCACACATGTATAGAAATGATTGGTGCACATTTTTGTCAGCAAAAATGTTTTCAGAGAGTTCAATATGAATGAGCTTAGAGTCTGATTTAAAAGTGGGCTGGACTAATGAGGTCTCATTATTTTTGATACATGTACATCAGAGGTAAATCTGTTGGCAGACTTGTTATTTGGTGCTTTCAGCAGCAAGGCCCAGGCAGGGCTGGTGACCCTCTCTTTAATGTGGAGGATCCAGTGTGGGACCAGTTTTGATGTGGCATCGTTTTCTACCCCATATGAACTCTCCATATAAAATCACAGAATTTAATCTTCAGATCACAATTAGCAGCTGTGACAGTTGTATATTTATGGCCTGATGCCCTCTGAAAGCCTTGCCTGCTTTGGTGTCTCTTACAGGCAGAATGAACAATGTCTTCTCTGTGGCAGTGAGAGGGGTTAATTCATTTGTTGCTTTCAGTGGAGTCTTGATTCCCATAGATGGAGATTTAGTCTGTTGTGCAGATGAGATTGATATGTAGGAAGCAATGATGAAAGACCCAAGGATCTCCTGTAAGGGCCCCAAGGAAGCCACCATTGGCCAGCTACTGCCTGAGTTGGTGGATGCTCCTGCAGGACAGTTCTGCAATATGTCCTCTTCATCTGACAAATCAGCCCATTCACCCTGAAAGCCATTAGCACAAATTGGCAGCCTTTGTTCCATATTATTTTATTGGACATCCTTATCATCAAACTGGGTTGGAGAAATCTTCAAAAACTGACTAAGCAAATTGAGTATGCACAAGTGGAAGGCTAGTGTTTTAAAACCAAGATGGAGGGCCGCCCTTGACCCATAGCAAGGTGCAAAGTGGACACCTGTTGCAGGATGGACAGGTGTTGTATGTGGCTCCATGTTGCAGCCATGTCCTGGGTTAATGTCACTATAGATGGCCATTTGTTTTGCCATTATGTCCACAGTGGCCCCAGGGTCTAATGGCTTCAACAATCATAGCTCAAGGTTATGAGGCCTGGTGCTGCAATATTCTTCCAACAAGAGGGAAAACAGCAAGCTGCAGTATGAACACTTGTGTGTATAATCCACCAAAACAATATAAATTATAACCCTATATCAAACAAACAAACAAACGGAAGTCCAGCAGAATAATTCTGTATATTATTCAGTTTGCCATACTGTTACCTTATATTATATGTATGATGTTTTTGCATTTATTGTCTTATTGCGTGAATGGTCTTGTTTTCTGTGCAGTCTATTATCTTATTAGGAACCAGTCACCAAAATGAAATATTTTATGGGAAAAGGTGATCTTTAATAATTTATATGAAGTAGATGCAAAACAAGTTATTTCCTTTGGTGCTATTTACAGATCCTTGGCACATGCTATTATCAAAAACTTAAAATTGTAGGCATTTTGGGTCGTATACAAACCTGGAAATTCAGTTATGTATGATGAAAGCAACTACTTTACCAGACCCCAGACTTTGATAAATGAATAGCGTAAGGATATATTTAGATTGCTTATTTAAAGATATATAAACTAGCAATACCATATTTGTGAGGGTTGGTGGTTAATAGATTATGAAGACAAACGTCTATGTAAACCAATATGATCTCTGGAAAACTAGAAATTTGATTTTTTTCCCCAGGTTGAATTTATGCCTCGTGGTGTTGTCTCTGTTTAAATTGAGCACATATAATTTCTTTCTCAAAAATGAATTTATACATACTGAGCCAAGAATGAATATTATGAGATGTTCCCTGGTTTGAAAGACAGATTTGCTTCAAGGCTATGTGCCTTGAATGCTAAAATTCCATTTTGCCTGCTCATCTGACAATTAAAATGAGTGATCCATGTTAATACAAGAGGAGAGACAAAATTTTGGAGGCGTCATTCATTAGATGTGATCCAATTACAGTATTTTAGTACATGTGCAACCAATGTGAAAATTTAAGCCTTTATGAATTACTGAATTACCAGGTGGCAAATATTTGCTATTGGCCAAATGGTAATTACCCTATTTGTTGAAGATAATCATTTGGTATAATTTCATGAATTTTTTCTTGTTTGTCCATATGGTCAGAGCTCTTAAATCTTTGATTGGCCTCATTGGATATATTAAGTGAAGTGTGTGCATGCACACTCAATGACGTCATGTAATTTATAGAACTTTTAACCCCTTTATTCCAGCTAATGGTGAAGAAATGTCAAGGGACAAACTAATGGTGCCAGTGTAGGAAGCACAAGGACAAACCTGAAAGGTTTAATGGAAAACATTTAGTAACCCTCTAAGTGCTTGTCACGACTATATTCACTTATATCTGGATTATTATTATTATTCTGCCTACAAATTCTTCATGAAAAGCTCTTTCATTCAAGTACCAGGATGTCTAGTCTAAATTTTCAGTTCCCGAGAAAGTAAATGGTCTGGGTCAATGGCTTTCATCAGTATATTGTTGCAGGAAGACACCCAGAGTACACAAAGAAATCTGTTGATTTGTTGAAGAAACCAGGACACAAGGGTTAGTAAATTCCAAGTCTTTCCATGTAAATGATTGAAATAAAGAAAATTATGACTCATGAAGGATAAAGGTTACAAACAGTGTGGGAGGTTTAAGTTTTAAGATATGATTAAATTCCTTTCACTTCTGCACATCTTGCTAACTGTTGTATGTTCGATAGTATTGCCTTAAATGTATTTCCCTGGAAGTGAAAAGATAATGAGCTCAGATTTGTACTACTTTTTAGCATGACAGAATGTCTTCAGGGTTATTTTTCTTGTTATAGGCTTGTTGTAACCTTTGATCTACACTAACTTGCATCTGCAGGGAATATGTCCTTCCTATATTTCCTTTTTATGACTATGTTTGTGCAGCACTGAACTTTTATAGTGATCTTTGATCCTTGGATCTCCAGCATCCCCCGCAATGCTAACCTCCAGAAGCAATCAGTCAGGGTTGAGGGGAGGACCAAGCTTCCGATATAATGTCACTGAAGCAGTTGTCTTAACTCTGGCAGGTTACTGAGAGTTGGTAAATAAAAGTTTTGTCCAGATTTTCAGTTCGTATGTGTATGTGTGTGTGTGTGTGTGTATGTGTGTGCGTGCGTGCGTGCTTGCATGTAGTATCAGTGATGGCTGTCTTCTTGCTAAATGTAAGCCTACCTAGCTTTCAACCAAATCAATTCTGCTTAGTGAAGAAGGTACAAGAATAAATTATTTTTTTGTTGAAGAAATCTGCTGGTCAAGTCCACTGTTGAATCATGTACGTTGATGGAAAAGTATTTTGATACAGATGTCATACATTTTGATAAATAGCTTTTATTTTTCCCCCTAGTTTGTTGCAGAAGTATTGTGAAAAGTACTAAGTAAACGTTGATATCAGAATATCAATTTTTTTTTGAAAAAAGGTCAGAATTCCAAACATTTGCCTGGCCTGAAAGAACATTGCAATATCATTATTTTGTTTTAACCATGTGAGCTAGTTAGGCAAAAAATAGTTAAAATGCTAGGGTTTTAATGTCAGAATTCACATATAGGTTTGTGCACTACATTATAAAACACATTTTAAAGCACCATAGGTATACTGTTTATGGCTCCTGCCCTTGATTCAGATTCCAAGAATTGTTGTCAGCAAGACCCTTTTCAAGCACTGTAGCAAAGCAAGGCATTCATTGTGATGAAGTACTTGGACTTTTTTCTGTCTGGAACAGAGCTTATATCTCCCTCGGCTGAAACAGACCCATGGAACACTCTTTGCTTCTTTACATGACATTGACCATGACTAGGCAGGCCAGACTACTTGCTGTTGTTTACCCATTGTACCTGTGGCAGTGGATATTCCTTGAAGAACTGTGCAGGCTTGACTCTTTAGGAACAATTTGACAGAGACTGCTACTTCAAACTACTTAGCTGTAATTTTGCCTTGAAGAAAATAGAATATTCTCTGAAGGCCTTCAGGTCATCACGTGGTAGTGCATATGTTAGCGCTTGGATCCTCTAAAGAGTCTTTGGCTTGAAGAATGTCAGAATGCCATCCCCCCCCCACCCCCACACACACACTCACAAAGATTTAGCAATGTACTGTTTTAGCCTGTCTGACTGTCGGACCATCCATCGAACCATCTGTCTGACTGTCTGTAGGTAGCAGAATCCTTGTCAGCAAAATATCTCATGATTAACAGGTCACATCAAACTCAAAGTTGCCTAACTTATACTTTGACACAGTCTCTTGATCTTATTACATTTTGGTGACCTTGACCTCATTTTCAAAGTCATAGGACCCATGTCTGTGCAAAACAGGGTGTATCCAGTCTGTTAGTGATGACTCTTTTAGTTGGTTGTTGGAGCTGTCTTCCTTGTTTGGGATGATTAGTTTGATCCTTCATGCAGTCTTTGTCTTTTGAGCACCATTGGTTGATCTTCATATACAACAAATATTGTTTGTTGCCCATGTGTGACTTTTTAACTGGTCTTTACCTTCTGGACATGATGGGGTTTATCCTGTAAGTTGTCTTTTCCTTGTAGACAGCATTTTTTTGTGTATGCTTAGAGTCATGTTAATTGTACGGAAATCGCTGGTTTGTGGATTTTTTTAGCAGTCTGTGTCATTTTGATCTCATTGGTTGATCTGTTTAGCAGTATGTGCCTTTTGAACGTCGTTGGCTGATCCTTTAAGCAGTATGTGCCTTTTGGACAACATTGGTTGATCCCCTGAACAGTCTTTGCTGTTTGTAACTATCAAATATTGTTTCTACACCCATGGAATTAGCGTCCAAAGAGAGGATATGTTATTATTATTACATTAATAACAGTGCGGATTGATGTAAGCATAGGTATGTACAGGTGAGCTTCAGGGGTCACCAGTTTGATAGAGCAACATGCATGTATTACACATATTGGTTGAAAGCAGATGTTGAGGTATGTCAGCTTAATTATGGATATTGAGCAGATAAAAAAGATGCGTGTGTAATTGCCTAAAATATCAAGAAAAAAAGCAAATATTAAAAGTTCAGAATCCAAGTGGAGAAGGAATCTTCATTTGTAAAGCCACCCAGTGTTGCATGGTTAAATAACTGCTAAACTTCAAATGTGACTGTGTGTGTTTTGAATAGGGATGATATAAAAGATGAAAGTATTTAAATGTGTGGGAAGGCATGTGCTATCAAAACTCTTCAACATGCATCATGTTTCAAAGACCTTGAACACACAATACCAGTTGTACCACTTCCAAGTGACTGACCTTGTTTTATGGAATTTGTGACAATTGTTCTTAGATCTTTCCACTCGTGTGGCCATCACTCATTTTAAAACCTCCATATAACATGTTTAAATGCCTGTTTTATTTGATCTGAGCTTATTGTTATTGGCCTTGGGTATCACTGTCCAGCAGTTATTGTTACTGAGTCGCTGCCTGTGAGTGATCTGACAGATGAGTGGGCCACACTCTTCAAGTACTTTGTTCATCACTGTACTGGGTTAATGCTGCAATGGTGCAAATGGGACAGGAGTAAAGTATCTTTGGGGGGTGGGTTTTTTTTGTGAAGTTAAAAGCTTTATTCAGGGGCATACTTCCGTGATGACGGGAAAATGTGCAGGTCAAAGCACAGTTCCTCCTGTATATACCCAGGAAGACACAATGCTTTATGTAGTTGTACATGTTGGGGAACACCACGTGTTTTGCCAGACAAAATTCAGAGACAGCCCTCATGATTTGCCAAGACGCCAAGGGGTGGTAATGTAATGTCCATCAGATCACTAAATTGAATAAATTCATGAGAAATATACTTTACTGTGAATTATTGTATGCACACAACTGACTTTTTTCATTCTCCCCCCCCCCCTTTTTTTGTTCTTATTTTCGAATTTGGCTAAGGGTTTTTATATGTCCAAATGTGTTCCCATGTGTGCAGCTGGTTTTGGGCATGGGGAAAGGAGGGGAGGGGGATTAACAATGAAAAAAGTACAGGTTTTATCAAAACACCTCCCAAAAGCCAGGTGGTCTCCTGTAGCAGGGTATCTGTACAGTGCCTTCCCCAGTCATAATCCACTTACTTATTCATTGGTCAACTACATCAAATAAACAAATGTCATCATAGGTTTCTTAGGGCGATACACAAACTAACAGTGACATTTTGTGCTCCATTTTGATATCATATATTTGGTAATTTATCTGTTGATTCTCAGTGGTTCGGATCCTTTTATGATGTGCTTTCACCTGCAAATATGATGGAAATGATATGAAGTCCCATGTTGTGTGGGAATGACCAAAAGTGACCTTTGTTAGTTATTAATTAAGTTCCATTAATCAAACTGGAGGATTGTTTGCATGACCAGGCACCCAAAACTTATGAAAATGATTAACATCTTTGAAATGGGGATGGGGGGGGGGGGGGGGGAGTCAATTGAAATGCAAAGCTTATCAAGCAGTTGGCTTCACAAGAGGATGAGGAATTAGTCCACGTGAGTGAAGAACAGTAATAGTCAAACTCAATCAGTTCTATATTTTATTGATAAAGTATTTCAGTAAAGTTTTCAGGCTTAAACCATGGTAGAGGCATATAGGTAGGTTTGAATGAACTAGCCGCTGCATGGCCTCTGAAGTAGACAGAACATGCCTATATTGATTTCCTATACACATTAAAATAACTTCACATGGATTGTGTCCATGAAACACTGCCAACTTGCAGCATTTAGGAGAACTTGCAGAAGATCTGTTGTGTTATGTATGTAGGTGTTACAGAGAGGTCAGGCACCACCCATTATATATTTTATCAAGAACACAATCATCCAACTGTTTAGTACCTAAGGATTTTGCTATTATACTCCATGTGAACAGTATTGTAACTGTTGTAGTCATTTACAGACTAAGTCAATATTGCTCTTGGCATACTTGAGATTTTAGCGGGTGAAGGAAACACATTGACCAGAAGCCTTTTATCCACATGCTATTCTCCCAGTAAAGAGATCCTTAAAACACGGTAAGCTGATTTGTGAACATGAAAGTTTTACTGAACACTTACCTTTACATCTTCACCCCAGGAGGACAGAACCTAATTTCTGGACTGCTTTTCATTTGTTTGCTCATGATTTTGCTTAACATACTGTTTCAAGAATGATGGGATTAACTTTTTCCAAATTTAGCACAAGGACACAGGGAAATCTTCACTTTTCATTGCTGCATGCAGCCATGGATGAAGGTTGTGGATTGGATCTTGAGTATTGATTAACCCTTTCCTTGTTGAATCACCTGAAGGCGCCTGGATATAAATTGTCTTCTGCCTTAAATGTCTTCTCTTAAATTTCCTTTGAATAGAAACCATGTTTGCTGAAAATTGAAGCTGAGACCTATAATGAGATCATACCCCAGGTCAAAAGCTTCCCTTGACACAGGTTGGGAACATAGCACCCAGCCTGCATTGAGGAAAACTGCTGACTGTCTTTTTCTGACCAGGGAGGGTTAAAGTAACAGGTCTAAAACTTCTACAGAAACTGAAATTAATGCAGAGTGTAGAATGGAAGAGCTGGCATGTATCTTCAATGCAAAAAGAAGAAAAATGCCGATCATATGTCTTTCTTTTTTTCTTCTTTTTTTCCTGTTTGGTTTTATACTTCAGCTTACAGGGGGTCAAGGGTTGGGTTTGTGCAAAATTAAAGATGGATTACAAGATGAAATGGCACAGATCTTGTGAACTGTGGCTAGCCTGACCAGTTAAGGTGTCTTTTGAGGCAAGGTTACCGTGGCAGACGGGGCACGTGGTGAGCTTTTGGTGTGGCATGCAGGAAAACTCCATCAAAGACTTACAGCTATTGTGTGGCCAGGTTTTAAGTGACCTTGTGAGGGCTTTGGAGGAACTAAACGTTGTCAACAGCTATTTTGCCAGATTGATGGGTTATGGCTGTGGAGTTGCTTTGTCTTTGATGGATTATAGATCTGGCCTGGCATGGTTAATTGAATCAGGTGAATGGCTGAGCTGCTGATAGGCAAGAAATTGATTCTGGGATAGGAAACCAATGCGGTGCCACAGAATTTTGTCCCACTGCTGTATTGGATTGCCGGCACTTCAGAACTTGGCTTGTTACATGTGTAGATGAGGCTTTCAAGTGATGAGGTCCTTGGAAAAGGCTCTCTTGAACACAGTGATTTTGCAAAATGGGGACCCACTGGTGGTCTCAACTCGCACTGTGTGTTAGCCTCGGAAATATTTGTTTGAAGAATAGAGAGGACAGCAATCTGACACGAGTGCCCCCATTATGAGAGTTTTAGGTCTCAGGGAGGCTTCGTCAGAGTCAGCACCGCAGCCTCATTACAAAACTGGCCAGAGCAATGGTGCTGCATGTTCTTTCAGGCCTCTTCTTGGCCTTCAGCCTGGCAATCAATAGTTTATTCTGTTATTTTCGTGTCTTTGAGCATAGGAGGGATCGACTTATCTGATCAAGTTTCTTCCTTCCAAAGTAAAGCAGTGGAAGATATTTGGATTCACGGACATACTCTGCAGAATAAGCAAGCACAGTAAATGAAGAAATTTCTTATTCTAAAGATGTATTAGAGTGCTTTGTACAGTGTGTTCTTCTAGTCACTGCACCTACAAGCCCCAATCACAGGACATGAAATGTGCACATAATATTCTGTAGGTGCGGCACTGGGCCAGAAATTATACCTGTTGGAAAGTAGATGAATTCCTGCAGTATTTTGTGTGGAGCACATGTAGCATCTGTGTAAGAGGATGTAGCTTGAACTTCGGGTTAGCAAAGGCTAATGCATAGTTTTCAAGCTCAAGAGGGTGCAAGGAAACCCTGGGTTTTAGCAAGTGGTGAAACGGCATTGTGATCGTGACCCTTGTTATCTTGTTGTATTCAGCGTCTCCATAGAATGAGAAAAATCCTATAAAGGAATAAATCCTGTCTGTCTGTACCTAAATGACAAAATGGGAAAAGTATTGTGATTTGACCCTTGTTTTGATGGAAATATCAAAATTGGCTCTTTCAGTTGTATTCCGGGACATCTCCTGTCAGGAAAATATCAATAGAATAGTTCATGCCTTTCATGTGAAATGGAGTCTGAGACTATGTCCGTAACTCATCCCAAACTATTTCAAAGACCTGTTGTTTCTCAAAAGATTTATCCTGAATTATGTCAATAGATGACAATTTAGAAAGAAATGTTGTCTATCCTCAGCGGGATAGAGTTGCCATGGACAAACAGCATAGAGCCTTTAACGATTTGATCTTTTTAATGCTTTCTTGGCTAAAGTAAGACTGAGTCAGCAGAGTACTCTGACATGGCTTGGCTCTATTGTGACTGATCCATATCATAGAAAGCTGTTGACCTTGGGTATATTATCCTGATAAGTCATATGTACAATTCAATTCTCATTCAAAATGTTGTGCAATGTCAAGACATCTAAGTGTTAACATTGAAGCGGATGACATTTAACATGCAGGCACTCTTGTGCATTTGGAGCAGGAAAGTGTTAAATCAGTCTGAGCCAGCAGTTTTTCTTTTGGTGGTTTTAGTTTCAAGTTGACGTGACTTAAGACATCAATAAAGGTGCATGGTCCACTTGGTCATAGGGTTCATTTGTGTGCATTCTGCAGAATTCTGCCAAATATTTGTGAGTCCCAAACACTCATAATGTCTTTACAATTTGCCACTGGGAATGTTCAATTATAAAACACCCGAGAAATAGTAGATTTTGGCAATGGCACACATGAAAAAGGTTAAAAGGCATTTGCATCTGTGATCTGCTATACAAGACTGTGATGCCATAAAATATTTCTCACCTTGGAATCTGAGAATATTGGAAGCAATGGGGATGTGGTGATCATATAGTCATGGCCAGCACTTGCCCTGGGGGCAGGATTGTTCGTTGCCGCTATGGCTTCCCTGACAATGCTGAACACACAGGGGAGGAGTCGACTGAGGAAGGCTTACATAACAATACCTCACATTGTGATTACAGAACACACTTCATTAAACCTGCACTTTGGACTCCTATCTCTATAGCTTGGCTGGTTCCTAGATGAGGCCCATATAAAATTACAGGGTCAGTTGTCTTTATTTAAGTGAACAAAGTTGAAGGCCCATCGAGCAGGCAAGGTAAATAACATTAGGGGTTTTGCATATTGCAAAAGGCCAGCTGTTACCCTACACTGTGCAGGCTGCATATTTTTGCATTCAAACAGTAAAAGCATGTTGTTATGATAGAACTGAGACTTGTTCAAAGTCAATATTCTAAAAATAAGTTAGCCCAGGATACATTTTGAGTTTCATTGAAGAGTCGGAAAAAATATTGAAGGAATATTTTTGCAAAAACATAACAGTGCTTCATCTCCTGCATTTTACTGTAATGAAGTTATACCCTAAAAGGGAAATGCTTACATACTGCACAATGTGATGTAATCAGCCCTGCTCAGATTTGCTAAGCACTTCACAGAGACCTCATTTAGTTTTCATCATTACCGTATTTACTAAATCTGTGAGGATTTGGGGCTTTGTATATTTGATTTGTGCTATGCAAATGCATTTGTCACGAAGGAAAAATGTTCCCACCTTGATATATTGCATTTGCATATATGCGTATTTACACAAAATTATGCAATGCATATTCGTATCACAAACATCTGTTATAGTTGAGGTGTGTAACTAAAAGCTGCCTCTCCCCTCAAAATGGAAGTGTCTATTGGAAACCTTTAATGGAACAGTTCAATTTTGGTTGAACTGGGGGTGCTTGCCCTGTCTCTGTGAAAATTGGACAGCATACATCAGCTGAATAAGGACTGGCCATTGAAGGCATATACAGAATAATTTAACAGTTTGTATTTGTTATATAATATGCTGAAATTAATTTTTGAGTTTCTTTATACCTAAATTATGTGATGGCATCAGTCTAATAGGGAACCACAACCCACATCTCAAACAATCCCCACTGTTGTGCCATTAGGGTGAAATACAATTTACCACCCATCAACTAGTTTACAGAATGGAAATCAATTCGAGTGGCATTGTTTGACATAGAAGCATAAACAGACCTCATTGGTATAATTTACAAAGGCTTTTGCAATGAAAAATGATTTTATGTGAGGGCTTTGTACGGAGGTGTCCTTACACTGGCACACAATTCATTGACAGCTCTGCAGAGTTGCACACACAGATCCATTGAGGAAAGTTCCCCCCTCAAGCTATTCGCTATTTCGTGCAAAAGGAGGCAATTTTATCATGATGGGAGCATACAGTTTATTCATTGTTCCAGTTAAAGTGGCATAAACTGGGTCTAAATGTTGCAATGCAAAATCCTAATCAAGTAATAGATTTTCTGTGTATTGGTAGGATGCAGTGAAATACGTGGTTAAATTGTATTGGATTGGACCAGCAATTGCTGGTTCTCACAGCCCATGGCAGTGGCATCGCCCTGGGTGGCTCACAAACTGATGCACAAAAATCCTATCAAAATGCCAAATATTGGAGATTCATGTCTCCTCGATTATGAATATTTTGACCTATATATAGCTGATTCAGCACCCCAAGGCACAAAACATTGGGGGCGGGTGGCTGCCATGACCCAATGTGACGTTCACTGCAAATCAGTTGGAGAGCATTTCAACAGAGAACGCAAGCCCTGACGTCATTTCACCATTCCACGTGATGGATTTGGTGGCATCGACTGAAGCAGTTCAATGCATTACTCTAATTTAACTTGAATGGAGGTTTCTTCATGTGATATGCCCAAGAAAGGAGTGGTGGGCTCCAACAAAATCAGGCTGCTTGTTTTTCTGTATAGCGGTGCTGGCAAACCTGACACAGGAGAATGGGTTTGACGCCAGAGTGCCAATAGAGATCCTCAGTCTGGACTGAACACAGGTAGGGTGCACAGTGTACCCCCAACAAACTGGGACCATCACCAATGTTAACTGCAGGCAACCAATATGGAAAGCATAGAGTTGTATTGCAGTAACAGGAATGTAGGGACATTTGTATGGCTGCAGATACACAGACAGAATAACACCAGTGTCTGCTGCCAGAAGACAGTACAACTCCTCATTCCATACCATGTGTACGCATGTGAGCACATCCAAATAAAACCACCTCTGTCATTTAATCAATTCGGCCTGCTATGTTTGTGCACCTCTTGAGACTTAGAATTCATACACAATAGAGCCAGCTTTGTGAAGTATTAAAGTGTGATATCACAGAAACCGAAAGTGCCTGGTCAAAGACCAAGCATTGCCGTCCACAGCTAAATTGTTGTGTCATCAATTACCGTAGGAAATTCCTATAATCAAGCACAGCACATCACTTGGTTAGACATGATAGTCACTTTCATCCAGGCATCAACATGGAAAGTATTGGAGACAGGTTTATGGTGCAGTTTCTCAAAGCAATGCTTACTTTACTTTGATACTTAAGAACTATATGTAAATGCTCACAGAGTATGGTTTAAAACAGCAGGTATATTCCAAACATTTTATCTTCAATTGTTTTTTGCTCAGATGAATTGCCAGTCAGCTGAGATTATAGGATGGGCCATTGTCCCTCTGCCTGCAATTTACATTTTAGACTTCTTCTCCAAACCATTGGCCAGATGTACTTCATACTTGGTGGGGATCTACCTTTGGTGGATCTCTACCAATTTTGTTCAATCGGTTATGATCTAATTATTTTTTCATGATTTTTTTTGTTTTTTTTTTTGTTCTTTTTTTGGGGGGGGGAAGTCTTGAAAAATCATTTTCTCTTAAACTGCTTAGATAATTGCTTCACCATTGCATCAGGACACTTCCAGGCACCCATAGAACTGAATTATGCATCCCCCGTAGGAGGGGATGCATATAGTGTTTAGTCTCGTCGTCCAGGTCATCTCTGCCGCAGCCATGTATCTTATTTTCCTTATATTTCTGTCCCCTCTTGACTTATTGCCTCCTAATTTGGTACAGATAATCTATGGGTCTGGAAAATTTTCACCATATAATAATATATAGCCTTGAGGTTAAAGGTCAAGGTCAAATCCTTGTTGCATTTTTCTGCTGACTCAGCAACTTTCACAAATTGGCTTATACCTTCTTAATGTTGCATCGTAGGTCCAAGGTTACTGTTAAATGTTGATAGGAAAGTACCTATGGGCATTCAATTTGTATGGTTTATTTTAAACCTGAGTGACCTTGAAAGGTCAAACTGCATACATTCCTGTTGATTAGGACTATGCAAGCCATGGGAGTTGCAGTGTTAATTCACATTTTCAACTTCTCCAAAAACAATTAGCCATAATCACTTCAAACCTGATGGGGATGTACATCGGGTATGTATCTACTAACTGTCTTCAAATGGTCATGCTCCAATGATTTTTTGGATTTTTAATGTGTGTGTTTTGTTTTGTTTGCTTGTTTGTTTGTGTTTGTGTGTGCGCGTTTTTTTTTTTTTTTTTTTTGTTAGTTTGTTAGTTTTTGCATTTTTATTGATTACCATGTAGATCAATGGGGTCTGCAATGGTAGTTCATATTCTGACCTCTTCAAAACTGTAAGCAGATTCACTTGAAACTTTTGGTGCAGATACTCCATCATTTTTTTTTTTTCATGATTGTGGATGACCTTCAGGTCATAGGCCAAGATCATAATGCCTTGCAAAATAAAATGGTTTCCCTGCTACATCTTCAAATGGGTATGACTGAAGTCCATCAAACTTTTTCATCATTTACCCAATTGAGACTCCCCTTAAATTTGCTAAGTGGTGACCTTGTGGTCAAAGGTCAAGGTCAAACTTTCTGCAGAAGAATGGTAGGCCCCTTACAGGGGTGGTGAGAGGTGCCTGCTCGGGAGATACATAATGGTGTATCTGTCATGCAGTATATGAAATGTACCAGCACTGTTGTAAGCACATGTGTACTGCAAATTGTGTTTTATGTATATCCAGTGCCTGCCTTGTTACAGGGAAACTAGCATTTTGCATTTCAATACCCTTTTCAGTCAATATAAAAATTTTCCTTTTGAAAGCAATGCATGCACTTTAAAAACATTTTTGACTGAATTGGCAAGGAATTATTTGCATTATGCATATGATTACATTTTCAGTGCTGATAAGAGGTCACCAAGTTGATGTCCTTTTGTGGCTGAATAAAAGATTCTTGTAGAAGCAATATAAAAATCTGAAGAAAAAGAAGGGGAAAAAAACAGAAATTGACTTAACAAAGGGATTTTTGCATTATGCATAGTATGATTGCAGTTTCAATGCTGATGTAAGGTCACCCAGCTTGAGGGTGGAGTAGGGGTTTTCCGCACTGGCATACTGGGCATTTTTAGTTTGCCATACTTGCATATTGGAAGCCGTTTTTAATATCCATACTTTGTACCAACTATTATTTGCACATTTTCCTATTTTGTGGAGGCCTACCTTGTACTAGGGCAAAAATAGTATTTGTATCGGCGTATTAAGGGCCCCCCTTACCCCCAGCTAATTTCTGCAACGAGCCTTGTATGTTTGAAATACAAAGTACAGCAAGCTGTGAAAGCCAACTAGTCTCATTATGATGTAGCATTAACACTGTCATGTACAGAGACAAAGCAGCTGCCTGTAGGCATAAAAAATAACTAGTATAAAAAGAGGTTATGACGTTTATAAATGCATGCTCAACAAAGTCAACAGCAAATGATTTGCTCAGAGAGAGAGAGCAATTCATTGTGTGTGAGGGAAAGCCAAAATCATCTGAAGTAAAACTTCTGATGATAATCTGACATTGGACATACCATTTTGTAACTAGATCTACTGCAAATGTTGTTGACTCTATTACTGTCTATTGAATGTACCATTCTGTTACAAGATCTACTTCAAAAGTTAATGTAGATTTAGTGAAACGCGAGTCAATGTCATCACTGCATTGCCACGAAGCTTTGGAAGTCATGGAGGAGTCCTGCAATGCTGCCCTCTGGAGGAAAACATAATTACTAATTCAGCATGTTTTGATGCAAGTATCGTGTAACCAACCGAACCATTTCACTTCTATCTTATAATCTTATATATCAATTACAAGCTAACACTGAGACATGCACTAAAAAGACAGCATCAGCCACTAGATACTTATTACAAGCTGCGTGGATATTTTCCTGTTTATGAGCAGGTATAAGGTGCATGTTTATGCAGGTTCATCATGTCAGCTTCGGAAGTACATCGCAGGGAGCCTGGTCTTAGAGTACGGATGAATTGTTAAGATGTGTGGGTGTCCAAAGGATGAGTACTTTGCTTGGGGGCTTATTTACCTCAGCTCGTGCATACCTATTGCCCTCTGCACCAATAAATTAAGTCAGTCTCAACCCTAGAAGTCTACATTGATGCGTTCAAAAAAAAAAAAACAGTAATAAAAATTTTCAAGTAAAGGGATTGAGGAGATAAATAGTTTGGTCATTATAATTTTTCATATTGCTCTCTGTCAGTTGCTATTTACATAACAGTTGGATAATTTTCATTATTAAATGTAAATTTTGTGTGAAAACAATTATGAAACAAGTGATACCAGGATTTTCATATGAAAGGCGAGTTTTTTTGCAAAATTTGGGAGTTGGAAATCAGCGTTTAGGCTCCTTGTGGCGAGGAGCATTGGTGGCCGCACAGCAAGTGATGAGGCACTGCTATTATCTGTCTCTTCCCATTACAATGTTTGCTTCTCTCTGATCCAGGCCTCAAAGCCACATCTTGTTTTACAGCGGGCCCACACTGACTGTTGTTTCCTTACATTCGTTGACGCTGGAGTGGAGGCATTAGTGTAAAGCTCTGTTGATCCTCTCATCAATTTGGCTCGCCTGCCTCCTCCTTCCACCGGCTTCTGTCTTCCATTGTCCACATCTCAGTGGCATTTTTGAAAAACCTCCCATGGCATCTAACTGGGACCTTGCTGAAGTCGGTAGTTGGGCAAACAAGTGTGGTACAATGCCTCTTACGTGACCTGTATCAGAAAGGTCAGGCAGCCAGACCAAAAATACATAGCACAATTTTTCAACACCTCAACTGGAGTGCTAAAATACATAATGTGGTGAGAATATGTTCTGTTGAAGATGGTATGTTAAACCATGTGTGATCACTTTAAGATCATAACGCCGAGCAGTTCATTTTTTATGGCCAGTGTTCAGTTCATAAGCTCAATTTGATCTTGTACGTAAAATGAATATGAGGCTGTACACAGCCGTGTAAGGTACATTCATGTATACTGGTACAGCCAGCCTGTCACATAGTCTCAGGATATTTTTGAAAAAAATTGACAGTGATTGTTATGGAATATTTATAAAAAAAGTCTCCCTGCATTTATTCCTGTTGCCTGCCTGTTTATTCCTTGGCGTTATTGGCCACCAGGTATTGCCACTATCATGTCTGTCGGTAACCCTTGCAGATGTGATAACTTAAAAAAAATTGAGCTACCACGATGAAACTTGCACTGTGGAAGCATCTCATGAAACTTTAAATGAGTTCAACATTAATTGACCTTGATCTATTTTCAAGGTCATCAGGGGTCAAGACGTTGGCAGCCTAGGGGTCTTAAAGACATTTGTCTGTTATATGTTACTTTTGATTTGTTATAAACAAATATGTAAAGTTACCTTTTACAGTGTATATGATGACAAGTATGGTAACACCAAGGAATTATTTCTACCCCATCAGCAAGTGGCTTGAAGTATATCCTGATCTGTTCCGCAATTTGGAGACATTTAGCTAAATGTGATGGGAGGTGGACAGGGCTTAAGTGTCACATCTCTGTATACAACTAATAGACTTGAAAGTTAATTGGTCCTAATTAGTCAGCAATTGCTTCCAGAGTGCATTGCACCCTGACTTTCTGGAAAAAATAGATCTTTTTATCAGCAAAAATAAATCTTTCCACAGTGGAAGAAATGGTAAAGAACATGACATAATCTGGCTTCAGAATTGGTCTGCAATATTTTGTCAGATTGTAAATTGATATATTTTATTGTATGGAAATTGTTATGCTATTGTTAAATCAGCAAGGGAAATTTCAGAAGTAATGAGAAACCTTATTGCATGAATGGGAAGACATATGTTGAAAAAAGGGAATATTTAGTTGTCTGGTTGTTGTGACGGAGATATCTGACCTACTGTTGGTGGAAAACGATCCGGAGATGTAAATATAGCACAGTTTCATGCCAATATGGAAGAGGAAATAGTTCACCTTGTACAACAGTCATGACAATATGTTCAGGTATTCTGTTTCCATGTACAGATCAGCAGAACTATGGCAATGTATGAAGTTCAATCAGTTGAAGGAATTGTCACACAGGTCTTTACTTTGATTCTCATCTCAAGCAAAACAGCTACAGTGAAACTTCTCCTGGAAACCAACTCTGAGGACCACCAAATTGTGCTTTCTCAAGACAAGTGGTCTTTCATAGAATGTATAACTAAGAAAAGTACGGAGCAGAATATCCAAAACAAAGTAGTCTTTAACCCTTGCCTGCTCAAATTGCCCAAAAACACTCAGATGTATATTGTTGCCTGTCTCAACATTTTCAACTAAATTTCTCATTACTAAAGACAATCTTACAGAGATATGTATGTAAGACCATGCATAATAGTATGCCCTAGGTCAATAGCTTTTCTTGGCACGGGGTGCATTGCACCCAACCCATGCCAAGGAAAACTGTTGACTCAGTTGTAGGCTGCCTAGGAATGGGTCAAAGGCAGGTTGTCTCTCATGCCTTCTATCTGAAAATGAGCCATTTTCTTGGAGACTTTCCTGTCCACCACCTGTGTTTTTTTCCTGTCTCCCATACTGAACTTTTGTTAACCTAAGGTTTATGTGAATAAAGGTCTTTCATATGTAACATAAAGTTTTCCTCAGGTTTCAACTTTGTGAGGTGGGTCATAGAAAATTGTGGGTACCTGTGAATGTAAGAAGTCCAGTGTTAAGCCCATCCTGTCCTGGGCACCTGGATTTCAAATGTGAGCCCTTCTGTACTTTGACTGAAATCTGTTGGTAACAGAAAATATATGGGAATTGTGGGTAATACCTACCAGGATAATGTACCTTACATCAACAGCTTTCCTTTGCAGAGGTTCGATGCTAATCAGGTCAAGAGCTGTTGACTCAGTCTTATTCTATCCAAGAAATTGTTAAATCCAAATTTATTTCCGTTGAAGGCCATCAGGTTGCCTGACAACTGCATGTCCTGTGCCTTCACGCAGGTCTTAAGGTGAAGTGCGTTCTTGTGAATGGCAGTTTATTGGTTATAGAAACTTAATACCCCGGGCAGACATGCACAGCGGAAGTCAAAGAGCAGAGGTTGTATGGACATTGTCAGCACCGTTATTACCATGGCCTTGATTAACCTTAAAACATTATATGGTTGAAAAGAGCTGAATCAGCAATTTGCTCATGATTTTCCAACCTTACAAAGACCTTGGTGGGCATCAAAAGTACCCAGACAAATTGCAGCTTCCTTGTCAATCATTTTGGGAATTTTCAGTGGTTTATGTTGATTTTGAATAATTTGTGTTGAAAAAGTTTGCAAAGTTTCAGTTTAAAAATAGTTTGTATGTGCAAAATAAATGAGATGAAAGAGATGTCATTTGGAATAACCATTCACTGTTCCTGTCTTGCACTGGAGGAAGGGTGAAGTTTGAATCAGATTTTACAGTTAAAAAGAATGCAAGGTAATTTCAGATAGGCAAGGGATCAATATTTTTGTGCCCCTCATGTTGTACAGAGATGTTTATCTTTTTATGAAAGAAATTGTTTAGAAATTGATATTTGAATATTTTCATACTCAGCTTACCTCCAAAGATCAAGCTCTGTATTATCTCTACTATACTTGGAGAAGGAGATTGCTCAGTTCAGCGGGCAAACGTTGAGGTATATGTAACAGTTTCCCTGAATAAAGTCAGCATGTCTGTTTGTGTTGAAAATGTCCTTTAATAACTAAAATAACTTCTTTTACACAGTATTTGTATGTTGCGGGGAAAAAAAGAAGAAGAAGAAGAAAAAAAAAGAATTAACTGAACACCAATAGCAATCAATATACCCAGAAACATTTTATTTGAAAGCAATTATTTTCATTGTTAGCACATTCCTTGCTCTGGAAAAAAAAAATATTGATTCTATACTGTAGCTAAAATACCAGTGTAAAAGCACTTCTCAGTAAATTAGGAACCAAATATTCTTCATTGAATACACCTGTCTGGTATTAATATTCCCAGGTAACAGCCTCCATTTCCAGTTAATTGTTAATATCTTGTTGTAACTTTAGACTTCCAGATAAATAATGGAGTCCCCACAAGGAGGCTATCTTGGTTGTTGAAATCCCCAACTGATGGTTACCGGGAGTAAGCAGCATAAAATACATATTCTTGATAGAGTAATTCCTGGGATATTTTTATATTTCAGCCACAGGCAGAAATAATAGGCATCTCTTGGTGTCAGTCAGCAAGAGACAGGAAAATAGTTCATAATACATGTACAGTGGAACCTCATTAATACGGACCTCATTAATCCATTTGTCTCATTAATCTGAACACTTCTCCTGGAACAGAATTGTTCTTTTCAAGTAATAGGGACTCAGTAACCCACATGCTTCATTAATCCGAACAGTTGAGTTGGGTACAAAGGTGTTCACATTAACGAGGTTCCACTATACCTGACAGTAAAATGAAATGTATAACTACATGACATCACCACAATGAGGAGTGACTGGTGGATGTATACTCCAGAAAATAGTTTTACAATTGCATCAGTATAATACATCTTTGTTAATCATCTATTCATTATAGATTATTCTTTTGTAATACAAGGGCCAGGGTCACAATAGCAAAGCTCTCAGTAATTGCATATATACTGCTACATGACATCTGTGAATTGTATAGCTTTTCTTCCTGTACTGTGGTTCCCTCAATTAGTCTATTAATTAACTGATTTGGGGTCTGTCCAAAGGCTAAACAAATCTGCTGGCAGCTTGAATGGGAGATATTCATGGACAAGCTAAATCTTTCATCACAAGCACACAGTTTAATTCATAGTCATATGCTTTCTTTCCTCTGTTCCCCATCTCTGTTGGCTCAATCATCTCCACTTTTGACATATTCATAAAGACACGCAAGGTTGTTGTTGCCGTTGAATCACTCATCATTCATTTTGAATTACCTTCAATAGCGTCAATAGTATGGTTCAAGTAAGGTGACCTCTGCTGGGTATACAAATGTTTTTTGCCCATAATAGTGAGGATCTGCACATGAGAAGTTAACTTGTGACTAGTTCACTGGAACAACCTGGTGTGGGGTTGGGTTAATCCCATGTTGCTTCACAAGAGCTGAAGAGGTAATATATGTGAAACTCATCTTTTGTGACACCAGGCATTGGTCTGTGATTGCAGTTTGTTGCTTATAGCAACAGCTTTAATTGCAGTTGGTTGCTTTAGCAACAGTTTTAATTGCTGTTGGTTGTCTTAATCATGGCTTTCTGCATGCACACAGACATGGGACATTTCACTGATGAGGACTTTGGTTTTTTGCTTTCAGGTTACTGCTTCTTGCTATTTCAAGATGAGATGTCAGTACAGGCACTTATTGATGCTTGCATAGTGGACGACAGTAAGCTCTACTGGTGCGTCTCAAGCCCCACAATGAAGGACAAACCGGTAAGTTTTTGGGCATTTTCCACCCAGAGCAGCTGACATGAACTCAGTCTTGATTGAAGTCTAACTTTGTATATGCTTAATTACTCTGCATCATCTGAACCCATTCCTGGTGAGAGTACAACTGAGTCAGTAGCTTTCCTTTGGGATTGCACCCAAGCCATGCCAAGGAAAGCTATTGACCTGGGGTGTTACATCATCATGATTGTGAATGGTCATGCATTCAAATCGCAGCAAAAATGCATTCTAGTGGGAAGAAATTTAAGTAAAAACTTGAAGGCAGACAAACAGTTTACATCCGGGTGCTTTCGGGGAATTTGAGCAGGAAAAGGTAAAAATGATATCCTTTTGTGGCCATAATTACCACTGTGTCCTTTAGCCACAGGTTTGCATAGGAAGAGTGTGTGTGTGTGTGTGTAACATCGTTTCATAGCAGTGCCTCATGTTGTTCTTGCTGCAGGCCCGTGTCCAGTAGGGGCGGGCTTGTAGGGTTCCATTACCATGCCCAGAGCCTGATCCCTGTTAAACAAAGACCAAGGGTCAGCAACTTTGGATGTGACAAACAACATTCATGGCCACATGGTCCTGACTTGCTTTGCTGTCCAGTAGAAAGCATTAAGTTTGACATGTGGAACATATAAACAATTGGAAATACAAACACAGTGGGCACTGCATATATCTAAACTAGCAGAATATGGCAACTTTTGGTTAGCCCAGGGTCAGCTGGTCTAATGAGTCTGTCGACTTTCTTTTGAGTCAATCAGTTTTGCCATTTCAATGTGTTGGTAATAGGGAAATTAAAATGTCAAGCACAGGGAATCCATCACAATTTCCACTTTACACAACAAGGCCAAGGGGCATTATCTGTGACTTGTTAAGAATAATGCTGAGTCTGTCTTTACAGTTCATTGTAACAAATTTTCCTGTCACAGGAAATGATCAGGAAAATCACAGTCCACAGATCTATGATAATGCAGCACATTGAAAAATGGAGAACACAAAACAGTGACGGGATCATTGTTGTTTTCCTTTCGCTTTCTGTCGAATTGGCTTCACTGTTGTGAACTAGCAGCCTGTACACTTATTAGTACAATCTGTGAACAGTTTATCGTCTGTGTCTTGACTTGTTTATTGGCTTGGCAAGCTACATCAGAGGCTGTCTACAGTATCCCTTGACCTCTTCCAATTCGCCTTATTCTGTCTGTTGTGTTCTTTTTAACTTTGGATTGGCCCTGTTCATTAGTACAATCAGAGCACTTCATCCGTTTAGCCCTTTATCAAAGCCACTTAATACTGTACATATTAGATGCATGGCTAGCCTTTTCATGCACTGCCATTGAATACCATGGCAGTGCCCTACACCTGTAACCTTTCACTGTGTGTCAATTAATACCATCTATATTGTGTCTTAATGTAAATTTATACTTAACTCCTTCCAGGGCACTGGCAGCTTTTCCTGTCATTGAGCCCAAGAAAATGATAATTGCAAATTCAAAATCATCATAAAAAAGGCATCCTTCAAATACCAAGCATACCAAGTCCTAAGGCGGGGGGGGGGGGGGGGGGGGGGGGCATTACTTGGAAGTCCTGTTCCCACCTGCTAAATAGGCAGCTGTAGCATAATTTCACAGGCAATGCACACACATAAAAAAAAAAAGAATTGTACTATGTTAATATAGAATAAATTAGCCTTTCGTTCATTCTCCTGTAAAATCTATATTCTGTGGCCAAAACCAGAACTCCAGGGGCCTTAATGCAGTCTGTACCTTGCTGGGCTGACACTAGCCATTAGCCAAATCCTATTTGTAGTAGCCAATACCTGATAAAATGAGATTTGGCTACAGAGATTAGATCTCTTTAGTTTCAATCATTTGAACTTGCCTATCCTTAAAAAAAAGAAAGAAAGGGTCTGTTTGGTTGATACATTTGAGTGACTTTGGCCGAAGAGCTATACTTGAATAATTCCTGGTACTAGTCCAGTTATGGTTCACAAAAACTCAAAGGTGTAACTTTATCCAGCATCTTCCACAAATAACTTACTGATCGTGATGTGGGGGGAACAGAGCTTGCTGATGTTGCGTGATGGTGTCATGTGGATTTCATGCAAACATCAAATCAAGAGAAAACTTGTTGTGAACTTCATTCAAAACTGAGCAATAAGCCTTGGGGTGTTCTTCATGTAAACATGATGCTCCAGACTTTCAGGAGATGGCAAGTCTAAAAAGAAAACTATATCATCAAAGAGGCGTGGCAACATCTTAACTCTTACAAATGGTGACACTAATGACACCATATTAATGGCTTTCTTGGGGTCACCAGGACAAGTACAAAAAAGATGTTGACTTTATGGTAGATTCTCTTAGGCTTTCATTAAAAAAAAGGTTAAAGCTTTAAACCAGAGCAAAAAAGATAAGCACATGACATTCCAAATAACCGGCTACTGTTAACAGGTTTGAACGGAAAGATGCTGTTGCACTGTGTATCTATGAGTGGAAGTTGCGTAGTGTTCAGGGTGTATCACCAGTTCTGTAAATATTTGCTATATCCATGTACATGTACAAGTAAAATCTATTGCCTCAGGCCATATCTCCATTCCCTGATAATATATCTTTGATGGTCCATAGCGGTCCTAATTCACCTTTTTGTACAGAAGCTGCATGCTTCCACACCATATGGTGACCCTGAAGTCATGGAAACCTCTTTGATACAAGCTTTAGAACTGACACAACCGTGTACTGAAAGTTGGCATGGGTAAAATATCACAGCAAAAGTTACTATCTTGACAGTAATGTGTGTCGGGATCTCCACAATTTTATGAAATTAATGTGATACCAAAATAGATTTTTTTCCCCTGTACATTAGTGGAAATAATAAGCAGGTGACATTTTAGAAAATACAAAAGACATTTTAAAGGGAGAAGGTGAATAGAAATGTGTTTGTGTGGGTGTATTAGATAAAATCAGCAGATGATGTGGAAGATGGGATTACAACTATGAGGATTACGGTGGGACAGAATATATTTCAAAAGGTAACTCCATAAGTGGAAGGGAAGCTGCTTTCTTGCAATTCCAAGGTTCAGGTTCTGTCAGCACCCTGCTTTGTATCGGAAGCATTTCGGAGACCATGCTGGTGACATCCCCTCACAACTCAGGACAAAAACTGTGTATTTTAGGTACAATATCTAATTTCCATGTGGCACCCTCCTATCAGTGATAAACAGTTGAACTAATGAGGCATATAATGATCACAATCCAACTGAGTGATGCTTTTTAATTGTGTACCAGAGGTGTCCAGCTGGGAAAATAACTCTCCTTATGTAATTAATTACCATAAGGAAAAACAGAGGAATGTAGTGTAGATGTTATCTACACTCATAGAGTTGGCTTTTAAATAACCCCTCCCCCCTCCCTGATAAGACCTCTACAATCTTCCATGTACTGTGGCCTCCCTCTCATAACATACATAAGTCCACTTCAAACACCCCAAAGTGGCCTATGGCCTATCTTGAGGGGGAGAATACAGTGTAGACTTGTTGCACTGAGAAGTGGCCCCCCAACAGGGGAGGGCCTCTCTTCAGGGGGCCGTATAAGAGGGGGACCACTGTATGCTGAAACAGTCATGACATCAGATCTGCTATATGTAACACAGCCTTTGACTGACAGAAGACACCAGGAAATATTGGTACTCATTTTTCACGGAGTAATTTGTTTCTCTTTACCTTGGTCAGTTCATAGGGAAATCGAAAGGTAAAGATAAGTGAGACCATTAGAGGTAATGTAATCGATGTGTGATGTAGTTGTTATGGAACAAGATATATTTATCCTCTTGCTGTGGGTTTCGATTGTAATCCGAACTTAATTAGGGGAGGTGAATCTGATTGGAGAAACACTCCTGGTATTGGAATAATACTTCACCATTTAGTATACCTATGACATTCTTCCCATTTAAATTAAATCAAACAGTTGAATGTATATGGTTTGGATTAACACTCTGGGGACTGAATCAACAGTTGTTGACTAATCACCTACATTGTTCTGGGAAAAAAGAGCACACAAAATTTCAGACACTGGACGATTTCTGGTAATTTTTAAATAGGAAAATTTTATGTTGATAAATTTGGATTAGGTGCTGGAGTGTTGAGTGTTTCACTTCTATCTTAATTGGGGGCAGGTAGTAATCAGTTTACCCGCCAACTTTGCTTCTTTCCATTTTTCATTGCATATTAATTGTTTCTATGCCGGTGTGGACCCAAGTCCATACATATGCTCTGAATTGAGATAATTTTGCAGCATCAGGATGTATTGTCCCCAAATTGTGCCAAGAAAAGCTGTTGATTCGAGTCACAACTTGGCACTGAAAGAGTTAATTTATTCCATCCTTACGAGAGACTCCAGGCCACAGTCAGCAGTTTGTGCATGGTCTAAGGAGTCATGTCCCAGCTACCTGTATAGCAGCTAAAGTATGACTTGACAGACAGTGCAGAAAGCACTCACTGCCTGTGAAATAGGCATGACTTGGTACTCAAGTGACAGCTCCTTTGATGAGGAATCTGACTATAGAATTTTCATTACATTCTGGCAAAGTAAGTAAGAAAATCCATTATGTAGTATTGACTGAGTTGAATATGACAGGGTGTTAGGTGACAAACATATTAGGTGCTTACCATAACCAAGTATATAATTACATGACAGCCACATAAGATGTGCACTTAATATCAATACAAGTTGCACGAGATGTCATGATGATCACATGTACCAACTGACTTCACACTCATGCCCCTGTCTTGGCAGCATGGAGACGCGCACGTGTGGCCCCAATATGACAGCTTTTGTGAACGGTGGTGTTAAATCGCTGATTTTAAGTGTCGCCCTTCGTCACTGATGATATTGGTCCATGCAAGGCCTGCCGACACAGATAACCACTGTTGTAAAAATTGATGGGCTGTTTTAGACACAAATCCCTTTTCTACACAGCCTCAATGGGCTGATTCTCCTGCATGCTTTGGCAAAACCACAGGCTCTATTGATCAAGCACAATGGCGATTGACAGTCAGTTTTTGGCTTCTTGCACGCATTATGCTTGGATAGAAGCTCCCTCGGTGTAAATCTGATTAAACTTTGCTTTCCATGTATATAGCTTTAAAAATGGTCTTTAATGCTTTTTGTTTGATGAATCCAGAGATAAAATCTTGGCTGACTCAGGTATACCTGCAATGTAGCTAATATCATTACAAAATTTTATGTGCACTGGTAATTGCACCAGTTTGCTATCCCATTTATTGAAGGGAATTTACCTGAAGGGTTAACCCGTTCTGGGCCAAAAGCCAGGAGTCTGCACTGATTTCTGAGTGGAACAACCCTTCAGGTTAAAAAGGACTTGTCAGGGACTTGAGTGTACCAAACCACAATTTAGCATTGTCCAAATAGGCATCTTAAATTCACACTTTCTGAAAGCTTTTGGGTGAAAAAAAAAAGGAGAGACCTTTTTTTTCGACAGTTGTGCTTGATGGCAGACCATTCTCGGTTTTTTAAGGTAATGATATTGGGGCATCACACTGAAACCTCACAATAAAGACCACTGCTAAAGAGGACTACCTGTCCACAGAGACCACTTCTAAACCTGCGAGATGGATCAACTCATAAGACGCAAGTTTTACTTCGCATGAAATAAAAAGGATTAGCATTAATTTGGAACATCATCTGATTTTTGATTGGTGGGAGGTAGTACACTTGCTTTCATGCCTGACAGTCATTGTATCTGGAGGTATAGATGTGGCTGGGTGAAAGATGGAACAGCCTAGAAATTTGGAACAGTCCTTGCACATGCAGGAGGGCAGGTGGCAGATTCATTCGCCAAGTAATCTTACAAGATCATTCATGTGTTCTTTCAATAAGCTGACAACTTTTTCAAAGTGGATCAAATTAAGTACATTAATGCTAACCCCATGGGTGAAAGTTTTCAATCTTGAGCCTGAATAAAGTCAGCCAAGAAGCAAATTGTCCTTCCCAGAGCAAAGAATGGAGAAAAGTCAAGTTTTCACTTAATTTCATTTGTATGTGATTTAGACAATTTCCATCCATGGGAATTAGTTGTCTCGTCAATATGTTTATTTTGCAAGGAAAAGCGGGTTTATTTTTGCAGTAGTCCTAGTGTGCTGTTGTTAAATATGACATTTAAGCCAGAAGGAAGAGCGAACTGAGACAGTCTTTTCATTTTTCATAATTATTGTGTGAACAGTTTTCCATATTAAATTTATAAGAAAGTAGAAATAAGATGGTACAATTTTATAACAAATTCTGTAGAGGGGACCATATTGTCTATCCTCAGCTGTTAGTGTATTACCTTTTCTTGACTTTTATGCATTTTTAATATATTTTTCTTTGTATAGTGTGTGATGTTGCAAAAATTACAAGAAACACATTAATCACTTGCAGTATTTGCTAGGGTATAGTGGTGTGAACATTGAGACATTAAATTGGCTCATTCTCTGCATCCATTACATGTTGGTCTCATCGAGTGCAGTAGCTTCTGTCTTGTGAAACTTATCTGGCTCAGTTAATGTAATGTTTTACCAGCAAAGTCTCTCACCTTACTACAGTTAATAGGAAAGTAAATAGTCAGCATTTTTTAGCTATATTTTACAAATGATATTGTAATTGTAAAGATTATTGTGTATGTCAAGGGGCTGTCAATACAGTCATGCAAAGGATCATCACATGTTGACAGGAGAACATTACTATTTTTTTTTTTGTCAATCAGATTAGCATTTTGCATATTTTTCATTTGTCTTATACTGTAATTATCTTTAAAAAAGGACACTGTATATATTTTTGCATTACCTGTATAGATTACCACGTTCATGAAACAGAAAGTTATCAGTGTACCACAATGTATGACAAGTGCCTGGAGAGATTTCAATCAACTTTGGCACAAAGGTACCTCAATGCCATATCTATAGTAAAAATAAATTTATTACATTTCAGGGTTACTTCGACCAGGTGTACACATATTATCTGCTAATAGGTTGACACTTGCTCTGGCTGCCATTTGCCCAGTCAATTTCATCAGCACTATATTTGAAAAAAAATTAAAAAGAAAGTCAGGTGAATGTAGCTCAAATGTGGCACAATCAAGGCGATCCAGATTCAAAGAGGAATTAACATTTTCTAATTGCTGTGATTTGCATGTTGATTTGGAGGCATCATATAACTTTTCTCATTTTGAGGTTTGACCTTGCAAGGTGACCATGAAAGCTAGAGAAAACCTGATTTGGCCATTTGCAATAGAACGATTTCCGGTTGCATGTGAGTTAGGCTGTAGTGTTCAACCACCAGCTGCCCACCTCTCAGTCATGTAGATCTTTTGTTTTTTTGTTTTTTTGTTTTTTTGTTTTTTTCTTGTTTTTTTGTTGAGCTTGGCACATTTGTACAGGTCCAAGTTGCACAAAAGACTGATTACATGCTGTGTCTGTTTAATTTTCCTTTTTTTGTTTTTAAATAAAAAATAAAGTCCAATTAACATTAAAACAGTTACAATTTCATTGCCCTCTGTCCTCATAATTCACTACTTGGAAATTTGAGCAATTTTAATTCATTCAGGTTTTACGTGTGCAGTGACAAATAAACATTGACCTTTATATGAAGCTTTTTTTTTGCAACTTTTACTTTAAAAATTTGGACATAAATTTAAATGATAGACCATTTCACAAGAAGGGTAAATTAATCAACATTATATATCCCCTGAGCCACATATTCTCATGAAAGTAATTACTGTATAAAGGTAAATGTTCATTAAAAAATCAAAACAAAACAAATTGGATTGAACATCAAATACACTATTATTCAAATCAGGGCATGATCATAAATATGCTCTGTGATCTTATTACATGATTGTTTTTGATATTAAGTAACAACATTGATAACTTTTATTATCATGGAAAAAAAATGCCATAGAATCATGGGAATTGTTTTTCAGTGATCCTAGGCTGATACGTCCTTTGTCCCTTCTGTCAATAAGTTGATTGTATGTGTAAATTATATACATATCCATGGAACAAAAAAAATTCCCTGCCAACCAGTTGTGCCCAGATCAAACTCATTATGTTTATCAATCAGAAAAATCACAACTAAAAGCCATGTTTGTTAGATATCAAAGATCCAGACCCAGTGATACCTGCTTAATGCAATTCCCAAGATGCATCGCTCAAAAAAAAAAAAAAATAAATAAAATAAAATCTTGGCAGAATAATTTCAATGGGAGTTGTCTTGGTGGGAGTTTATCATAAAGGAAACATGGAAAGATCACCAGATGGGTCATGGACAACGGATACAGGCAGACTTTTGGCACAGACTAAAGTTCGGTCATTTATATGCTTGTCCATAATTGTTTTACTCTGCTGATCCCCCAAAGAAAAAACTTGATTTGGGAAACCATAAAATATAATGGCAGATGGTTGATGGTGTGGGTACGAGGTAGTGTGGGAGAGAGAGAGTTTTGGCACTGAGTACGGGCGAATTGATTATGAATTGACTGGTGAGTTATGTGTAGTGTCATTTGACTGGCACGATGCCGGTTTCCATGGTTTGTTCACAGATTCACACGTGGGGATCACAGGGTTTAGCTCAGTCAGCATACATTGACTTAATTTGTTCTTTGATGTAAGGGAAAGCGACTGTATAATACTTTTAAATTAGATGAAATCCTGTTACCAGTGTGATAGAGGTAGGCACATAAACGTATGTCTTTAACAGAGGAGACAGAACCCAATTTACCCATGATTTTCCTGTACAATGCTAGACTGTAAATTAGACACACTCGATATGATACTAAAAAACATGCTTCAAACAAATTGCAGGGAACAAAAAAAACTACATCTGACAAAATGTCTTGTTATAGCATATGGAGATGGTATTACTGGTGTCAGATTGACAATGGTGTCACTTTTCCTGTGACACATGCATATTTGCAGTCACTGTGACCTCAGTGGCTGTATTTTAACCCCTTAAAAACCTGAAAGGCAGTCGACTTACACTGGCCTACTACATGCAACAGTAAACAAAGGTGTTATGTGTCTATAATATAGCATTTACATCATATCGTGTTGTAAAGGAAGCGAAGATTTCATTGCTCAGGGCTTATATTGTTTCAAATGTCATGTCGATTTAGACGAAAGATAAATCAATGTGACAGGAAATCACCTATTTCAAATGGAGTAAACAGCCTGATTGCAAAACAGAAAAGGACTACAGGGTAATCTGTACCTTGGCAGATCATCATATAGTCAGACCCTAGTCTTGTGTGTATTGCCTGAATATCTTAACCCTTTTTGTTTGCATTTGTCTGTTTCCTGTCAAAAATGATGTCAATTTCTCATGAAAATATTATGGAAGTTACATTTTCATTTTTTGCCACATGAAAGGACAATCAATATTATTGCAGGATTTATTTTATGCGTGTCTCAGACATCAGGAAAACGGAACTTGAGTTCTGAGCAATTACCTGTTTCTACTTTTCATCTCTTTGATCAAAATGAAAATGAAAGTGAAAGCTATCATGATGCTGGGACGTCTGGTCAGGAAATATCCACAGCATGATGTAACACTAATTCTTCCTGAGGCTTGGAAATGCCATGATCATGAAGTTGTTCATCCTGGTCATTTGCAGGTCTAATGCATGTCCATACACAATTTACTGTAATTGTTTACATAAAGGTGACATAATGAAATGCATATGCACACATTTTAAAACGGACTTCAAAGCTTTAGAGTGCTGAACATATGGCAGAGTTTGTACAATTCATCACTCCAATATCCACATCTAGTCATGGTTCAGAATCAAACATATTAGCTGAATTTGCAAGGTGGCGGACAGGACTCCAAACACATATAAATCTAATGAAAAGTAGAAGGAACATACTCATTACAAAGTAATGTGAACTTTTTCTTCACATTTTACATTTGTTTTTCTTTTCAAGCGGGTTGTATCTTTGGAAATTCTTTGAATTACATGTTCAGAAATATTTGGTATGTTTTTTGTATCTGCAATTTGAAAATCTTTCAATTTTTAAATCTTTATTAACATCATTCAATTTCAGAGTTCATAAAATGATTACATTCTACTTATTTGTATGCTTTCAGGTTCAAATCAGGCCGTGGAACCTTAGTGATTCAGATTTTGTAATGGATGGGTCTCAGCCGCTAGACCCCAGGAAGACAATATTTGTAGGAGGGGTACCCCGACCCCTAAGAGCTGGTAAGTCCATTGGGTCTGTATATAGTAATCAAGCAATCTCTTATGTGTACAGGTTATATATATATATATATATATATATATATATATATATATATATGTATGTATATATACATGTCTTGGGTGGTTTATGGGCAATTATACACTGCCCCCCCCCAAAAAAAAATATACAATGAAATAGGTCCTACAACAGGTTTGTGGGTCATGCTCATTGTCTGCGGGTCAATTATAATCCTCAAACCGGACTGTGGGCAGTATATACCAAGTGTAGCTTACCACAATTTCTGGGCATTTTTAGCTTCCCGTAATATCTGGGCAGATTTGCCAATTTGTACGTTTCTGAAACCCCCCAGGTAGCCCACTGAATTTAAGGCAAACATGGTTTATGGGCATTTTTTAACTGCCGATAAACCAAACAACTGCCCACTAGACGGTCTGAGGATTACAATTATGCCCATAAACCACCCAAGACATAACTATATATATATATATCAATCAAAGGCACATAAACTTGTACAAGATGGAGGAGCTACATATGAACTTGGAATTATTTTTTATATCTTGTTAAAGCAACTCACATGGATGATATTTCTCCTGGGAAAATTAACCTAATCGTAACCCTGAGGGACCCAATGTGGATGTATCAACATGCAACTTTTCCCCTTTAAAAACTATCAGAAATAGTCCCTGTCATCAATGTAGCCTGCTTCTTTTGTACATCAAGAGTGACACAGGTGATTGGTCAACAGCTTTCTTCAGCACACTCTGGGTGTATTGCACCAAGAGTGTGTGTAGAGAAATTGTTGGCTCAGTCATCAGAGGGTTTCCATTTTCCTCTGTTGTTATTCTGGGTGTATTGCACCCAGAGGGTGCGGAGAGAAAATGTTGGCTCAGTAGTCAGAGGGCTGCGATATTCCACTTTTGTTAGAAAGCAGTACAAGCAAAGCTGTGATAAATTATTTGTGTAAATACCGTCGTCCCTTTCTACAGAAACCACCTGGGCTGAGACCTCACTTTTATCCATTCGCTGATGCTATCTTTACCATGTTATTGTGCTTCTCATAAGAGACCACCAGTTTTGTGAGGGGTCTGGGTTCAGATTTCACATTTGTCAGGTCTCCAGCATCATCCTTTCTGTGTAACTGCACATTTAATGTAAGGCTGAAGATTTTTTCCGCAGTCTCTGACAAACACTTAGAACTGTGGAATAGTCCATTAAACTTTTCAAGAAATTTGGCTGCAAATCCATGAGATGCAATGAAAGTTACTTTGTTATTAACATGAAGTCACACTAGGTAACAAGTACAGTGCAGCATCTGAGTATCCTGCCTTTGAAATTTAAAAACAGATGACTGGAATTTCTGTTTTAGGCATTCTAAATAGCATGGATGTCATTAGCAAGGGAACTGCCATTAATCTCATGATTGAAGAATAGCAGGAGAGCTGAGGCTCTCATGTCATAGAGTGGCTCAAAAACCTATTATGACAGAAAGTGCATTACAGCTCAAACACATGTAAATTATTGAGAATCAATGGCAGGAAAGCAATTTTAGACATAGATTAGATGCTAAAAAAGAGTATCTGAAACGCCTAATAAAAATCTAAATGATGGAGAGGCGCTTATAGATTTTTTTTTAAATGCATAGAAACTCTTCAGCCTCACTAATGAGAGACTACCTCTTATTAGTGACCACATTTGATGTGCCCTTGAAATGGTCATTCAAGACAAGAAGCTGTGTACACCAACAGACGAGAAAGATAATATTTACAAGCAGACATACACTGAAGTTAAATTACATTCACATGTGTGATGCTGTCTGTTAGTTTTGTGCATTTGCACATCTGATATAGCACTACTTCCAATTCGAAAATGGAGGTAACTTCTCCCCTGCAGGAATTAGAAGGGAAAAAAAAAACAAAAAGGAAGTCGTCTGTCCTACCAGAATGACTGTCTGTCATTAGCCGATCCCAGTGACACAATTTATTGGTATCTGCTGGCGAGTACCCCCAGGCTACAGACCTCTGAACATTTGACATAGCCCAATTTGTTCTAGACACAGGACGTGGGCTTGGGTACAATATACTGCAAAGCAGCCAGGGACCTCTGGGTTTCCATATGCCATGTCAGTGTATTGTCTACACCCACTTGGCAAGGTGCAGCCATACAACTTCCAGTGCCTTTTTTACAATACCACTGCTATTGCCAGCACAGCAAACCAATACAATACGACAGTCATTGCTGGTCCAGGCTTGTAGAAGACCCTGGAAATTAGGTGGGTGTGTGACAAGAGTGTCCAGGAAGACTGACTGAGGATATAGCTCTTCACAGTTTCTTGTTCAGGTGATAACAGTGCTTGAAACATTGTTGGCTATCGTTCCCAGACAAGTACCTGCAAACAGGAGACTTGCATCTCATGCCATGTACAAGATTTGTAGGAAGACTGATATATCCACGGATAAAAGGAACGAAATATGTGAGACATGTATCTTCACAGAAATTTTGTAGAGGTGTTCACTCTCAGTATCACGCAAATTTTGGAACACTTGGTGTGTCAAAGTTGATTTGGAATAGTTGCCTGGGAAATGTCATTATGTTGGCCTGTGGTTGAAAATTCATCCCTTAAGTAACAAAGACAAGCTAACATGAGACCAATCATTTGTGTAGCAGCTTTTTGGCGAGCATGGCATGCTGCCTACATGTATTTAAAGCATTTCACTGTATTCAAAGGAGGACAATTACCATAAGGAGACACTGTGAGTGGGAGTGGGTTCTTGTGTCTCAGTGAATAAGAAACCATGGCGCGTGGAGCATGGAGTAATTTCTTATTCAAAAAGATTCAAGGACCCACGACTATGAGTGGTTAAACCATGTGTTTGCATATAATTTTAGGAAAGTAACATTTGTTTGTCTTTGAACTGCATGTTGAACAATCATGCAAACTGCACTGAACAATAATTCCTAACCTTTGAGGCTTTGCATGCATAAAATTTTCCCTAGCATGTACCAGTAGTACTAAGGGGTAGTTCAGTTCCATCATACCCAATGGCGTAATAGTTAAAACTAAGTCATTCAGTTGACACACTGGTCCAGAGGGTTTGAATTCCATTGGATCAATCCTTTGACTTCAATTTTTGTTTAAAAGAAAAAGAATGAGGAGATTACCACAAATTACTAAGTCAAGATACCACAAATAGTCCCAAAGACAAAAGAAATTAAACAGTAGCTTAAGTGAAGTAACTGAAGACTAAGCCACTGGTAGCAACAACAGAAGCGTGGTTTAGGTTATTGTTGTTCATTGTCCAGATTCTCATGCACTCACAGAGAGGAAATATCTTCAAAATGTTTATTTATTTGAAATTGATAAGACTGGTTCAAATTTAGTTTGGGAACAGTTTTTGCAAGGTGTAGGCAAAGTTCTATATATGTGTTTTTCATCATGGTGTTTGATAGTTTCCATTTTTGTGAAATTTTCATGGTGGAAACTTAAAACAACTTCATCTATAAATCTGAAACTTCATACCGTTGTCATAAGTATTTTCTTTTCAGGGAGATAAAAGTTTCATTTCTTCTAAACAACATCACACTCCCTCATATGTTAAGTTAGTAATTTGGGATAAAAAATGCAGGTATCACAGTTGATCTACAATTTTGCCTTCGTGCAGCCAACATAGACAAAATGTTAAGCCCATGTAGAATAAAAAAACAAAGAAAAAACTGAGCCTTGACATTCAATAGTTCATATTAACAGAAAGCAGTCATCTATCTCCAAATTTTAGCAGCTTAATGGAAGGAAGATTAACATTGGCAAATGGAGAGGGCAGTCCCTGGACTTCAGAGGAGAAGTAGGGGCTTTTATGTGTATCACCAGTGCACGCCATCATGATCCTCGTCTCAGGTGATGAGTATGCGGTCGTTTTGATTGAGAGATGACACAGATGATATGCGCCTGTAGGCGGACTGTGTACATCAAAGCTGGCCACCTTGCTACCTGTTGCTTCACCTGTTAGCCCATCAAACATGGCATGTCTCCAGGCTGACCTGGCCTCAGCAGTTCAGTTTTGTTTAATGCAAAGCTATTCTGTTCAGGAACTGGCCTGGCAAGAATGCTGCTTCTGGACTTTTTCCCCACTGCTTGTCTCGGCTTTGAATTTGGATGCACACATAGATTGTTGTCTTTTATGGCTTCTTAGTTACTTGCAAATGCGGACATGAGCGGAAAGCTTCCTTGAGGAAGGAAAGCAGTGGGATTTAGCTGGTAATGGGTATGCATCAGATGTTGTAATAAGGAAGGTCAGTATGTATCCAAGTTAACAGGTGCCTCCAGTGGATCTCAGGGCATCAGTACATGCTGGAACCAAACTTGCACACTCAGCAACAATATCATTATCCAACTCCCAAAATAGAAGAAATATTTCTGATTGCAGTGGAAATAAAGATAGATGAAAATGATGCATCTAGGACTGGAGCAGCTGGGGGAGAAACCTGTAGGTTCACACACTGCAGCCGCTCTGTGAAGTGTCCATACAAATGTCATGTTGAACCAATATTTTCTCTTCTTATACACTACTAAACCAGCAGACCACGTCAGTCACAAATCCTTCTGGAGTTTGGAAGACTCCAGAGATTTCACCTCAGGTGGTAGTATAGATAGTGAATGTAAAAGCTGAACAATGTGTTTGCATTCACTAACAGCTCTCTCCTTTCTAAATTTCCTGCAGCATCTGCAGGGTTAGTGCTCCGGCACTTTGAGGGCCAGACACACAGTCCAGCAGTGAGGAAAATTAGCGAGAAAATTTGGCATTGCTACTGGCCTTCCAATCAAGACAAGGTGATTTTTTGTGACCCAGTGATCAATCTTCTCTTTTTAACATTTTTTGTTCTGTCAGTAAGGTACCATTGATCAGGCCACTTCCTTGCAGATACAGTCTAAGCACTCTTGCTTTTTCCTGAAGACAATCTCAACTGTTTCCTATTCCCACTTGAGCTACTTTTCCCTGCAATTTGTAAAAATTTTCTGCCAAAAAGGTTCGGCATCTCAGTGATTTTCAGGAAAAGTGGCAGCTAATATTCCGGGATAAGCCTGAACATGAACCAACCTGATCTCCATCAACGTAGCTGTCAGACATAATAAGAAGTGAGGTCTCCCACTTACATAAGAAAGATGTAGACGCATTGGTATTATGAAATCAATTGTATCCTTCTGAAATTATGTTTCACTTCAACAAAGGTCCAGCGATGTTGGGGCCTTGTTTTTCGCAAGAGTGGCCACTCACACATATTTGGTCCTTTGCCAAAGCTACCTAGTTGGGGGAAAAAGGGTTAACGTAACCTTGGCGTTATCCCAAGGTCGCCTTCTGTCTGAAGTGTAAAAGCTTTTCCTGCCTTGCAGTGAGAACCAATGCAGAATAACCAACATAATGACCAAGCCAGCTAATTCCCTCCCGTTTCTCTCAGATCCTCTTTGCTGCGCCACTGTTGACCACCATTTTGAGTCTATGGCGCTGTCTGGCACTCAATTCTATATTAATATTTTCTTGCCAGAGATGTAACCAGGAAATAAATGCAATAATATAAAGTCTGTAACGGTTGGCGGGAAAGCAATTCTGAGGAGACAGAAATTGGTCGCAAGTGCTAAATACACGAGCTGGGTGCAATATTTCTATGTCATGATTGTGCTGGTCTGCATGCGGCAAGGAGGACAGCATCTACAGCAAGGTGTGCGTCACCTCATGGTTGTGATCTGTGCATGCTTGCACTCGTCAGTTGCTCTTCATCTGCATCTGGGCCGATTGCTCTAATTTCTATCTAGAAACCCAGTGAGAAGTAACAAATTGCTAGTGAATGGCATAAGGCAGCAGGCAGTTAATCGCCACAAGGGAACCTCAGAAGACCTGAAGTGATTGGCGTTGGCTGCAAAGGGTCAATACAGAACAGGCAGCACGTGATTATTGAACATTTACAGTTCAGATCTGATCGTGTCTCCATGTTCTGTGCAGTATCTATTGCACGTACAAAATACACAGTCTTGAAATAGGGATAGAAAACAAATGCTAGGGTTTACCCATATATTTAGAATTACTGTTTGTGAAACATCTTTTTGTGAGATCTGGTTTCCGTCACCTGTACATACACTGGCAAGCAATGTGCCTAAATACCTTTATTGTGTGGAAAAGGTCTTACCTTATTATAGTTTTAATTCAAGCAAGGTGAATTTTGTATTTATGATAATTTCAATTAGCATTGGAAGAAATCAGCACTGAAAGGAGGCGTTTTCAAAAGGAAAACGGCCATTTTGTTTGACGAGTGCAGAGTCAGTTGCAGCAGATGATGCCAAGGTGTAAATGAGGTTTTGTTTTTGCTGTCCGATGCATTTGTTTGTGCTACCTGCCAGGGCCCATTAATACGCCATTATGCAACACCACTGGGTTGTTGTTCATTACATAAGGTGGCCTTTCTGAGAACTTTCCTGTGGGAGATGTGGCATAACAGGCACACAGGCATTGATGTTCCTCGGAACTAGCAAACCCTAGGATTTGCTCTGCTAAAGTGGTTAGGGACGAAGCATGGGACACAAGATATGCATAGAAAGCATTAAGTGGAAAAGCAAAAGCATCACCACAATTTGGGCACCATGTGGCTGCCGCCAATCATGTAACATTGCCGAATAGACGACCAGCCAGGAAGCCGCAGAATATTGTGAGGCAATTTGCTCTCTCAGGGAATCAGTTTGTCCAGAAGAATCTGTATAATGGGAAATCAGTTTAGCGTTTTGTGCAAGTTCATCAGGGCATCCGTCCCCGACCTTTCTTTATCAGGTAAAACAGATCCTTCGCTTCAAACTACATTTTAAAAGGTATCACCATTCACATTCTCTGGAGGACTGGAAATATCGTGACAAATGCAAATAAAATAAAAATAGCATAACAGCAGCATTGTACGGTATGTAAGGAATTTAAGCTGCACAGGATCAAGTCTATTGAATTGTACACTGACACCTTCCTGGTTTTTATAAGTGTCAGGTTCACCAATAGTTCCAGTGCCGAGCTGACGTGACATGCTGCTGAAGCCATTTGTATGTCATTTTGTATTGCAAAATGTCATTTTAACAAATTACTTAATTGGTAAACAGTTCATAGGATAAATAATGGGGGGCATTTGGAAATAATATATTAGAATCATTGATATTTGCAATTACTCAAAGTTCCATGTGAATGTCATGTTACAATATGCTTGATACATCAGTGTTTTGTGTCAATCCTAAAATTATCATATGAGTGTTCCTGTCATCAGTGACAAGACATCGTAACACAAATATTTTTGTACGCAATTGTATGACTTTACCTGTATTGCTATGATCATTATCCGAACAATTTATAGAATTAAAAGCCCACTCTATTATATCAGTAGGTAATATCTTCATAAAATGGTTAATGGGTAAGGGTTTTTTCAGTTCAGTATTGTTTGAGTAATACAGTGGTCCTTTGTTTAGGAAGTCATTTCAGGACAGGTCCAAAAGTTGTCACAAGAACCAGGTGGTCTCCCAGTGATGGAAGTCAAATAAAATGGAAAAGAGGGCAAAGTGGACCTGATAAATCTGTCTTCTGATGAGGTGTCTCATGCAGACTGGTTGTTCTGTGTTTTTTCATTTTTGTTATGGAGCTGACCATACCCTCAACTGTTACATTGCATTTCCTGATAAGTGTTAAGGAACCACCTTCCCTGCCACTTTTTTTGTGACGGAGTTGATCATGCTTATGACTGCACATACATATAAATTTACAGTGTACTGCATATTGTTGTGTAACTGAGCTGATTAAAGATTTCATTTTCGTCTATATCACTTTTTGTTACGGATCTGATCTTTCATTTAGCAATGTGTACCATTTCTGTTATGCAGTGGAGCTGGCAATGATAATGGACCGGCTGTATGGAGGGGTGTGCTATGCAGGCATAGACACTGACCCCGAACTGAAGTACCCTAAGGGCGCCGGGCGCGTGGCCTTCTCCAATCAGCAGAGTTACATTGCTGCTATTAGTGCACGCTTTGTACAACTGCAGCATGGTGATATAGACAAAAGGGTAAGTGCTTGCTTGCATAATGACAGACAAAAAATTATCATCGTTACTGTTATTTTATTAAAACTCCAAACTTTGTGAAATCTGACATGCAAGATACAGTACAGTCAACTACAACGAAACACAAACAGTACAGATAAGACGTGGCATGGCAAGGTAAAATCAAAACACACCAAATCAAAATGCAAGGGCAAGTGAGGGTACCATCCGATGTTCAACAGAAGCATGTATATTAACTCTTTCAGTGCCAATCACAAAGGTGATCTACTTAAGTCAGACAAGTCTGAATTATCATTAGGATCCCAGATTCGTATTCCTCATAAAAAGACCTCTCATTCAAGTACCAGTATGCCTATAATTGTAGAGAGAATACCCAGGTCAGCTGCTTTTGCGCCTGATGCGCGCCGAGGAAAGCTGTTGACTCAGGTCAAAATTTGGCACTGAAAGGGTTCAATTTGAGTTGCTGTAGGAGATACCTTAATGTGTTGGTCATACCATGCTGCATCACAGACTCGCTCTTAAAGACCATTGTGTAAAGCAGTATTCTGCTGGCAAAGCAGACCTACATGTGAAGGCATGATTTTTTTTAATCAGGTCATCAGTCTACATAAATAGACTGTCCAGTAAAGATATAATGAGGAAATAAAGGAAATAAAATATTGCAGACAGATCAAAACTGTTTCAACAGTTCAAATGTATTTAATCATTCCAGTATGAGGTGATAAAGACTTAAGTCGGTTGTTTTTGTAATTGTGTGGCAAGGGTTGCTCCTCCCGCTTTCACAAACGTGGAAAAAACCCACCAAGTTTGAACACTATGTAAATATGCTGGTACATGAATGAAGCTCTTTTCGATGAGGAAATCTGAATGTGCAATTCTCGCATAATTTCCACATAATATACAGGATGGAGTGAATTAAGTCGATGTGCACAGTGCCTCGACTCTAGGGTCCTTGATAGTACACAGAACTAAGTTGTGCTGGTAAACACACGTGCAGACAGATAAAAGCTTGTACATCATTACATATACAGAGTCCTAGACAGCCAGGACCTCCATGGTGGTTCCCAAAACTTTGCATTCACGGCAAACACTTTCTCCATCATAGACATACCAGCAACTGTCTTAAAAAGTTGTTCAAAGTCTTTTGAGAGATGGTGTTGTGTCTTGGACGTCCCCGTCATGTCCAAGGGCGGCCAGAGAACAAAGTGTGGCTTCAGAGAGAGCAGGAACAAGAAACAGCTGAGCCAAGCACCGGCGTAAATAAATGACGGAATCATGTAAGGTGCTGCAGCTGTTTCCTGACTGGCTTTGTTGCTATTTACACGTTTTCCTCCTGCAGCCTGTTTTATCACCACTGTGGTGTCAGTCTACGACTGCAATGGCAAGACCACTTAACCATATGTAAGCTGGGAAAACACAGCCTGGGCTTGCATACTTGTATGTACTGTAGTCCCTTATCTTACGAGACAGGCTGTCTTGCCACTTGAAAGTGTTTTTTACAGGGCAGGTGGTCTCTCATCACGGTTATAGCAACGTGAGAACAATAGGATGTGGGAAATGTGCATATGCGTGGTCACTCTGGAAAGAGTGGTCTTTCACTGGAGGGTTCCCTTCAGATCAACACAGTTGTATCACTTGGAGACCTGTATCTTTGACCATAATGGATGGGAGCAAAATATGGAAAACTTATCAGGGTAACTCATATTGATATAACTAATATGAGCCAGACAATTTCTATATGTATGTTTCTTATGCTCCTGGCTTTAGGATTAAATTTCTTGTAGCATGAAAGGAATTTATGGAGGAGAGAATAACCAAGATTACATGGTGGGCTTTCACACTTCTGGACTTGCCTGATTCTTTACAAAATAAAATGTATTAAAAATAGAGAATCGATAGAGGACAATGAGACTTGATTGTATACCTACCTTTACAGCCCCAGCAGTATCTGTCTGTGTACATTTACATCCACCTTAATAATACCAAGGGAACTGAATATCTAGCTGGATTCGTCCTATTCGCAGTCAATATAGAGTCTATGTTGTTAGGTCAATGCACAGCATCCACAAAGCTTAATACATGGTAGAAGTTATGGGCTGTTCCAAAATGCTTACATGGTCTAATTAATACACGGAGTGTGTTGATGTGTCACCAGCAATGTATGTTTTTACAAAATCTGAAAAATGTTGGACAATATTTGGAAAGCATATGGGATGAAAAATTAACCTTTTTAGAGTACCCGGTACTATTTGGGGGGGTGGGGGTGGGTGTCATGGAAAGAGTACTCTTGTGTGCTGATGTGAAAATGTGGACACTTTTAAATTGCCCCTGACAGAATCCATTAAGATTGAAAGATGAGCATGAACACTTGGTGTTTTAACCCAGATTGCACAGATCCTCTGCATCAATGCAAGAATTCCAGGCTATTGATGTCAGTTTTATGCCCAATTTCCTTGATACCAAACCATTATGTACCTTTTGAGGCTACTTTGTCCTTTTGCAACTCAAGTGCAAAACTTTTTTCTGCCTTTCTCTCTACATTTTCAATTTCAATGCCTGTAAAATGTACGTGCCCTGCAGAAAATGTCTTAAAATTGATGATTTGGGCTTATAACACTTTATGGATACGTCCTTGCAGGTTGGTAAACTAACAAATGGCAAAACAAAACAAAAAAAAGAGGAAAACTTTCTTTCTGCAGAGAAATAGTTAGAGACATTCCCAGGGCTTCCAAATATACAAAATAAATCAGTTTTTCTATTCACTCAGTTGAAGCTGTTTTCCTATCTCAAATCTACAGTCAAATGTACAGATGAATATGAAAACAGATCTCACAAGATACTTGAACTTCTTAATTGCTCGTCTAACCATTTCCATTACCATTCTTGCTCAACTTGAATAAAACATGACCTTCCACAAGCCCCCCCCCCCCCCCCGTATGTTTCACATGAATGTGTGAAATTGTCCCCTGCCACATACACTTTAACCTGCAGAGATGTCGACATAAGATGCAAGGATGCCCTCTCTTTAGCACATCCCAGGTAGACATTTTGAGACAGTCCCTTTATCAGTCTTGGCTGTTGTGCTTATGTAGGTTGATAGTTCTTTACCTGAGGTGTTGACAAGGTAGTGCTACATCATAAGTAACTTGTGTCACCTCCTCTGTCACCGTGTCAGTCACTAATTGTGACGGATAACAAGGTGTCACATGTGCATCACGCACCGCAATTGAAGTTAGACTGGGCTGTGGTCAGCGTCTGCCTTCTTGGATCATACAGGCAGGCAGCCAAAACCTGTCATTCAAAACCATCTGTTTGCCCGGTTCCAAAAGATATCCATCAATCATGTTTTCTATTTTTCCACTAAGCCTCCATTCATATGTTTGCCTACTAGAGTACATTAACTGGAACCCATTATTCTCTGTTTGTCCACACTTTCATGTGATTGCCTACACATTATGTCTATCCACTGAGACCACCTCCAGCTATACCTGAAAACACTTCCTGGATACATCCTTGTGAGTGTTTATTGATGACTTGGAAAATATATATGGTTTTTATATGCATTTACCAGTCAAATCTGAGACCAACTGCACAGCAGTGGTCCTGTTATTCTAAGGCCACCCCAAGTGTACCAGAAATGTGGCCTTATAAGACGGCTGGCCTCTCCTCATGGGCATATAAAATGAAACTACCATACTTGCTGCATGGAAAAGAGGCCACCATGAAGGAGGTAGCCTCTCCTGAGAGGGGTCTTGTATACCTAATGGACATAATGCTATCATCCATTAGACTTGGTACATTTTCCACTTCTCAAAATCCATTGCATAGAATGTTTTATTTTGCAAATGGATGTTCCCTGTAGCTAGGTGATTCTCTATGCAGTTTGCAAAAGAGGTGTTGAAGCAGTAATTTTTCTATTTTTTATGAATTTTTATTTTATTTTATTGAGGGGGGGATTAAAAATTTTGTCTCAAGAACTGCGGACCAATTGCTTTTATGTTGCATACAGGGTCACCTTGGCTCATGTATGTCACATTTGGCCACCAAATGGCACTGCAATTCTTTTTTATGAATTTTTGTGTGTTTAGGCGGTTTTTGAATTCTGCTCCAGAATGGCAGAACAGAATTGCACAAAATTTTGTCAGAGTATAACCTGACCAAAGATGCAGGTTTCCAAAAACAAAGCTTTGATGAAATTATGGGATGTCAAACTCTGGGACCACCGGTATACAGCAATAGTACTTACTGTGCATGTATTTCGATATTGTGATAACCATTGAATACTTTGCTTTTAATACATGGATGTTGCTCAGGTGGACCTTTACCAAAATTGTAAAGATGATTGTGCAGTAATTATTCATTCATTAACAGGGGATGCATATAGTGGGTTTTGTAGAATTCAAGCTTTTTGTTGACTCAACAAGTCTGACATACTGGCTTATATTTTGGTAAAGGTGGATCCTACACCTATGAGTACTATTACACATTAATAGGGAAGTCTGTGTGGAGTTTCTTTTGGTATGGTTAAGTTTGACCTTGAAATGTCCAACTGACATATTGGCTTATATCTGGGTAATGCAGTACATGTAATAGAGCAGTAAAGTCTACACTTGCAGCAGATTTCCGTCAGCAGAGCACAAGATCATCATGATCCTGTTCTTTTTGGTTCAGAACTGCACCAAAGATGTATTACTGTTGCTCCTGTTTGTATAATACATAATGTATGTTACCATAACCTGGAAAGTGTGCACTTCATGTACCTGTATGAAGCAGTGGTGTACCATAGAAGGGCCAGAGGTGATAGGTAACTTCTGGGGGTGGTTTTGTCCGTACCTTACATATGGGAAGTGGGCCTTCATGACACAACTTTACTTTCAGAGGGACAGTGGTATTTGAAATGTTATGCAGGGCATGTGCATGGATAAACTGTGCATAGGGCATAAATAGTAAACCCACAGGCAGCTGAGCACCTGTATGAGACAGTTACACAGTGGACTATCTCTTATAATAACCCCCTGCTGAGAGGCCTTCCTCTATAAAAAGGCCAAGTTTTCACACTACAAGTAAGGCATACTCACTGCATCTCCTTCTCCCTTATAAGACTAAATTTTTGGCATGGTTGAGGTGGCCCTATGAAAAGGGGATAACTGTACAAAACTTGCATATACTGGAGGCTGGCTGAATATTTTTCTGAGAATATCTTCTATATACTCACCTGTTGTGTGGTTGCTTCTTGGGTATGCTAAATTTATCACACCGAAGAGGCTATCGCACAACAGGTGAGCATATGTGCCTGGATACCTCTACTGTATACGACATGACTTGGAGCCCTACATAGCACTAACTTTTCCCTCTCATGGACCACACAAACTTTTTTCGTGCATTTTGGTTCTTACAATCCAAATGCTATAAAAATTGGAAATACACAAGATAAAGGACCTATGTACAGTACAGTGAAAAAAAAATGTGATACTGTAGGTCTTTTCTGCTGTCTTGGCAGGACCATCTTGAGAGTGTAAATCATGTAAGGTAAGGCCTGTGAGCCACTGTAATGACAATTACTGTCATTGTTATAGCCTGTTTGTGCCAAGACCAGGTCAAAGGTCACACATACATACTCCCTGCCACAGCAGGCAACCCAAGAGAATTCCTTTCTTGTACACCTTCCAGTTTTCCTCGGTGTTTTTAAATTTTTTAATTTTTTTTTTTATAAACCTTGAATATTTTTTAGCTTGATGACAGCTGGAAGTTTCTCTTTTTGAGGGCAGTCTGGAATGTTAATGAAGATGAAACGTGTCTGTAAACTTTTTTTTAAGGCATGACCATCTTTGCACGATACAAATATGAGACAAAGCATCTGTTTTTTTGTTTTTTATTTGCAATTTTATTTTCAGTGTGGCCCCACTGTGTTAAATTTGTATGGCAAGTTTTGGTTTTCTCAATTGCTGTGAATACATTTATTTTCAAGGTTTTTGCATTTTGGACCTTTCACTGAGACTTTAAATTGACTGTTTTAGTTTTACTACCAATCAGTGCCATGTTAAAAACTTTTTTTTACTCTTCTTAATTTCACAGCTGTGAACCATCAGTGAAATAAGCAAAATTAAGAACACTGCACTGTAATGTACAGTGTACAAAACATAACCATGTTTAAATAAAAAAAAAATATGGGTATTTTATAGTCAACCTGGTCACACTTATTTGCCTCTTACCCACCTGTCTTAAGTAATCAGTTTCCTGTAGACCCTTGCACCAACATATTTAAGATCAGTTTTACCTGTCCAAAGGAACCACCTGTTCAATATGTTTTGATTTTATGAATTTCAAAGAACACATGTCACCATGTTTAATGCATTATAATACACAGTTTCAAAAATGCTTATGATGAAACATGCCCAACTCCAGTCATGGTGCATGCAGCTGTCACAGAAAAATATTCCCTATCTTGTGTGATTACAAATAACTGCATTATTATGTGTATCTTAAGTATATGAAATAGGATGAACTATGTATCACAGCTGTCAATACTGAGATAGTGATAAGTGTATTTGGATCATTATTGATTTTCCACACACAGAAGTTCACCCTAGGTAACCCAAATTGTACCAGATGGGATCAGATCAACAAATTGCAGGACATTTTTGACCCATTTTCATCTGAAGGGAAAAAATGATGACCTGTGTTCATGTAGCGCAATTTTTACAATGTGAAAATGATGACTTTCAGGTTAACATTGCAAAACATTGTAAAGGAGAAGAAAATACTAACTCTTAATTATTTTCCAAGCAAGGTAAAGGTCCATCTGGTGCAATACAACATTAAAGAAGGTATACATACTCAAATTAACCCCTTGTCACTCAAAATTTGTAAGAAAAAAAAAGACCAGCTTTCCCTGCCATTTAAGCCCTAGAAGCACACAAAGGAAATTTAGTAGTTGCTCAGTCTTGTCTTGTCTCTTACGCTCATTTTAGAAAGCATCCTGTCTTATGTAGTCATGAATATGTGATTCCAAGTGGTTTAGAGGCATGTTCCATGAAGTCACACGAGTGACTTCTTGGAAAACATGCCTCTTGACCACATGGAATCAAAGGCTCATGATTGCATTAGAAAGGATGTTCAATTCTTATGTTTTTATTTATTTTAGACTTTTCCCTATTTTTCATTGAAAATTGTGAGCTAAATACAGTTGGTAAAAGCGTAGGAATAATTTTTCTTTACCATATAATTTGTTTTATCAGGAGTGAAAAGAATGCACAGAACAGCAAATTACCTGTTACCTAGCAACAAGCAGTGTTATCAACACGCTCTCAAATGCCAAGACAGACAGAAAGTAGTTCCAAAAAACACAAACCATTTTTATTCAACAGCCATCTTAGAAATGAAGTTTAAGTTAAAATAGGTTAAAACGGGAGTATTTTATCTATTTCAAGAATGGATTGTATCTTAAAATGCACCACTTCACAAAATGTTAATGCAACGTTACGGGAAAAGTTCATCCAACTCTAGCAGTGATAAGGTCATGTCTGACAGGATCAGAATATGAAAGTAGAGGTGATAATGGGAGGGGCCAAATGGCAGCATAAGGAGTGTATCATAGCATTGCCACTCAATTGCATGTGCACTTGCCAAGCAATTATATTGATGGAAAAATGAATGTCAAAACTTTACCTCTTCTAATACTCAAGAAAGCATCAAATGTAACTATTTACAATCAATCTATTTCCCTTTCACCTTTGAATCACAATACTTGCCTGCTGAACGATTAATCTTGCAACCACAATATTGGCTCTTCCTCAAACATGTCAAATGTTGTCAGCTTCCATGTTAATTAAGAACTGATCCAAATTAAAGGGCAGCTGTTTTTTGGCTTTATCTGAATAACATTGAATTTTATCTGGCAATATTTAAGCTAGCATGTTTACTTTAAACTAATTCATGAGTTGTTGACATGATCGGAAATGAAAGTAGCCTTGTTCAGCTAATTGCCTCATATTTTCAATATCTTTATCCAGTATACAGAATGTTTATATTGTCAGGAAAAGGATGCACAGCAACATGTGATAAGCTCTTTGAAAAGTCATTCACATATACAAGAAATACTAAAGGGCCAAGAATAGATCCTTGTGGGACGCCACATTTAATAAAGGCATTGTGTGACTGATTTACTCCAAATTGGGTAAACTGCTGACACTTGGAACGATTGTCTTCAAACAATTTCAGTGCTAAACCCCTTCTTCCATACCATTCTTATTTATGGCACAGGAAATCATTAACTATATTGAAGGCTAAATCAATGAAAATACCAGGGCAACTTTTACTTTGAATAAATTTGACAAGCTCACATAATGATCTTTTTTAGTGCCATGATTTATTCAAAATGCAAACTGAAATTTGTAGAAGGAATTACACTACTATGAAAATGCGATTATCTGGAGGCAACAATTATCTCAAGTAATTCAGAAATAACAAACAAAACACAAATAGAGGTCTTACTATTCTAGAACTGGGCATAGAAAACCAGCTGTTGATGTAGCATTGTATTGTGTCCACCAGTTTAAGATTCATGAGCATCGTACTGAATCAGATATGTATGCAAAAATTCCTATATACATATGGATGTTTGTGTGTGTCCTTGTCTGAATAATTTTTTTCTTTTTTAATTTTAATAATTTTATAGTTCATGCAGGGAACATACAGATATTATTAAAGAGTCATGTAACAGCATATAACAGCAAATAGGGTAGTACATGCCCCCCCCCCCCCAAATATATTTATATTACATGACTGATATAAATAAAGGTAACCAGTATCTCTGAATCTAAATACAGCTTTTTTTTTTTTTCATTTGAGCAGGTTTACATTTAATATTGACAACACAGTATTCAATAAGCATGATCTTCTCGATAGTAACGAACCCATTAAAATCAGGTATCACATTTCTGTATTTACAAGCTTGTGAAAAAAAATGCCAGAATGAAAATTAAGTGATGTATTGTTTATGTCACCAGAAAGCGCCTGTTGTGTTGTGCATTCTGAAACACTAACTTCATGCGTTGTGAGACCAACAAAAACATGTCTCCAAAACTGGTTTATATGATCACAGTCCTAAAACAAGTGTCAGATATCATTTCATTTTTACAAAAAGAACACAAATTATACATTTTCCATCTATACATGTAAAACTTTTCGTTCATATATACAATTCTGTGTAGAAATCCAAATTGGAAACATCTGATTTCTGAAGAAATTGTTGCCAAATATATGTAGTTCTAAATGAGAATCATTCTGCTTGTACAATTTAACTTGGTGTACCACTATCTTGTAAGAAGTAACTGGCTTCCATTGGATTTGGGGAAACCTAGGATACGCAAAATGTGGCACTTTGCCAATTTCTAATTTTTTTCCCCTTTGTTTGTCAAAGTGGTTTCTTACTCTTGTGGAAGAGCTGAGATAAGACTTATATACATAAAGTACATCATTGAAATATTTATGAAAAGTTTGTGAATGACAAAAGAAGTGCCATCTCCAGCTAAAAATGTTGAACCTTACATGGTCATGGTCTTAAAAGAAGATGCACACTTCCATGATGCATTGAAATCGGAGATACCGTATTATCCCTAATTAACACCCTGGGCGCTTAGGAAATTTACATAAGATAAACCTCAGTGAGAGACCCATATTTGGCATATTTTAGATGACAAAACATTAATTCTTGGGTAAAATGAACAATATATATATAGCATATTTTACCAGACAGAAACGTGAGGGGCCGCTTAAGGGGGCAGGGGCGCTAAAAAGGGTTAATACTGTAATCCTTTTGATCCATTTGGACATTTCACTGCACTGTCTGAATAAAGCATACACCCACACATACCACCAGTCATTTTGCTGATACATATTTGTTCACATTGACTGTTTCATATTCCTCTGTTTATGTTGTCAGGCATGAGGTATGGCTCAAGAGAAAGGAGTTATTTATAACAAAACATATGGATAGGATATATTCTACCATGCAATATCTTAACCCTTTACTTAAACTACAGCTTGTGAGAGATATATATGTTGCTTTTTATGCACAGAACCTGTTCTAGTATTACTATGATTACTCATCATTTGTTGCTTCCCCCATCATATGAAAACAGCAATATGTTTCAGAAACTGAACGCTCAAAATGTGTGTGGTATATCTTTATGTGCTGTAGATTCCGGTATATCTTTGTGTGCAGTAGATTCTGGAAAGAACATTTTTCATGTAGTTTGCCATGTAGTTCGACTGACCAGTATTGATCGCATGTAAAGCTGTGCACGCTGAGGTTTCATGCACTTTGTGTCCTGCGGACAGTAAAATGCCGGTACATAAGGTGCTTGTGAGACCCAGTGCAGGTGGTCTCATTAAGCAGACTGCTATAACTCCTAGGTTAACATATCTGTGGCCAAAGTGATACACAGTAACGGACAGTCCAATAGTGCCCTCTGCTTTATACTGTTTTTCTGAAATATTGCTCACCTCATGAAACATTTTCGACAGAAGTCCCAGACTTCATTTGTGTTTTCTGTACTCAGCAGCCTACCATGAATGGGGCATGTTTTGATCGTTGGATGCTCAGAACACACCTAAGAAAGCTGTCTTTTCATGCTTGCCCAGTTTATTTGCTTCTGTTTCAATCAGGAAAGGGTGGTTTAAACGTATTTCATTTCTTGAAAGAAAAAACAATTGGAGAGAAGGCAACACCTGCGTGTACCCAGGAAAGGGTTAATCACCTTTGACCTTGCCTTGCAGGGAAACACAGGAAATTGACTTGTGACCTCGTAATTTGCATGACCACAAGGGCAGGTTTCACTGTAGGAAAGATTGGCGTAATCCTGTCCTTTTTTATCATAGGCTTATGGGCAGGTTTCACTGTTGGATAGATTGGCGTAATCCTGTCGTTTTTTTATTATAGGCTTATACTGCTGTCATAACGCTATGTCTACAGCAAATGATCACCATTTGCCGAGCATTAGAGAACATTATTCATAGGGCTGTCCTGTCAGTATCATCCTGCATTTTTGGGTCCTGTACTGGGTCGGACTGGTCGCAGCACACAGGTTTTTATATGGAGTCAAGTGACTTAGATTAGTGACAGGAAGTTTTTTATTTTAAGCAGGGAGTTGAATGTGTAATTCACGATCTGACATTGTTGGGTCAAAATATACAGGTTTATTGCAAGATGTAAAATGTATTGAGGCCCGTTTTACACTTGCATGCTCTGGGTGGTCATAGTAGAGCAGGTTGTGAAATCTCTGCAGCCCAAATGCTGTCCATACAGCAATACTGAGCCTGTTATCAGCAGGTGGACATCTGTGTGGGCAAGGGATCAGCTTGGCTTCATGCCCCCTTCCATCGCTAATCAGGACCCATGTACCACTCAACCTGCAATTTGCTGCTAAGTCATCAATATGCCATGCTGATCTGTGCAAAAATTTCCAATGATTTGAGTTAATATTTGATGAAGTCAGCTGAAGAGATCCAATGAACCTCAAGTCCAAGTCAAACAATTGTTACCTCTTTGATCTTTTCCACTGTGGAAAAATACTGTTTGAAAAAATGAGTCCATGGGATAGCTCTGGAAAGGACAAAGGTAAAGCTGTATAGAATATTCCACCTGCATACGGTGTCCCCGCTGGCCGCTTAGAGTCTGAAGTGTGATGGTCGGGCAGACCAAAGAATGCAGAAGGAATTATTATGACAGGGAAAGAAATTAAGACCACTGTGACTTACAGGATGGCATGGAATGAATACAACATGCCACACTGTTGTCATGGTGGCCTTTTCAGACCAAACCTTTGCAAAAGATGAAAAATGACCAGCGACAGATCTGGCATGTGACAAGGAGTATGGGAAAAGATGAAAGAGCAATCCCGGAAGCCTCAAGTTCAGGTTTTGGCCACACGGACTGCAGCAAAACAATTTTGATCCCACACCGTTATTAAAAAAAATTCTTTGTCAGTCTCTGGTTCTGCTGGAATGAAATTAACACGTAGACCTCAGAAGTACTTTACATTCCAAATTATGATATACATACGTGAAAGTTTTCAGTTTTAAAACGGAATTCTATTTTGAGCAAATTTTTTACAAAACTGTTTTAATCAAGACATGTTCTAAAACGTGCAAATTGGGCAAGAAATGAGGGCTGAAAATTTGAAGGTGTTTTCTGTTTTGCAAATATTGTTTGCTTTCACCCATGTGATAAACAACTAAAATACACTTTTTTTTTTAAAAAAAAATCTTTAAACTGATCAAAATTCACTTTTTTTGGGGGGGGGGGGGGGTTCAGACACTGCAAAACGATGAGTTAAGAAAAAATATGCCATGAGAGCATTTTCCTATATATCTGATGTGAATTCTTTTAAAGGTAATGAAATAAAACAGATTTTTAACTCATTCCATACTATGGTCACAGGCCTTGGTCAGTGGTTCTGGCACTGCCTGGCAAGTCATGCTGCAGCTGCTGCAAGGGCAGCTGCAGCATGACTTGCCAGACAGTGCCAGAACCACTGACTTAAAGACTATAGGCATGTTGGTACTTGAACAAAAGCTCTTTTCATGAAGAATTCAAATATCCAATTGTCGTCTTAAATCTCAGTAAATATAAGGAAAAATCAGGGACTGGTATGGCATGAGTTAAGAAGCTTGAAATGCAAAAGCCACAACAGTAAGCACACTTCAGGGAAACACTGGGAGTGGAGATGCTACATCCTAATGTGGGCATGAGCATTGCTTGCTGACAGTCACCTGCTGTTGTAGTGCAGGGTGATTATAATTCAAGACCTTGTGTCAGACATTAGGTCTAATATTGTGCATGTGCTTATTTCCATGTGCATGCATTTTCAGTTTTCAAATTTCAGGCATTCAGTTGAACTTTTCATTCCACTATTTTGGACATGGCTCCTATTAAATCAATGTACTAGTTGATTATGCTTTTATTTTCACATTTTTGTATCATCAGCAAAATAACCCAAAATAAAAATATGGCAAAATTAAGTGAATATTTAGAGTTTAATTTGATGCTTTTCATACGGTGTCAATGGAGGGTCAAAAAGTCGGCAGAGAAACTGGGGAGATTGACTGCTGTCGCTGTGTTTATCTCAAGAAAACAGATGCTGTCCAGGAGTCTGGGCATCATCTATCTGCATTGTTACATAATGGTCTACCTGTCATCTTTCGTCTCATATACATGTACAGCTTTGCAATTGAATGCACTGCCTTCCGCCCATATTTGACACTTACTGTACCACCCGTTACCACTTACACCACAGTGAAACCTCTTTGGTGTGACCTCTATGATAAGAGATTGTATTAACCCATTCCTGGTCAGAGTAAGACTGAGTCAATAGCTTTCCTGGGTCCAGGTGGGGAGCATTGTGCCCAACCCATGTCAAGGAAAGCTATTGACCTAGGGCTGTGCCATCATGAATGGTCTTACATACAAATGTCAGTAAAAATGTTTTCTAGTGATGAGAAATTTAAGTAAAAATGTAATGGCAGACAAGCATTTACACCTGGGCTGTTGGGGGGGGGGGGATTTGAGCAGGAAAGGGTAAACTCATTCAGTACCAGTCCTTCATTCTCCCATATATGTACATGTACATTGCGTTTATGCAGAGTTTTCAGATGAATTTCATATTCAAATTCTTCACAATAGGACTTTCCTTCAGGTACCAGCATGTCTAGCATATGGTTAGTAGTTTTTAGATTGCCAGCCAAAATTTCATTGTACAAAACTCATGGACTGTGGCCTTCATACCACTGTACAATCTTTTATTGTCACTGGGACTGTCTATGTTTTTGTATGTCCCTTATCCTGTCATTAAAGACCACCTGGCCCAAGTGCTACTTTTCGTAGTGCTGAACCTTCAAGAAGAGACCAGTTGTCTTGGGAATATGCCCAATAGTTTTCTTGTGCTATCTTTTCTGTTAACCCAGACCTGTAATTAAAGTCCACCTTTTGTGAAATGCATACATAAAAATTTTTCTGACATGTCATCGGACCTTTGGAAAAAAGACTGACCTCTGTGCTGAGATCAACTTTGATTCGTGCCAACATGCTATGGTGACAGATTTCTATTTCAAGAATTGCCAAAGAATCACATAATATTCAGATCCCTTATAAAAAGAGCTGTCTGTCAAACGCTAGTTTTGCCTGATCTCAAATGCTTAGCATCACGTGTGAAGTCAAATCAGCCCGAGAGAAAAATGCCTGATGAAGCAAAAATGGCTGAGGAAGGTCTTATACCAACGTTCATTAAGTCAGGCTCTCAAGACAGGTTCTCCTGTATGACGTTACGACTTTCATTTCAGCTGCTGTCTAGGCTCCCATCTTTAAATGTCATATTGTGTGCCCATACACATATTCTTCAATTTCTATTGTGTAATGACTCATCCATTTTCATTAAAGTCATGAAATCGGAAATGTCAAAAGGCTGATTGAGACAGCTTGAATTTATGATAAGATACAAATACCCGCAAGTCTTGTCTGCCTGGGGATGTTATTCCAGGAAAAGAATGTCACTTTCACTGTAGTGAATGTGCCAATTGGCAGTGGAGGTACAACAGCAAAACCTGGGAAATGAGACCTTTGTCTTTCAGGACTACGAATTATGGAAATTCTGTTTTCATGATTACATTCTGCCAACGGTGAAAGATCATCAGTAATTGTTAACTCAGTGGCAAGTTTTGAATTGAGAAATGAACTAATTAGGCCCTTCCGCCCACCCCCACCCCCCTTTTACAGGAGGAGGGGCAAATAGTAAATGCTTTTTCCATGCGTGCATGTGTCTGTCTGGGCTGTAGCTCTGTTGTCCTTTGACTTAGAATTATGTAGTTTTACAAATATGACATTGTGTATCTGGACTCAAGGGTGTGTCTTGCACAAAAAGTGGGTCACTAGGTCAAGTATCTGGATCACAGTGATACAGTGAGGGGGCATGTGTCTAGGAATTATTCCCCGTTAAAGTAGTCAACAGCTTTCCTTTGCATGAATTAAGCCCATTGCACCCAAACTTTATCAAAGAAAGGTGTTAACCTGTACTTCTCTTTTCTTTTTTTTTTTTTTTTTTAGCTCAATTGATAAGTCACCTGAGCTTTTAAAATCTTAAAAACATCTTCTCTGAAACTGTTCACCCGATTGCTTTGATATCACACAGGAACACTCCTGGGGGACTCCTAGTTCTAAATTTGTTCAACAGGTGGTGCTGCAATATTTTTTCATCATTTTTGTGTGTTACTGCTATTTTTGATATTCTTCTCCAGAACCGTCACTCAGATTAAGCTGAAACTTGGTGGATATGCTCCTTGTAGAAGGGCCAAAGCAAGTTGTTCATTAGGTGGGAATGCTGACCATGGTAGAAATTTTGCTTCAGTTCTCTGATGTTTTTATCAAGAATTTTGTTATATGCTTTGAGGTTCAATTTAAGATCTGAATTCACAGGACAACTGCCACGAAATTTACTGTTTACTTGATAACTTGAGATCTGTTTTGAGTTAGCTACACATGTTAATTATTCTGTATGAACGTCATGCTGAGACAGTACATGAATGACATTGACCTCGTTTGTGGGGTCGCAGTGCAACATACATGAATTTTACTCTTCATTATAACTTGAGAACTACTTGAACTTTGATGTTGCACATGTAGGTGTTCTTCTATAAAGTTCAGACTTACTCAGAACATGGTGTCCTTGATCCTTTCCCAAGTTCATAGAGCTGCAAGTGTGATGAATGTCAAGATCAGCTGAGGCACGGGCTGTTCACACAGCCCTCTTGTTTACTTCTACTCCGAAACTGTCGTCCAGATTAACTTCAAACTTTGTGGCAATATTCATTGGGTGGGTCTCTACCAGATTTGTTCAAATGATCACGCTCCATTGATTTTTGGACTTTTTATGAATTTCTTTGTTCTTTTTGGGGGCAAATCTTAAAAAATCGCAAGGGTATATGTGCATGTCAGCTGAGCACAGGACTGTCACAGTTCTCTTGTTTATGACTTTCTTTGTTCCTTTTTGGGCAAATCTTAAAAATTGCAAGGTTCATGTCAGCTGAGCACAGGACTGTCACAGTCTTCTTGGGTTGGTTGGTTTGTTTTTTATCATCTAAGGCATGCTGGCACTAGAATGAACGGTAATATCATAAGAAAAAGAATTCTGGAGCTGTTCTTGAGGTGAACATGACTTGTTTTGATTTTGCACCGCCAGAGTGACTGGTAGTGGAAAGAGTGCATGGTCTTAAAGACAAGATTTATCATAATGTCATGCACTTCGTTGATCATTCTCAGTCTGGACTTCCTGGCAACAGGTGATAACGGAAGAAGAGACATAAGTGCCCTTTGTGCAGGCAGCCATGATTGGCCCTTTTATTATACCACTGAAGTCTCCTGTACACCGAGGACTGTTGTTTAACATAAGCTTAATACACTTGCCGGAGATCATGATAACAGTCACCATCTGATCCTGGTCTGACTTCATTTCCTGATGTCTTTGGTGTTAATTTCCTTTTGAGCCAGTTCCTTTTGTACATAGAGTAACGCGTCCAGCTATCATGGGCTCCAGAGTGGACTGGTTGACTGGGACGTCTTGACAAAATGAAAGACTGTTATGAGGATCAAATTAAAAATGATTGGAAGTAGTTGCAGGATCATGCGTTTCTGGAACTGGAGATTGGTATGGCCTCAGTCATTTTCATCTGCAGTGACTTGAAGAATCATCTTGTAAGTGGCTTAATTATTTGTCACATCATGACAAGTCCGAGATCTGCCCTGTACTGTTCTGCCATGAGAGTTCTAGTCAGCACATTTGTAGGCCTCCCTGTTCGGCCATCTTAATTGTTTGACAGATGGGCTGGTCACATGCCTTGGACAACTGATGAGGATGCATCTTTTGCCTCATCAAGTATCTGCCATCATATATTGAACAGTTGGACTTCTCTTCACTTCACCAGTGAATTAATGCACAACAAATGATAAATTTAAACATAAGGTGGTCGATTGTCATTACACATTACTCATCATGTTCTGTGAATTTATAGAATTTACCGACTTTTTATTTTCTGGATTTTTTTTCTACCTCTGTACTGAAGAAGGTACTCTTGGTAGTGCAGTGTCTCAGAAATACTCAGAACAGTGTTGCTCAAGTATGGGAGAAAGAGCGCAGGTAATAGGCAACACTGGACTTTGGCTGTACCTAGGTCAATGTGACATAGTGAGTCACTTTCAGTCATTTATAGTCCATAGCTTTTAATTTCCCAGACTGACCAGGTTACGTAGTCCTCAGTTTTGGCCCAGAGGAACATTTCATGGTTTGATTTAACTCTTTGAGCAGCAAGTTTTGACTTGAGTCAACAGTTTGTCCTGGCACTTTCAAATACAATGTGCATGCCAAGGAAAGCTGTTGACCTGGACCATTCTTATGGTATCTGATGGTAACTGTAGGCTGGTACTGGAATGAAGGTTTTTTTACAACAAATATGAATGGAGTATCATAAGGTCAATTAAGAACATGTCGACTTTTGTTGAAATTGACGATGAAATTGTGAATTTGTGAAGAAATGTATGGTTTTCTGTTGCTTTCGTAAATGTGTGGAACGCTGCTGGAAAATCAAGACAGTGAGAATTGAACAGCTGGTGAAAAGATTCTTTTCGGCACTGTGAGCCCCAAAGAGAAGGTCTGAATCCCCAAAGACTTATCAGACCCTAAAACATTAATTTCCAGGGACATCTTTTCACAAGTGCCTCCTCAGTTACCCCTTAAAAGTTCAATGTAGAAAAACAATGCCCGAGTTCAATATTGTCAAAAGAGATCTCCACAAGAAACTGTCAAAAACATTGATTCATCATAAAATATAGAGATTACAGTATGATAGTGATCCATATACTTATACTCTAGTACACTGTACAAGATTCACTGTTAGGGTTTGGCAGGATCAGCAAAAATGATAGGAAAATTCAGTGGCTTCCTGTCAGTGTAATTCTAGAACTTGTTATGCTCTGATCTTGAAATCTTTTGAATTAACGACTTGTGCTGATATTTAGCCTTTTTGGTATTCATTACCAATTCTTAATTAGCCACTGGCACACATTACAGCAGTGCCCTCACCTCACCTCATCCCACCCCCACCCTTTTCTGGATAGAATAAGACCAAGTCAATAGCTTTTTTGGTACAGGCTGGGTGCATCACATCAACCAATGACAGGGACAGCTGTTGACCTGAGGCCATCCTCTCCAGGCAGGTCTCATCAACGTTTCACATCCAAAATATTTTCGGTGAATGAGAAAAACTGTGTCAGCATAAACTAAGTGCCCAACCCATGCCAAGGAAAGCTGTTGACCTGGGGCATGTGATTTTGATAAGTCTCATGTACATTTCTCAGTCAAATTGTTTTTCATAGCTGCTGAAATTAGTTGAAAACATTGAAGCAGACGACATTTGACCACCAGCCGGTTTTTGCCAGTTTAGGTGGGAAAGGGTTTAAGCCCATTATGAAACCGGCACTTTGTAACCATTAAATGGTTAAGTAAGTAATCTTCATAAAGAGGTCACTCTCACAACAAAGGCCACTTTTCCATGCAGCGAGCGTGGCACTTTGATCAATATTTTCCCCCACCGGAAAGACTACCCCCAACCCCTCTCCCTAATAAGGCCACATTTCTGGTGCGATTGGGGCAGCCTTTTTACAAGAGGTGGTCCACAAGCGCAGTACAAAAAGGTCATCAGGAATGGTGTGTCACTCAGGCAAACTAGCAGATTACGTGTTATGAATCAATCTGAGTGAAGATAGAAATGGATCTATACCATGATAGATATCTTATCTGTGGCGAGCGCTGTGAGTGACTTTGAACTCTTGAGGTATCACTATCATGACTACTGTCTACCACAGTACAAATGAATCTCCTTCATTTCTACTATTTGATCAGAAAGACAATCCTGCTTCGGTACATAAAGCCTGTGATTTTGCAGCAGCAGTTCAAATATGATCCTCACGTACAGGATTGTATTCAGGTAGTGAGGTCCCTGATCATGTGCGAGCGTCTTGTCAGCTGGCAGCTGGTGATGGCATGCTAATAGGCTCCCTATTGATTCTGCCTTGATCACCTTGGGATGAGATTGAGTTTGGCAAGCATGGTGTCACCATGCGAACAACTCCACCAGCCCGACTACAGATCAGAAGGTCATCAAGGCTGCCAGGCACTGTGACACCTGGGCAACTGGGTAGTTAAGTCACTTGTCAGTTCCGCCTCGGCACAGCTACTCAAGGTCCCACCAGCGACATGCTCAAACCATCAGTGCATATTTGATATTTTTTTCAATTCAGGGATGAATCTACACCCCTATGACCTAGACAAATTTACAATGCTTGTGGTATAATACTTAAACTCAATTATGCAAAGTTGTTTCCATTGTCTCTCACCAGTTTGATACAGGACATTGGTAGACCCAAAAGTTATAAATACAAGCAACAGTTGCATTCACCAAATGAAGGATTTGAGCCCTCCCCCACTCAAATCGTCCAAAGGCACCTAGATGTTACCATCTGCTTTAATGTTTTTACGTAAATTTCAAGTTAATAGAAAACAGTTTTTGCTGAGAATCGTAGATGTGACCAGAGGTGCCAAGTCTCCTGATTTGGCGGGGGATCTCCCATTTTTTTGCCTGTCTTCTCCATTATGAGATAATAGGACTCGCGCTTTTTACAACATTTTTCAGCCTGAACTCCTGTCTTGTATGCTGGGTAACTGGGGACCTTTGTAAGGCATTTAATGATGGCATGCCCCAGGTCAACAGCTTTCCTTGGTATAGTTTAAGTACAGTGCACCCAACCATGCCAAGGAAAGCTGTTGAGTCAGTCTCATTGTGATCCAGAAAGGGTTTTAGGACAGGCACGATTAACCACATTGAAGGCAAAATACTGGTGTATGAGGGCAAATAGCATTACAATTTATCAGTCCAATGTGTCACACACTCCAGGTACCTCGTCTTGACTGCTTGCTTTGTCTTATCTGCATGTTGGAGAAAGTGCCTTAAAATAGTTCTGTGTGCAGGCACCAACAGTTATTGCCTCCAGTAATTTCAAGCCTTGCAGCTGCTTAGAAAAAATTCACTTAATCTAATTATAGTTATTCACATTATATGCAAAAAGTAATACATATACATTGATACTCTACTTTTGAATGAAATGAGTATTATTAAAGTTCATACTACTATGTCTGTGCTATGTATGATAAAGCTCAAAATTTAAGACGCCAATTTTTACATACACATTGCTGCCTTGCGTGACTAAATACATCAAAAGACTGTGTCATTAATTACAGCACTTTAAATTTTTTCTACCTGCAGTTAAAAGTCTTGTTTCAATAAATTCAAAAACATTACTGCGTCTTCTGCTCATCATCTGATATGTCATGGTGTCACTATATGTCTTGTAAATTAGAAAAACAAAGCATTCAGTGTGTTTGTCAAAAGGAAAAAGTGACAAAATACGGTACATAAAATTAATGTCTTGAATTTAGTTTTAATAAACGTGTATTATTTTGATAACAGACCAGCTGGCTTATGATGTGCTTTTCTCTTAAATATTGATGAGGGTGTACCTTTTCATATTAATGAAATTGATACATGTATAAGTATATAGACAGTGATACTGATCTATTTGTGTGTCTGTCTGTTTGCAGGTGGAAGTCAAGCCATATGTTCTGGATGACCAGATGTGTGATGAATGCCAAGGGGCACGTTGTGGAGGAAAGTTTGCTCCTTTCTTCTGCGCCAATGTTACATGTCTACAGTACTACTGTGAGCATTGCTGGGCCCAGATTCATTCACGCCCTGGCCGCGAATTCCACAAGCCTCTAGTCAAGGAGGGCGCTGATCGCCCCCGAGCAGTACCCTTTCGCTGGTGCTAGAGTGATTTCACTTTCCTGTCCGAGTTGAGCAGATTTGTGTATTTTCACCTCATATAGAGTCTTTACCTCATAGATATACCAAAGCATGACATACTCCAGTCAGTGATTTCATTTTAGAAAACATAACGTAATATGTAAAAACATAACCTTCAGTAATATATACAGTGCAGTTAATATGTAACCAAGCAGCTGTATCTGGTCTCCGTGGTAACAACAGTTAAATGTTCAACCAAGCAGCTGTAACTGGTCTCCGTGGTAACGTGCACAGTACACAGAGTAAACTACCTGTTGTAGTGTTACAAGCCAATATTAACTGTGAACATAGTCTTTGGCCCAAGCATTTACTATGTATTGGAAAAGTACCTGTATGATCCGTTCTGATCTCACTATACCAAAGACACTTCACTATGGAATTGTAGCAGCTATATTTGCTTGTATACTCACATGTAAGCCTGCATTGTTTCTGTCAAGGCTCGCATGATCCGGGCAAACATTAGGGGTAGGGTCTGTAATTTATAATACAATTGAATATGAACTTAAGGGGCATGTACATTTTACTTTTTTCTATCAACTTCCTAGGTCATTGTAGTTCTAGGCAAATCTATAATGGCTTCTTTGTAGCCATTAGACAATCATTTTTTTATCTGCGTCCCCTACCCCCACCCAAGTAGGTACACTTTGTAGCTTTTGTAATAATTATGAACACAGGCTCCCCCTTATTTTCGTTGATGAGTTTCATCTAGTCACAGATGAGAAAATTGAGGGAATTGACTGTGTGTTTTGACTTGAAAAGGAGTCATGTGATCTAAAATGCACACGGATGTACATGCAGAAGTTGAAATTAACTAATATAATACAAAATGGGTGTGTGTGTTTTCAGTGTTTCATGTAATGTGGAGGTGTATGGGTAAGGGCCTTTTTATAGCCATTTTGCTGGTTTTTTGTACATGTACCTGTGGATGTAGACACATAGGTTTCTATGACTGCAGAAAAACATCAAGAAGGGGAAAAAACAAAATAAAAATACTTTAATGAAGACAATGACAATGATAAAGATAAAATTGTTTCCACTAAGGGAACTTTTTTTTTTTCCTTTTTTTGCGTTGACTGAGCTGGTTTTTTCCACTAAGTGGTTCATGTCTAGATCACTGCAATGCATCATAATGCCATGAACCTGTGCCATAAATGTGATTTTTGTGACAACGTTTTTAGGGGAAGAGAACTCGACTGTGACCGTTACTAGCCAACTGTGACTGGTGATTTTTGTGACCTCTTGTAAACCTCCCAATCTTCCCCGCCCCACCCTTTTCCCAGGACAAAACATTCAACGTAACGAATTAAGACAGTATCGTGATACAATGTAATGCTCTTAGCCGGCTTTTTCTTGTTACGGGTAGCCTGGTGAAGTCTAGTGGTACACGTCAACCTAGATATAATAATAAGCCTCATGCTAACGATGTGGTTCAATATTGTGTGCAAACTCATAAGGAGTTGAAAAAAAATACAAAAAAAAGTTATTATAACTGCTAGAGGACTATTTCAAGTGTATTTGGCTTTTTTCATTTCTACTTTTGAAGTTTTCTTATATCATTCACTCAAAATTTTGTAGTTTAGAATTTCATTAATCGATTGATTCTTACCCTAATCGTGTTCATGTTTGCTGTCTGAGAAGTTTTAGAATGTTGAAAAAAAAGTCCTCCTCAAAATATAAAATCACGTACTGCACAGAATTTGAATGAATTAGTGGTATTTTAACATATCACCAATACCGTGCATGTTGTGTTATGGATGTACTGTTTTTTATTGTCTTGATGTACAAATTCTGGTGATCCCGCGGGTTTTTGGATGGCACCCGACTTTACGGTAAATATTGTAGCCACAATATTAAAGTTGCTAGTAATGTGATGGTACCAAGGATTTTAATGGAGTTTCTATTAAAAGCAAGAGCAGGCTTTTTAACACAATGTTGGTTTGCCAATGAATTTATCTTCTTGATGTGTCGGTTAGGATAAGATAGAATATTTTTCAATTAATTGTAAAAAAAAGAAAAATGTAAAAAAAATAATTTAATTCTGCAATCAAATGATTTAAACAAGAGATATGGGTAATGATTTTTATTTTTCTTGTATATTATAAGTCTGCTTTTTGCATACAATAAGAAAGACTTGGAGCTTTTAAACTTTTTTATTGTAATAGAGCTAAATAACTGACCAGATTTAATATATCTTCAAACTTTGTAATTAATGTTCCATTTCCAAGATTTATAATATTCCACATTTTGTATTTTTCTGAGCATTTAGATTTCTGGGAACTGAATGTTTCATAAAGTAATTGGGCACAGTACACAAAGAGAGAAGGGTATTTATTTTTTCTCATGGTGCTATTCTTTTGTAACTAAATTTGTGCTTGCGTTGTAAATGATCCAACCACAAGTTTCCTACTTTTTGCCGACCTAACCAATCAGTGGAGAAACGCACAGAGTCGTTGCCACCATTTGGAAGGGTGTGGAAATGTTCTGCAGACACTTACGCTAGTGTAGGTCCATGGCGGCCACATCCAGTAGTTTATTTTTTAGACACCAGGTGGCAAGGGTCTTTGGTGGATGTGCAATATATTTGTACAATTTTGGGTGTCCAGATTTTAATAATATCACTAGCTGAGTACCTTGTGCCCACAACTGTATGTGCCCACATTATGAATTTGCAAGCATTCAAACCATAGACATTGTGTACTCCAAGATTTGTATATTGCGGAGTAAACTTGCAGGTATTTTAATACCTAGGAGTTTTGCTATCAAATTTTCTGGTGAGTAATGGATGTATTTGGTACTCTGTGAGTTTCATTATAATGTCCAGTAACTGTGGTGCAATCAGCATGTAACATGTTTTCTCCAATATAGAAGGAAAAAAAATACAAATGGCCCTCCACAGACCAGTGAAGCCCCGGCCAGTCCGGGCAATCAAATGTCACAATTATATCAGTTGGTTGAGGAGAGACTTTATCTTGTGGGAGTCAGCTAAAGATACAGCAATAAAGGCCCTGCGTGGCCACAGCTAGATCATTATGTATGGTAATGCCAGCCTTGCCGGTGTAACTTGTGTGGCTCCTGTCCACATTAGTTCAACTAGTCAGCCACTGTGCACCAGAACTGACAGGTGGCACCATCTGTATCCTGTAAACTACTGTGTAGGTGATGCCATCTATCACATGACTTGCAGATATCACTAATAGATTCTGAATCAATGGTCCAGTGGAGCCACTATTTGAGTAGCACATGAGTAATAGAGGGCGCCACTGTTAACCTGCATTTGATGATAGTGTGCTGCATCAATGTTTACGCCATGATCTGGTGGAGCAGGAATCCATGGTATGTAATGGCTGTAAATCAACATGAGTTCTAGGATCTGTATACTTGTACTTGATGAACAAAGTGTATCCATTTAATACAATCCAAGTTTTTAATCAATAATTACCCAATATGGTGCTTGAGTACGCAGGTAATGCTTATAAATTATTGGGAGTATAACAGTCCTAGTACGTTCTGGTGCACAGCGTGAACTGGTGTACAGCAGTTATACTGTACGGGATGGAATAAGCAGTGTACTGATACTGTAGTGTATGTGAACCAAAAGAAAGGTTGTACCAAAGGTGCATAGACCAAAGAGCTAGTCTTGTGCTGTTTAGGGGGTGTGACGTGTCAAGTAAACAGCTGCGTATGTGAAAGTTGTATGAACTCTCCTGTACAGTTCACAGTTATCTTGTACAGTGAGCAGTTATCTTGTACTGTGAGCATCTTGTACAATGAGCGTTAGCATGTATGGCGAGCAGTTATCTTGTACAATGAGCAGTTATCTTGTACAATGAGCAGTTATCTTGTACAATGAGCAGTTATCTTGTCCAGTGAGCAGATATCTTGTACAGAGTGCAGTTATCTTGTATGATGAGCAAGTAACTTGTACAAAGAGCCACTGTCTTGGCTAGAGATAATTGTCTGCTGCAATAGACAACTGTTGTGCAGATAGTAACTACATGTATCCAGTATACGGATGAGTATACCTGTACAGTAAGAAACTTGTACAGTATAACAGCAAGCTGCACTGAAGTGTACAAGTATCCCGAGTGAATTAAGACCAGTGTAACTACGCTGGTCAAGAGCAATACAAGGCAGTGCACATTTGAGTTAGGCTTGTGCACAAAGGCATACGAAGCAGTGATGCAGAGTTCCCACATGCTATAACATGGCCAGACTGTTGCCTGCACAGGTAACTGTACGTTGACTGAGCACATGTCAATGTGAAGTAGAGACACAACTACAACATGTACATGTAGAATTGAGCCTGCTGGTCCTTTGTTTCACCTTCTGTCCATCATTTATACATATTAGCACTTTCTTACTTTATATATTGATACCCTGCAGTAACAGGTTAAAAGGCAACTGGGCTAGGTAACATGCATACCTAGATAGCAACTGGGCCATGTAACATGTATACCTCGGTGAAACTAAACAACATGCAAATACAAAATGTTAGTGATGAACATTGTGCAGTCTATGCCATTTCTGGCCCAGATAACCTCTGCATTGCCAGGGTCTGGCTAGCACAAGCCTTGGCTACCATATGATAAGGACTTGGCTGCTACTCCAATAGTTGGCATTGATATATATGGCTGAAATTCCCACTCTAAATAAAAGTTTGGTTACTGTTAAAGCAAGTGTAAATTGTGATAGAAAACTCATCATCCCCAGCAGCGGGAGGAGAGTTTTTAGTCAAGTGTGACCTGTTGTTATAATAATACAATGTTGACTGTCACTCAGAGCTTTTTTTTTTTTTTTTTTTTTTTTTTTTTTTTTTTTTTTTGGTGTTTTGATGCACTTTATAGTTCTAGTTCATATTTAAAGGTATGCAAAAGTGAATTTCTGGTCATGAAAGTATAATATAAAGAAAATAAATGTAGGAACTTTCCCTGTTTTGCTTTGTACAGAAACAGTAAAACTATAAATTAATATATAAGAGTACTGCACGTGGTGCACCTATGCCAAGGAGAGAATGCAGTAGTGTCTTTATGCAGGCACCAATTCTAGATTTATTTATTTATATAGGTGTGGGCATACTGCGTTTTGAACATAAGAATTGACACGCATGTCATAAAGGCAATCCACTGCAGATGAATTTTCTTGACGACACTATGAAATATATATATATATATTTTGAAAGCCCCAAGCAGGTTGTGATGTCACATGACTGTCATGTGACTTCTGTCTTGTCTCTGGATTGGGTACCGGTATCAAGGTCATGAGGAGTAATGGGGGGTCCCACTGGAACTCGCATTGAAAGTCAGGTGTCATATAGAGTACCCTCATGGGGCCTCCTTGTGTGGGGCTTCAACATGAATTTTCTGTGATCACAACACTTATAATTTTCAATGCATTTGTCAGATAAGCAGACATACTCAAAAGCAGTGGAACAGTGGAAAAGTTCAAAGTATTATGCCTGTCATGTTATTTTTTTAATATCGAGACTTATTTTGTAATGGTTTTATAGTATAATACCCGCTGTTCCAGAATTGGATATTCCAGTGACAATTTTCTATCCCTGTGAAAATTTTTTGTCTGTGAAAATGCACTTCTGTCAGTGGGTCCTATTTATAGACATGAGATGTATTCAGTACAGGAACAGTTGTAGCAGTTTGAACTTGTATGACCAGTTTGTTGTGGTAAACATTGAGTGTAATGTTAAACCGTGAGAGAAGCTGTATTTGTGCATGGGTGTGAACAGGGTTTTGAAATTGTATGATTTTTTTGGTAGCATCCAGTGTTATGTTAATATATTTTTATGTTCATTTATATTCACAGAATATTTCATCATCCCCTCTCATTTTTAAGTCACTCCATTGTGTGGAGTGATAATAGATAAAGAATAACAATGATATAAAACTTGCTGCTACCAGTACTGAATCCCCAGTTTTATAAACCCACTGGTGTATGATGTATCTTTAAGGGCAAAGTGCACTTGTAATATATATTGTCTGTATAGGTGAGACCCACAGAGGTCAACACGGACACAGAGGTCAAACTGCATGTAGTGCAAAGTTTTCAAAATCCTTTGTATCTGAAGAGTGCTGCAGAGTGTCTCTAAAGTCGGATTCCATTGCATCACGGGGGCACCCAACTTTTGAGTGCCCTAGTTCCAAAGACTGCAGATAGGGGGCACTGAAGGGCTTCATTTGGGTCTGGGAGGACAGTTAGCCAGAGCATCGTTAATGCATGTTTCTTTCACGTTATCCTTACGATATCATACACACGGTGCAGATCGCTGTATGTGTAATATCGTATGCAGAAATACAGCAGAAGCTGCAGTATTAAAATATTATTTCCTATTTTGCAGGAAGAGAAAGTCATATATGATTAAGTTGATGATACTGAGTTTTATTTTCTGTTCCAATTATTTTTGGAGTCACGAATTTTTGAAGCTTTCCTAGTTAGAATTTAGAAAGAGTTTTTGCTACATTTGTGCAAGCATACAATGAGGGGTACACTAGCGTTCGTACAGACACTCTGTCAGTACGATGCATTATACTTGCATGCTGTGTTCACCTCTGGTGGCCCTCTGGTGGCCAATTTTCATACCAATTGTGTTTTGTATATGGGGAGTTTCTTAGTTATTTTTGTTGGATACAGAATTGCCAATTATCAAAGTTTCTATGTTTTTTAAAATAAATAGCAAAGCCATTCTTTTTTTAAAGAATGAACTTGGTTGGTCTTCTTTGGTGGCTTTTTTTCTAATTTATTATTATCATCCCTTAATTTTGAATTAAGGTCATTCATTCAATTTCATTACAATGCTTTTTCACTTTACACTTGGTACAGCCATTGCAAGTTCACGTGAATGACTACATCGGGTCAAATTTGCTACCAGTTTGTTTGGTCAGTTAGCCAATATTTCCCACTCAATTGAACAATTCTGTGTAGCAGATTCTTAACAATAAAACCATGGAAAGCCATACATATCATGCTTTGTTTTACTAACAGACTAACGCTGAAGTTCTGTTCCTTGTCTTTGCTTATTTCTTGCTATTGTGTGTGCGTGTGTTCATTTTCAAATGGTATATGTCTTGCAGCATGCAGAAACAACTGACCTTGCTAAAAGTCAAAATTTCCCTCTCCTGTCATGAAGATTACTGCCTGTATTCTCCGCTGCTGGCTTATCTCTGTCTCTGATAGTAGGAACATTTAAATGGGTCAATCGTTTTTAATGATACATGTCCACAAATGTTAATACATTGGTCAAAATTGTTCTGAAAAGCATTCTTTTTTTAGGGAAAGGGTATGTGACAACTTTGTAAACGGTATAAAATTACAGCAATTTTGATTGGCTCTCAATTCAGTAACCTCATTTTAAATATCCAAGCAGCAAAGAAGCAAAAATACAAGTTCTTTAATTCCACCCTGTCCTCCTGTCATAATGTTAAAAAATAATGAGACAAGTTATTTGCATGCTGACAAAGGGTGCTTGAAATAGCTGAACAAATGACTACGTAGTTGTTTTACCATAACCAACCGTTAGTAACTATTCTTGATGAAGAAGTCTAGATTTAACCCATTGCTAATCAAATTTTGCTGACCTGAATTATTGTGATAATTCCAGATTAAAAGTTTCCTGATGACACGAGATATACCAAAAACAATTTTTAGGTAACTACCACCTTTTAAGGCCCATAGATTGAAAACTACTGCTGGAAACATGTTGAAACAATATATTACAGAAAAGGGCCCAATGCACAAATTTCAAATGTTATAATTTAGAAGTATTTCATTAAGGGATGGTTCAACATTATCATCATTTTTTAATTAGTACTTGAGGTACTAAATTTCATGATCCCCCTCCCTCACCCAAAAATTCGTACTTGGGAAAAATGATGATTTCCAAAAAAATCATGGCAAAATTACACAAAATAGGCCAAAAATTCACCATCATTTTCCATATTCTTTGAAAGTCTACAGACCCATTTAACCACCTTCCCCCCCCCCTCCCCCCCCTTTGCATACTGTAAGTACTAATTCAAAAATTATAAAAACGTTGAACCATCCCCACATGTTTAAAAAAAAAAATCAGATATATGGGAGGTGGAGGTCAAATTGGATATTTCTCCTTTTGGATTAAATTTTTTTATTTTTTTATTTTTTTATTTTTTTTTAAAGAAATTACACCAGTCTGGCTAAAAAATGGTATGGAGGTATTTTTTTCATTTGTGTTCATTTTGCAGTTGTAGCAAGGCATATTTTATGTTAAATGTCCATATTTTGGACTCTCTCTGTGTTTGAAAGCACATATCTGAAAAACTAAACAAGAAAAATCACTTGGTAGCTTTTTTAGATACACTTATGTGCATTATTTTGTGAACAAAAAATTGAGGAATAAAACCAAAAGAAGAATCCATTTTGAAGTAGGGGTCCAAAACTTTATGTTTGTCATTGAATTCAATGTTATTAAAGAATTAGCTCAAAAAGTTGAAGCTATAATCATATTTGAAATCTGTGGATCATGTTCTTTCCAGTAATATACAGTTTTAACATGTTTCCATTTATACTTTTTAGTCCCTGGGTCTTCAAAGATAGTGGTTACCTTAAAAGTGTTTAGGGGTATGTTGTGTCATAAAAATGGCCTTTTATTCCTAATATATGCATACCTATATTTGCCCCCCAGCCCCAAAACTGGTCCATGTCAACATTAAAAGAGTTAATTACTTTGCTGGTGCTGAATTTTGAGAAAAATATTAAAAATTTCAAACAGAAACTTGATTGAAAATTCTTGATATGAGCCGAAGATAAAGGTTTCAACATGGACTTGAAAGAAAAGTCTTTTACTTGCATCCATGGGCTCAGCAGAGAAGTTGGCATTATAAGCTTAAAATAAACATTCTACAAAATGATCATTTCAGACAAGACCCCAAGATGGACTCCATTTTAAAGTAGTTGGGACTTGAGGAAAGCCTGCTCAGCTCAAAAGAATCCGCCACCCTGAACAATGTAGACTACGGTTCAAGAAGAGCATACAACATGGATTTGAGAGAGATGCTTTGAATATGGGCTAAAAAGTCAACATTTTAAAAGCAAGGCACTGAAAGAGGATGCTAGCAGCAAGACCAGAGTTGTGTGCATGGTACACAGTTAAAGTATGGTATACTGTTGTAGTTTGCTTCAAAGGGGGAGGGGGTACTTCTGTGTTCCCAAAATACAAGCTTTACACACTGACCACCACAGTAATGATCCTAACACCATGCTTGAACCACTGAACAGTAATTCTTGTTCTGATTTATATCTTGTTTGTGAGAAAATTTAACCATTTTTAGCTCTGCTGACCACAGGTGGCAGAGCTTATGCAATCCGTCCTGTCTGTCCATCTGTCATTCCGTCTTCGTCCATAAAATTTTGCTCATGAATGTATTTGTACCACTTTGCCCAAAATGGAAGTTTTTTCCTGAATCATCTTGAAACTTAGTGGGAATGTGGATCAGATAAAAGGAAAATGCACCAAAAATTGGTGGCACCACCTACAGTATTATGAAAAAAGGTGTTGAAAACACATTAAATTCATTATGTTGAGAAAGAATAAGGCACATGGGCCTCTTGTTTTCATTCTAAAATTGATTGCATGCCCCATTGAAAAAAGAAAAAAAAATCCTCATAAATTGAAAGATAAATTTTGGCTCTGCTGACCAAAGGCCACAGAGCTTATGTGACCATTCATGTCTGTCTGTCTGACCGTCTGTCCATCCTTTTGCTTGTTAACATGATACAATCCACAGTTTTCAAGTTAGCCCAATATAACTTTCAGGATAATACTTGTGGCGCTACCTATAATTTGACGGAACTTGTGAGCAAAAATGTGTTTTAAGATATAAATTCCATATTTGGAAAAGTAATTGGATTACACTTGCCAAATTTATAGGATATATAAACCATGACCAAAGGTAGAATGTTATGTAACATCAGTGACCTTGACCTATTTTTGTGAGGTCCCTATGACTGTAAAGTTGAAAAAGTGATTTTGTAAGGGCATGGTGTAGCCTGAACATCAATGGCAAAGAGAATTGAGCCTCCAGATCAAAATAGCACTTGATTACATAATACACAAAACTGTACTTGGTGACCTACTTTTTGGGTCAGGTGCAATATAGCCACAGTGCCAGCAGAGCATTAGGCCCATTGGCCTCTTGTCTAAAGTTACATGTATGAAAGTGTGATAACAAAATAACATATCTGTTTTATTCTCAGTCTTGCAAAACTCTTTCTTCAACATTCCTGGTTTTCCAATAGGGTCTCAAAAACTTCTCTGCCAAATGTGCATTTACAAAAATGTGTATTATACCACTGAAATTCCTGTAATCCGTGGTATATCAGTTTGAAAGAACTTTAACTATGATTCCTTCTATGAAATTTAAGACCTGAGCCAGAATTGGCTGTGTTTGGGTACACCTGAAAGTGCATGCAAGAGGGTTGGTTGGCTATACAGGCAAGTTACATGGATGAATTTCCTTATGGCAAAGATGACATTGCTGAATGATGTGATCAGTGTACACATATTGTTGTGTGAATATGTATGTGTTTGTATGCTTGAATGTAAGAATAGTATATTTATAACATGATGACCCTATACACTACATCAGGTAATGATCTATGTAGATCAACACATGCATCTCTCCAATAATTATCTTGCCAGATAATTATTCATGAATTCCTCTGGATCGAAAGGTACCATGAGCTAGTCCATAACCTATGCACTCACCTGACGACCTTCATCATCAACCAATTCAATCCGTTGTCTGTGGTGTCCGTCTTGCTGGGCACCAAGTTATTTTCTGTCCCTGCATTTAACAGTTTGGAAATAAAAGATAGCAACCCCCTGCCTGCTCTGGCTCAATGCCAGTCCTTGAAAGCAAGTGGCCATAAGCACTTAACTCATTCAATACCAGTCCCTGATTTTTCCGTATATTTACCTAGATTTAAGACGACAATTGTATATTTAAATTCTTCATGAAAAGAGCTTTCATTCAAATACCAACATGTCTATAGTCTTAAGTCAGTGCCAGAACCACTGACCAAGGCCTGTGACCATAGTATGGAATGAGTTAAAACAGAAACCATCAAGTGGGAAAAATAATGCATGCACAGTAGAACATTGATGATGTAGTCCAAGACTCCAGAGGTCCTCTTATGGACCCATGGGATAACCATCATCCCCAGTGCCCCTGCTGCACCGAGACTCTTGAGAACAGGAACTGTTCCAAGGAGTCTCCTTGTGCAGATTTTAGAGACTGGCCCAAAGTTCAGTGGATTCTCATACATAAAGCCCATGCACAGAATCTAGGAATGGGATCTGCTGGTGCAAGTTGCCAAAAGCCGTGGCTGGCACAACGGTCAGGACTGCAGGAGTGCAGTTACTATACTGGACCATTTCACCAGAAACAAACCAGCTTCCTGGGCAAAAGAAGAGAGGACCACTGTCTCCAGTAGTCTATACAGTGATGGGTCCTGTTACTGCCATGATGGACATTGGACTGTGTTCCAGTGCTATGACCAAGGCCAAGGTCTCTCCTCAAACAATCCTGAGCCAGATTCATTTACCCCAAAAGGATGATTCATCATTATCAAGACAGTCCTCACCAGCAGCTTAAAGAGCAAGGACAGACAGTTCTTCTGCAATATACCAGTACAGTAAAACCTGTCCAAATGGGCACCTGTGTTTAGTGGGCACTGTTGCCTGGCCCAGTTCCCTATGTTTCCCATGTTAATGGACCTGCACTAAGTGGGTACCTGTCGTAAGTAGATACTTAAGCGTGGTCCCAAGGCCGCCCACTTAACACAGGTTTTACTGTATACAGCCGTATCTTATCAGGTCCCAATTAACACAAGAAACAGAAGAAGCACCCTAGGTATGGTTCTGGTGCAGTTTCACAGTTGGGGTTGAGGTCTCTGGTCCACTGATACAGCTCCATGTCTCCAGATCAGCTACAGGGAGGGACAGCAGTTCAGTGGCCCTGCCATTCTCCTGTCAGACTGGACAGTTGTTCAGCAATTGAAAGTACAGTTTGTGGAGACTGCAATGGTTCTGCCAGTGATCGTGCTGCTTCAACAACATTTATGATTGACAGATCTTCAGTGTTCCTAAAGGCAGACAGTGCATTTTGAGGAAAACACCAGCACGACCATCCCCAGTGCAATATACATTCGCGGTTCTTGGTCTGGTATGAGTTGCATGGGTTGGAATCACAGAATATAGTCCAATGTGAGCACTGACAATGTCTGCTATGGCAGGTTCCAAGGGCCTGGACTTGGTGTGTGCCATTGTCAGCCTGGGGTACCAAAGACACCGGCTCTGATGCTTTGTCCTTCCAGAGTAGTGCCACACCCTGTGTTATTACAGTGGTACCTGCTCTAAAGACCACCTCTCGTGAAGGAGTGCATTAGCTTTTAAGATGGCCCTTTCAAGACACTGGACTCTCATTTCTTTGTTAATTCACCTGCAATTTAAGACCACCTGCCATATGTGGCCACTTTTGGCGGGCACTAGAGGTGGTCTCAAATAGCAGGTACTACTGTATTGCCAAGGCAACAGATCACCCAGTGCAGCCAGTTAGGCCCACCATGCCCATCCAGCCATGGGAAATGGAAGATTTGGATGTGCCCACCTTGCGGCTAGAGACTTAAGTGGTGCATCACGTCTTCCAAGGCTGGACCCTGGCAGTTTCCCAGCCTGACTTCTTGGGTCCAGAACCGGAGAACACTCTGGATGACATTATTTCCCCTAGGCCTGGTGAAGTGGTATTGAAATCAACACAGGGTTGGCCTGACCAGATGGCCCCTATGCCTATTCACAGTTCATGCGAGGAGGAAAAGACTACTGCCCCTCCAGGTATCCATGTACCAAGTCAGAGCTAGCGCATTTGGATCTGGGACACAAACTGCACAGGGGACTTGTAAAGACTTTGGCTCACAGGGATTAGTCCGGGACATGTTAGCGAATGTTATAAGGCTGGCCTGTCACAAAAATGCAAAAGGAGCCCTCAGGAGTCTGATGAGAGAGAGTTACTTGATGCATATGTGACCGAGCAGAACATCAACCTACAATGTGATGATATATATCCTCTGTGCCAAAGGCAATGGCTCTCTCAAAAAATTAGCTATGCCAAGAACAATGTCATGGGGAGTACAAGGATGAGAGACTGGCCATTCCATTCCTATACTTCATACAGGAGCAGACGGGGGCTCTTTTGCAGCATCTTACAGGTGTGCAACTGCCATCCTCTTGTAAGCTGATGTTGGGGGGGGGGGACTTTCTGCCACTTTATATTTAGTTGTTTCTCTAATGGAGCCCAGAATAATCACCATGCTCCAGTATGGTGGTACATCTACCTAATGTAGTGTTCAGGTTATGTATTATGCCTGGAAAAAAAATGGAAAATTTAGTCTTAATTTTCAAGCTTGTTCATAATATTTATGTATACAGTACAGGAAGCCCACCCAGCCATCCCCACATCAGATCATTCTCTTTTGAATAAGTAAACCAAACAGAGAAAACTGATGTGAATGGTAGATGAGGAAGGTCATCAGGTAAGTGCATAGGTTGCTTATAGAAGGTGTGCTAGCTCAGCTAGTGTGCCTTCCAATCCAGAGTATGGAGAAGTAGTAAGTGGGATAATTATTGGAGAGATATGAAGGGATTTACAGAGATCAATCCTAAATGTAGTGTACTGGTAAGTATTATTAAAACAATAAACTGTTACCATGTCATCTACCTGCCTCTGTCCAAGCTCCATGAGCCAACAAATCCTACAATGTGGTAGCTTCCTTTTTTTTTTTTTTAGTTCTTTGTCTCCAGTTTTCAAGCTATTAAAATTTTTGACATAGCATAGATAATATTCTGAATTAATGAAAATCCAGATAGTCACTATCTAATAATATTTTCTTCCTTGAAATCATTCCTTTTTTTTTTTTTTTTTTTGTTTGTTTGTTTGTTTGTTTGCTTTTCTTTGTTTGTTTTTTTTGTTTTTGTGCATTAAAGTGAATAAGAAGCGGCCTAGGATGCACTTATGAACCATATGTGTAAACAAAATGTTGATAAATTCTCGTAATAATAACCAAAGCATGTACCCCTTCAATTTGGATTGTCAAACTTCATTTCTGACCACTTCAGGTATGGAAGGGGCAAGTATGAGAAAACCTGTAAAAAAAATTAAGTTTTCAAGCTAAAAATTGAGAAGCTGAATTCCCTGTCATCCAGTGTTTTTCTGCTGTGCTGAGCACTCTTCAATGAAGCTACAGTGCACCCACCCACCCCTTAATAAGGCCACCGCAAGTGCATCAGAAATGTGGCCTTATGAGAGGGGTGGCCTCTCTTGAGGGGGGGAAAGGAAATGAAAATACCGTACTTGATACATGGAGAAGTGGCCTCTCAATGTATTTAATGTGCTCCATGAGAAATACAAGGTTTTCAGTAACTTTTTTTTCAGTAATTTTGACATTAAACGTGCTCCAACTGGCTGATAAAAACTGCAGAAAGATTAGTTTTAATCAACTGAGACTGCCACTCATTTGCTTTTTTTCTTGGCTGGTCAACATGCCTTTAATGTGCCGTGTTCAAGAAAGACTGCATCTCTATGGACTGATCTACCTTTTTATGGGGGCAGAAAAAAAAGGCAAGCATTACAAGAGTCTGGCCTGTTATTGATTAATTAATGTGTATCAGTTGCAAACATAGCAGTAATCAATCAATACATGGCCAAATATCTGGGCACTCCCATGGAGGGTGCTCTAAAATATATATCAGTGCAAATGTGCATGTAACTTGACCCGCAGGACCCAACACAGTACAACAACAACAACAAAAAAACCCCACTACATCTGACACTGTCAACCCTGTAATCCCATATACGATGACCACAATGACTACATATCTTAGACTCAATATGTTTATTTTGGACTGAACTTGCAATTCTGATCAGGACTGGAGTGGAGTTCCCCTCAGTCTGCAGGGTGCGTTGTCATACCCCATTGAGACTCCAGGGAGGGAGTCAACAGCAGAGCTTGAGGACCAAATAGGGGAACCAATTGTGTATCACCCTGGTAGTCTCCTGTGGAGTCCTTTGTCTAATTATTATACGAGAACCCAACACTGATGGAAGAAAAATGAAGCAGACATCCATTCTGAGCACGCAGTCACTTTCTTAGTTACTCTACAGGGAAAGTGTTAACCTTGAACTTTCTGTATGAATAAGAAATGTACAAATGATAAAAGTTTAACAGACTTGTCAAGATAGGATTAGCCATTGGAGTAATCAGGTACATCATGTCAATTAACCCTTTTCTGGTCAATCGCCCAAAAGTACCCAGATGGAAATATTTGACTCCGTAAATGTTTTTAGTTGAATTTCTTGTTAACAAACATTTCTTTTAAGACTTGTGTAGAAGACCTATCGTGATAGGTCATCTGGGCCAATGGCTTTCCTTGGCCTGGGTTGGGCCCATTGTGACAGTCTGACTAAGGAAGCGTTAAAATTGCCGACTCTCCTCTTTCGGGACCAGAAAGAGTCATCTTCATTCATACATTCGAACATATGTCAATTTCGGCATTTCAATGTGCATTTAAAGATGATGGTAAATTCTGTATTCATTATTCACTTATCTGAAAACTGCAAATTGTAGTTTTAACTTTGACTTTCAAATAATCTGCGGTTAATTCCATCTTTGGCACAACCAGGCTACTCATTATTTCAGACAAAAGAATTAGTATACCAACATAGACAGTTTATGTTGACACTTTGCCCCCAAAACCGGCTGCTAGTCAAATGTCGGCTTCAACGTTTTTGACAAATTTCAACTGTGTTGAAAAGCAGTTTGAAGCATAGATAGGACCAACAGAGGTGACTAGCCTGGCAGGTCAGGCGCCAAGTTCCAAGACAGGTTTAAATACACCGAGGTCATTCATGTTGTACCCATGATGTTGGGAGAAAAAAAGAGAGACAAATTGCTGAAAATTGGTAATGGTGTCAGAAATCTGTCAACAGATGGCCAGTGCATGCTAACCCTTGCTGTCAGAAACCCAGTTTTTGTCCACTTTAAAATGTTTTGTGGAAAGAATATACAAGTTACGATGCAACAAAATTTGTGAATTTCCTTTTTGCTATTTGGTAAATATACTAATCGGCTCAAGCTCATTTCTTTTAATGCTTTTCATCCCCGAAACACAGGAAGTTGAAAAGTTGAATTTTTATTTGCACCTGCACATGTCAAGGGTTACTGCATTTCACCTGCTCCATACCTGTTGACATCCTTTGATACTTTATCTATTTTACATCGGGTAAAGAATAAAGAACAAATAAATGGAATTTCTTCCTTTCTCCCATTATGGTGACTACAGTAGGTATATGCTCTGATGGCCCATTTTTCAGAAAAATTGTCCAATGGCTCAGTATTTGTCGAAAAGGGCAATTTTTCACTTTTGTGGCTCAAAATTTTGTGAATTTTCGCTAGGGTCAATCTTTTTTGTGGAGCACATCTTATGTCAATTACTGGCCATATTTGCCACTATTTCAGTTAAAAATTCCTGAAAGAAGGTATTGATTTTTGTGAGAAAATGTCTGAGAGAAGTGTGGATTTTTGAAAAGTTAAGCTGCGCACTCCTACCAAAAATTTGAAGAACTACACCCCCACCCCCAGGTCATACTGCAGCTGCCATGCATGTTAGGCAACACCAGAATCACTAACTGTAGACAACTTAATCCTTTAACTTTATTTATTATGCCCCCTCCTACCGAAGGAGGTGCATAAAGAAATAACTTTTGTCGACCGTGTGTCTGTCTGTCCACTATTCATGTCCGGGCTATAATTTGTTTGTCCTTCAACTTAGATTAATGAAACTTTACACACAAGTGCATCTGGATGTAAGAGTGTAGTAGGTCACTAGGTCAAGCATCTAGCTGGGTCACAGTGACACATTCTTGTAAAATTGTGCCCAGGCAATAATTCCTTTACTATTTAACTTAGTATCATGAAACTTCACACACACACACACACACACACACACACACACACACACACACACACACACACACACACACACACACACACACACACACACACACACACACACACACACACACACACACACACACACACACACACACACACACACACACACACACACACACACACACACACACACACACACACATTAACCTAAGTGTGTGTCATGTAACAAAACTAAGTTAAGTATCTGGGTCACAGTGCTACATTCATGTAAAATTACATTACACTTCATGTCATGGCTGTAATTCTGTTGTCCTTTGACTTAGAATAATGAAAATTTACACACCTGTGTATCCTGGACGTGAGAGTGTGTCATGCATAAAAGTAAGTCACTAGGCCAAGTGTCTGAGTCTCAGTGATAGCCTATTTTCATTGACTACAGTCATTCCAAAATGAGACCTGTGATTATATCAAGGTTATAAATGAGGCAAGGAGGGCGTAGATCCAGCAATCTCTGATTGCATTTTAATTTGCCATGAATTAAGACGAGGCAACAGCTCTCATTAGTGCCCAACCCATTCAAGGAAAGCTGTTGATCTGGGGCATGGTATTTTGATAGGTCTCATCTTCAATTCTCATTCAAATTGTTTTTTATTACCATTGAAATTGATAGTCTGAATCATCATTAGGATCCCAGATTCGCATTCCTTGTAAAATGACCTTTCATTCATGTACCAGCATGTCTGTAGTTCCAGAGAGAATATCATTGGTCAACAGCTTTTCTCGGTGCACATTGGGTGCAATGCATGCTGAGAAAAGCTGTTGAGTCAGTCAAAAATTTAGCACTCAGGGAGTTAAAGTGGGATATATGGGTAAAGCTACATTAAATTGAAAGACTACTCTTTATACTTAAATTTGAATATATAATACCTGTCAAAATTCCAGCTAAAGCAATACAGTGGTCCCCCTCTTATAAGGCCACCACAAATGCAGCCAAAAAGTAGCCTTATAAGAGGGGTGGCCTCTCTTGAGGGGAATGGAATGTAATATAATGGAAATACCATACTTTCTACACAAGAATGTTGGTCTTTCAAGAGGGGTGGCCTCTGGGAGAGGGGCCTTATAAGAGGGGGACCACTGTATTGGAAAAAAAACTACTGGTGTGGAGTTCTTTAATCTATTCCTGGTTGGACCTACACAGCATTTATTGACTTAGGCGAGATTCACTCTACCCAACCCATGCTAATGAAAGCTGTTGATATTGGATGCTAGCCTGGTAAGTCTTCTTTACAACTCTCCCAAAAAATTTTGAGTGACTGAGAAGTAAAAATAATATAAATAAAATAATAATAAAATAAAATAAAATAAAATAAAATAAAATAAAATAAAATAAAATAAAATAAAAGCAGACAATATTTTACATATACGTGTATGTGTATTTCTTTGAATGGGAAAGTATCACCTGCATATTTGAGTGTCCACAAAATATGAAATAGCAGATGGTAACTGGGGACAATGGATGACCTTACATGATAGCTCTCACAGAGTCTACTACAGTTAATTAGGAAAAATAATCTGACAGCTGCATCATGTCGTTAATTAAGCTTGAGGTGGAAAGTTGGATTACAGAACAGCTAGCTAGCTCATGTTTTGTACTTTTTAACTTAATATTAATTAGCATTCATTGTGCTTGGTTCGTTAACAGAGCTGTCAATTTTAATTCAGTTTATCTGTGTCATTGTCTCTGTCAACACCCCTACATTAGATGTATTACCTACAAAATGTCCTCTGTGTAAAGATGGCCAATACTTACTTTAAATATTATTCTAACTGTACAGTTAATGAAACATGATCAATTGGAGAAATGATGATCTAAAAATTATAATGCACTTTGCATTATGGATGATGTGTAGGTCAGTATATTTCACAGGCAAGTCTTCTTCTTGATGGCTAATGCGTCCATTTCAGGCGAACTGATTCTATGACTGAATTTGCATTGTTGACAAAAGCAGACAAAACAAAAAAACCCACCACTTGATAACTTGCCTTTTGATTTGTTTATCAAAATTTTCATCTGACTCGTAAATGTCACTAAAAACTTGAGAAATTGGCCTGCAGGTGATATCATAAGGTAGGAAACCTGACTGAACAGATGTTTGGAGGTACAACCTTAAAAACATGATGCCGCTAAATATATTGCCGGAGATCTGACATAAAATTAGGGCATTAGGTGAATTGTACATGTAAGACCTCATAACTGATGTGATCTAAAATCTTGCTGCCACATGCCAGCACCCTTTGCTTCTGAAAATATTATGGATACTGTTAACCCTTAAAGTGTTAATCACAGCTATTGTCGTTTTCTCAATACTGTTAAACATATAATGGTGAAAATATTCAAATTCCTCATGAAGATACCTTTGGTTCAAATACCAGCAAACTTAGTCTAAAACGAAAATAGTAGTCTAAATCAACAGCTTTGCTTGTGACACTTTGCACGCAAAGCGTCCTGAGGAAAGCTGTTGACTCAGTCTTAAATAAGCGCTTTAAGGGTTAATGCCCTAAAGGGTGCCTGGAGCAGCAGAGAGTTAAAAATATTCAAAGTATTCCGAAGTAAATAAATAATGAAGAAAACAAAGGCAACAAACCCAATTCAGGAAGCAGACCCATCTGTGTAATAACAGCAAAAGAAGTATCTGGCATAATCCGATTACCTGCCAGTTTAATTAACACAGTTCAAATGCAGCTAATGAGCAACTGTAACGAAGATTTACTGAGGACAAAGAAAGAATCCTTGAGTTATTGGAACCCCTGCTAGAGTGAATAAAAAAACAAATCCTTCAGTAATGAACCAAAAATGTTTTTCGACATAAAGGTAGTTTTCGCTCGAATGAGTCTGGATCCAATTTGCCAACACCTCTGCCTTCATCAGGTGACTCCAAGGACAAATCTGTCCCTGGTGTTAGTGGGATATAATTGGCACAGAGTGGACCTGCAATTGCTCCCAACAAATTGCCTACCTACATGTTCATCTGGGCGAACATCAAAGAAATATGGAATGTGACGCAACGGGTTATTGTGGGCGGACTGCGGGGGAGTCGTCTTAATCAACAAAAGTCAAACTGACCATCTGCCTTTTTACATGTGATTACATTACCGTGTATCTCAGTTGCGTGTGACACATTCATTCTTCTGCCAGACATTTTCTTTCTCTCTCTTTTTTACTTGCTCTTTCTTCAGATGCTAAAGTACTACCAGGTGAGTTTATTTGTACAGTTGACTGAGAATTAATGTTTAAGTCAAAATATATTCTTTTTTTTTTTTTTGATTGGTGCAGGACAAATATTTTCTAGTTCTCAAAATGTTGGAAAGTTCATCAGGCAAAGAGTTCCTGTTTCACTACTCTACAACTAATCTGACAAGATGGACAAATTCCCTCCAAGCACACAAACTCAAAGATGATACGTTTGTCAAGGGGGAGAAGAATGAAAGAGAATCTATTGCGTAACTGACATTGCGGGAATTGACAGATGAGTGATGGGTGTCCTATATTAAACTGACACGAAGAGCCAAGAGGCCGGGTGGGACCAGCTGAGCAGACTGACCAGTCACATGGAACAGTCACGCCACTTGTTTACCATAATTAAGCCTGGAGCTTCATCTGTCTCTCACTCATGATTTGACCATCAGTCTACAGAGAAAATGCATATCTGTGTCAACTTCTTGGCGGCCAGTCAAAATTATGAATATTTTCACATTTGTACGCAGAGCAGAGTACTTCACAGAACCCCACATTCCCTCCTTGAAATTAGCACTTTAAAATGCTGATTTTTCAAGTCAAAATACAAAGCTATTTTATATAGTCACTTGTTCAGACCAAAAACTTGTTCATGTAATGTTTATAGAGCTTCTCATGTAAATAATACTATAAGTGTATAAGTTTTCAACATATTTCCGTATGCAAGAAAAGCAACATTTTTATGTGTTTTAAAAAACATACACCTACCCATGACTCCCTCTCTCCCTCAAAAGAGAGAGACAGAAAAGCATATTCTGTGTACTAATATGATTTTTTTTTGACTGCCCGACTCAAAAAACACCTTGCCAATTTAAACTAGAGGACTGTGACAGTCCTGTGCTCAGCTGACATGCACATATACCCTTGCGATTTTTTAAGATTTGCCCCCAAATGGAAAACAAAGAAATTCATAAAAAGTCCAAAAATCAATGGGGCATGACCATTTGAACCAATCTAGTAGAGACCCACCCAATGAACATTACCACAAAAGTTGAAGTTAATCTGGACGACAGTTTCGGAGTAGAAGTCAAAAATGTGAATTAGCATCAGAATCTCCATTGACTTGCATAGTAATCAACAGGAAAGGTGCATTGACCAACAAGTACCCAAATTAAAAAAAAATCGTTAAAAATCAGGAATCCGCAGCATTACCACCTGGTGAACAACTTTCTTTGACCCTTCTACAAGGAACATATATACCAAGTTTCAGCTTCATCTGAGTGAAAGTTCTGGAGAAGAAGTCAAAAAGGGCAATAGCACACAAAAAAAAATAGAAAAAAATAGAAAAAAATCACAGCACCACCTAATGAATAAATTAAGAACTACGACTTCCCAGGAGTGTTCCTGTGTGATATCAAAGCAATTGGGTGAATGGTTTTAGAGAAGAAGATTTTTTAAGACTTGCCCCAAAAAAGAACCAAAAAAATCATAAAAAATCCAAAAATCAATGGAGCCTGACCAATTGTCCAAACTTGGTAGATACCCACCCAAGGTACATTGCTACCAAGTTTGAAGTCAATCTGGCTGATGGTTTGGGAGAAGAAGTCAAAAATGTGAATTAGCATTAGAATACCTATTGAATTGCATAGTAATCAATAGGAAAGGCGCATTTACCAAAAAGTACCCGAATTGAAAAAATCGTTTAAAATTAGCAATCTGCAGCATTACCATCTAGTGAACAACTTTGTTTGACCCTTCTACAAGGAACATATCCACCAAGTTTCAGCTTAATCTGAGTGAAAGTTCTGGAGAAGAAGTTGAAAATAGCAGTAGCACACAAAAAGTCATAAAGAATTAGAAAAAAAATCGCAGTGCCACCTGGTGAATAAATTCAGAACTAGGACTCCCTAGGAGTGTTTCTGTGTGATATCAAAGCAATTGGATGAGAGGTTTCAGAGAAGAAAATTTTTTAAGACTTGCCCCCCAAAAAACCAAAAAATCCAAAAATCACTGGACCGTGACCATTTGAACAAACTTGGTAGAGACCCACCCAAGGTACATCCCCACCAAGTTTCAAGTGAATCTGACTGATGGTTTTGGAGAAGAAGTCGAAAACATGAATTACCACAGCAGTGCACATTCACTTACATAGTAATCAATAGGAATGTATGCATTGGCCGAAAAGTACCCGAACTGAAAAAATCGTTACAAATCGGGGATCCATAGCAACGCCACCTAGGCAACAAACTTGTGTGACCCTTTTACCAGGAACATTAGCACCAAGTTTCAGCATAATCTGAGTGATGCTTTTGGAGAAGAAGTCGAAAATGGCAAAAACACACAAAAATTCGTGAAAAAATAGAAAAAAATCGCAGCACCACCTGTTGAACAATTTAAGGTCTAGGGGTCACCAGAAGTGTCCCTATGCAATTTCAAAGCAATTGGCCCAGTGGTTTCGGAGAAGAAGATTTTTTAATATTTCCCCCAAAAATGAACAAAAAAATTCATAAAAAATCCAAAAACCACTATACGGTGACCATTTGAACAAACTTGGTAGAGACCCACCCAAGGCACATCCCCACCAAGTTTGAAGTGAATCTGGCTTGTGGTTTTAGAGAAGAAGTCGAAAATGTTAATTGTGGACAACGGACGACAGACGACGGACGACGGCTGCCTAACCATCACATAACCTCAGCTGACTGACAAGTCAGCTGAGCTAAAAATCTTTATATTTAACTGGGTTACTTGTAATTCAATATTTCGTGCTGCATCCTTATTTTCTCAGCTTAACTTTGTCAGACACTTTTTTTAAGTCTTGTAGCTCAGGTGGACTTGTCACTCAGCTTAACTTTTAGGATGCTCATCCATCTGTGTTCATTCCTCCACAATCCACTTTTTCAGCTTCTCAAAACTGCTGGCTTTGAAGGGATGTGTGTGTCTTAACCCTCGAAGTGCTAATCATGGCTATAGTTGCTTTCTCATTACCATTAAACATATCATGTTTAAAAGATTCAAATTCCTCATGAAGATATCTTTAATTCGAATACCAGCAAGCCTAGTCTAAAGCAAAAATTAGTCTTAGTCAACAGCTTTCCTTGGGGCACTTTGGGTGCAATGCGTGCAAAGTGCCAAAAGGAAAGCTGTTGACTCAGTGTTAAATCAGCACTTTAAGGGTTAAGCAAGTATCTAACAACATTTTAAAAATGGTTTCAGTCCAATAATTTTCACTTTTTTTTCTAATTTACTGGGATTACATGTATATTAAAAATCCTCCTTTTCTCTTACACTGTTTGGCCAATTGCTTTTACATTGTATTGAGGCACTCCAGGTCCCCTTAGATATTGATTTGTTTAACAGGTGTGTGTGTGCGTGCATGTGTGTGTTTGTAATGTACCAATTCTTTTCCCTAACCCCTGGTGAGACTTCTCAGTTCAAGAGGGTATGTAGCTGGACTCTGGCCATAAAATTCTCCCAAACTCTTTACCTCATTCCTTACCAGTCCCTGATTTTTCCGTATATTTACCTAGATTTAAGACGACAATTGCATATTTAAATTCCTCATGGAAAGAGCTTTCGTTCAAGTACCAACATGCCTATAGCCTTAAGTCAGTGGTTGTAGCACTGCCTGGCAAGTCATATTGCACCTGCCCTTGCGGCAGCTGCAGCATGACTTTCCAGGCAGTGCCAGAACCGCTGACCAAGGCCTGTGACTATAGTATGGAATGAGTTAAGTGGCACTCCAGCCATATGATGATTGTTAATGAATTTTGAAATATGTAACGATAAGTAAGTATATTTAAGCATGGTTCACCCTTTTCTGGTCAGAAAAAGACAGAGCCAATGGCTTTGCATGGGTTGGGCACATTAATTCTTTATATTACAGTGGTACCTCTCTTGAGAGACCACTCTAATGAGAGACCACGTGTCTTTCTAAGACCACTCTCTCAGCTATCTTTTCCATGTTGTTGTACCTCTAATGAAAGACCACCTGTTTAGAGAGACTGCATTTTGACCTGCCGTAGGGACGGTCTCTCAAAAGAGGTACCACTGTATTTCATGATATAATGATGAATCTGAATAGACAATCAACTCTCTCTCTCAAGCATACAGCAATATGTGTACTATGAAACTTCATGACCACAGCTTAAAGTCAGCTTAGCCTCACTTTGACAACAACAACATCATCAAATGAAACAATTACCAGCACAGGTAGCTGCAATGCATTAGGACACAGAACATCAGATGCATTTCAACCTTGTGTATGTCTGAGTCTCATCAGGGACTGTGGGGATCTGCCACTTGTAAATACATGTATAGCGATCAGGGGCAACATGCCTGAGCCCATACACATAATGGACTGTCTAGGCCACGTGGACATCATTACTCTGACACTCATTTTCCTCCAAACTGCTGTTTGAAATTAATCTTGTAAATATGGAAAATTAAAATAGACAGGTTGTGGGTCCGCCGGTGAATATAGATGGGTTGGTTTACCAGGTGCACCTTAATTACAAAATTTTGTGTTTGCACCTGAACGCCTTATCACAGAGGCTTGCAGCAGAAACACTTTTGCACAGGCAAAACTGTTTGTAGTTTCCCAGTTATAATATACACAGGTGTGAATATATGTTTGGTACATGTACCAGCATGTATCATTTATTTATTTTTGGCGGGGGTTCCATCAAAATTAACTCCTGAAGTGTTAATCATGCACTTTAGTCGTTTTCTCATTACTATCAAACATATGATGGTCAAAAGATTCAAATTCTTCATGAACATACCCTTCATTCAAACAGCAGCAAGCCTGCAAAAAGTAGTCTTAGTCAACAGCTTTCCTCATGGCTTTTTGCATGCATTGTATGCAAAGTGCCCCGAGATAAGCTGTTGACTCAGTCTTAAATCAGGGCTTTCAGGGTTAACCTGTTCTGCTGACACTAACAGCTTTGTGACATCAAATTTGTTTTTTGCGGACAACTTTTTTCATTTGATTGGATTAAAATATTAAAATGTCCATGCCAGTTTTTGTGCACAAGTCAGCATTTAAAGTTCAGGATACTGTTCCTTTGTGCATCTGTTCACATTTGGTTTAATACAGTGAAACCTGTTTTGAGAGACCACCCCTAGGACAGGCTGTAAAGTGGTCACATAAGGCAGGTGGTCTTTTAATGGAGGTGCAATAACATGGGAAAGGTAGCAAAGGAGACTTTGGAAATATGGTCTTAAAAGGCAGGTGGTCTTTCATTACAGTAGTCTCCCAAAACAGGTTTGACTGTAGTAAAGATATCTAAAAAATTCTTTAATCCATTTTATTAAAAGTTTGCACCATAAGTCTATGCAAGATTAAGATGAAACTGAATAACATTTTTGAGTTATGATGACTATATACCGATATAGAGGCAATATGCAAAAAAGGTTTCTCAAATTTAAGGGCTTAATTTTTCAAGAGAGGACAAAGCTAGATCAGAAGCAACTTAACCCTTAAAGTGCTGGTTTGAAGCTGTTGACGAAGACTACTTTTTGCTTTAGACTAGGCTTGGTGGTATTTGAATGAAAGGTATCTTCATGAGGAATTTTAATCTTTTAACCATTGGGTGTTTAACAGTAGTGAGAAAACAACAATAGCCAAGATTAGCACTTTAAGAGTTATGTCTCTGAAGATTGCACAAGCAGTCTGACAACATATTTGATATACACACACACATACATACATACACACATACACACACACACAAACACACACACACATATATATATATACATATATATATATATATATATATATATATATATATATATATATATACACACATGTCTACTGAATATGATAATGTGTTGTGATTGGTTGGGCTATGTCCAAAGAAGAAACAATGGTTTGAAGTCTCTCTCTCTCTCTCTCTCTCTCTCTCTCTCTCTCTCTCTCTCTCTCTCTCTCTCTCTCTCTCTCTCTCTCTCTCTCTCTCTCTCTCTCTCTCTCTCTCTCTCTCTCTCTCTCTCTCTCTCTCTCTCTCTCTCTCTCTCTCTCTCTCTCTCTCTCTCTCTCTCTCTCTCTCTCTCTCTCTCTCTGGGGACTTTGCTTTACAAATTTGTTTCCCTACATCCTGGTTACTGATTAGAAGCTGACACTAATTTCTGGTCAAGCTTGTGCACTGATGTACATTAGAGTGTCCAGAATTTTGTTTGGGGTGGGGTAATCTAGTTATACCTCCCCCCCCCCCCCCATCATCCCCACTACTGTCCTGCCACTTGCCACTCCCACTGAGTAGATGTAATTATACAAAAGGAACCTTTCACTTACGTTTCACAGCACAAAAATTGGTTAAACTAGATGAAAGAAAGGGTCAAAATAGCTTCTAAGTGTAAAAGCTCAAAAAAAAAAAAAAAAAAAAAATCTGGCTTTATGCCACTCTTGCTTTTTGTGCTCCCCTCCCCTCTCCTTTTTTTTCCTGGCCCTGAACAGCATGCACTTAAGAGTCTTAAGAGTCTTGAGGGTTATGATGGAATATCAGTGAATTGTTCACTGACCTGGCCACTTTGGTTAAAAAATAAATCAATCAAGTCAAACTAATGCAAGTCAGAGTTGAAGTTCATAAGTTCTGGGCCCCGCAGCTAAAAGCGTGAGCAATGCCCCTGGTGGTGAACAGTGGAACTAGAGTGCATGTCAAGGTCTTCATGTACATGCATGGCACACCAAAATGATAACAGTTGCCAGGTTATTTTGTACATTATATTCTCTATATGCCACAAAACTGATAAACAAGCCATTCACACAGTAACTGGGGAGCTTTGTTGGGGGGGGGGGGGGGGTGTACAGAATTTATGAAAAAAAAATAATATATAATAAAAAAAGACACAAACATATGTAACATATGCACCACATGTAGTGCTTTCCAACTTCCATGAAAGCATGTTATCTCTTTTGCAAGCTCTCAGAAAAGCTGATGAGTATCAGAAAGTTTCTACAATCATGTATAATGACCATAAAACTGGAACAGAGCTGACAGCTTAAACATTATTCCATGTGCCTTAACCCTAGCACTTCTCAATTGTTTTTTTTTTTTTTTTGTTTGTTTGTTTTTTTTTTAACCTGCATTGTGGACCGCATAAACACGGGCCCTGCAGCACTAGGGTTAACTTATAAATATATTCCATTTCCCTTTAGCCACAAAACCTGACCCATTTCATGTAAACTGCCTGCTTAAACTGACCAAAAATGCCCATTTAACTGTCAAATGCCATCTGTTTGAATGTCTCTGCTAAAGATCTCATTCTAGAAAATATTTTTTCTTTTTCTTGTGGATGAGAATCGTAGACGAGATAACATGTATTTGGTCAACAGCTTTCATCGCATATTTCACAACGGGGAAAGATTAAAAGTGATCGTTTGTTCAGATTCTAAATTTCATCTGTGTTGACATGGAAACATGAACATCCCTGTATAGCATATATACAGAGATCAGTGAGCCAATTCGAACATTTAATCGCTATCTGTCCACTAAAACATAATTCAAGTACATCCCGTAATTAGTCTCCCCCTGTTGTAAGGGATACTAAGAAGTGTTCCTATGCAATTTCAAAGCAATTGGCCAGGTGTTTTAGTTTTGTACAAGATTTGGGAACAAAAAATCATAAAATTATAAACAATACAAAAAGTCAATGGACTGTGAACCAGCTTCATAAGAGACCAACCCAAGGTACATCCCCACCAAGTCTGCAGCAGATCTGGCTGATGGAGAAGCTGGAAATATGAATTACCATTCCAATCCTCATTGATTTACATAGAATCAATAGGAATGCATGCATTTACCCACAAGTACCTGAACTGAAGAACTTGTGAAAAATCATGGACACACAATACCGCTGCCTAGAGAACACCTTTGTTTAACCCTTTCACAAGCTACTATATTTCCACCAATTTTCTGCACAACCTGGGTGACAGTGTTGGAGAAGAGATTAAAAATAGTAAAACACAATAAAATAAAAAACAAAACAAAAAATAATAAAAAAAAATTGCAGTGCCACCTGTTGGACAAATTAAGGTCTAGGGGTCCCTACACGTAGGAGTGTCCCTATGCAATTTTGAAGTAATTGGTCAAGTGGCTTCAGAGAAGATTTTCAAATATTTTGCATAAAAAAGGAACAAAAAATCTAAAAATCATTGGAGAATAACAGTTTAAACAAACTTGATACAGACCCACCTAAGGTACATTTCTTCCAAGTTTGAAGAGAACCAGTTCAAACAGTTTTTGAGAAGTTGAAAATGTGAAACATGAAGACAGTCACAGACATGATAGATCGGTAGACAGCAGGCATGTGGCAGATTCCCACCCAGCCTTACAATCTCAGCTGTGACAAGTCAGGTGAGGTGAAAATTTCTGTTGCATACTTTCCATGGCATTTTTTTTTTAATTCAAGAGTTTTTCTTCCATAGCACATTGACTTTTGTTTGAACAAAAAAAAAAAAAAAAAAAAAGAAAGAAACAGGAAAACAAAAGAAAAAGAAACCATTTGGACTATACATTATACAATGCTCCCTCATTATAATACAGGTGATGGGGTCCACCTTAAAATATTTATTACAGAAGCGATAGGAAAAATGCTTTAGTGGGAACCAATTGGAACCCACAATGTATATCAGAATCCGTCTTTGGGACCTTCAAAACAGAGAGCACTGGGTACATGTACAAATAAATGTACATATGCATATACAAACACATATGCATAGACATATGTGTACATACACATATACATACATATACACATACATGTATACATTTATCATTGGATCTATAAGTCTACGCAATGCCCACATTACTTATCATTTAAGGCACACATTTTAACCTGGCAATAAATTTTGTGCAGTGCTGTTACTTTGAACGTCCCCTTTCTGCGAATTATACCCCAGATTCCAACTATCTCTTATCTGTATTTAACTTGCATTGTATTTTTACCTTTTTTTTTTTTCCTTATTTTTTTAACGGTAAAAATTGATGCAATCTAAAAGTACCACCTGCTGGATATAAATCATACGGGACTTCGTCAGTGACACATCATTGGGGTAAAGGTGTACTATAAATATAAGCCATACAGTATAGGCATTTGACAATGTAATTCACAGAAGCCTAGCCATGAATACAAACTGGCACGGCAAGTGGTTTCAAGCAAGATGATAAATTTCAATGGATCCTATATACCATATGTTATACACATAAGTACACAAGGAAACTAAACTTCATTCACTTATTCCATCATTCATTCACATATCATGCACTCCCTCATTTAAAAAAACAAGAGGATTGGTAGTCCTGTGCTCAGCTGACCTGACATGCAGATACTGTGAATTTCTATTGCAATCCAATTGGCTTACATTGTAATCAATCCAAATACATGCATGAAACAACAGAAACATTGTCGCCTTGAAAGTTTGGAGTTGGTCCTGTGAGCTTCAGAACGAAGTCAAGGTCACCTTTAAGACCGTCATTACTGTTGCTAATTACATGAACATTTGCCTTTCCGGATTTTTCCCAAAATTGAGAATTTGCTAAAAATCAGAAAATGACAGCAGCCCACCATGTAATGAGCAAATTTGATGGCAATCAAGTCCACATATATTGCCAATAAGACTGAAAAGGAACCAACTTTCAGTTTTAAAGAAAAAGATTTTTCAGAAAAATGAACAATAAATTTGGATGAAAAAAAAAATCATTAAGAGCATTACCATTGGAACAAAGTTGGTAGAGACCCACATAAGTTACATCCCCGCCACATTTGAAACAAATGCGGTTGACGGGTTTGGAGAAAAAGTTGAAATGTGACTTTCCATTTCAATCATCATGCTTAATTATCAATTGTCAAGATTACATGTCATGTAAAATATGATGCCTTTCCAGAGTGGTCTGATACTTTCACTGAGTAACCTGACACTTTAACAGAGTGAACAGAGTTTTCTATGGAATGTACATGTACTCGTGTCTGAAATATAATATACATATATACAATCCCCATTGACTTACATAGTAATTAACAGGAATGCATTATTTATCAACAGACACCCATACTGAAAAATTCATTAAAAATCAGAGATCCAGGGTTAATTACCAACTTAAAGTTAACAACATTGTTTTACCCTCCAACAACCTACACGTCCACCACCAAGTTTCAGAACAATCTGAGTGACATTTCTGGAGAAGCCAACAATAGGTTAAACACACAAAAATCTGTAGAACGAAAGAAAAAAAAGACAAGCAAACAAACAAACAAGAGGCCCATGGACCTAATCTCTGCTGACCACCATCACTAAAAAATATTTTTTTCTCTGAAATGTATTTAATCCATGACCTCGAAAAATTAATCAAAGTTAGCCATATTATGCAATATCAAACTTCCACACATGATACACATTTGTGGTACATCTGGCATCATTCACCTTGTTCTTTATCAAGATATTGAGTTAAATGTCCTTTTTCTTAAATGCTTAATGACCTTGAAAAAAGTCAAGGTCACACAATTATTGGGTCATGGTGACCAATAATGTAGGTCACCAAGTAGAGTTTTGTAGACAATGTACTCAAGTGAAATTTGGATTTAGAGGCTCAATTCTCCTTGCTACTGATGCCAAACTACACCCTACCATTACAATATCACCTCCTCCAACTTAACAGGTCTGATGACCTTACAAAATAAGTCAAATCACTGATCTTACACAATGTATTAGCTTTGGACCTGATCTATTCTATAAATTTAGCTTGTTCAATTTAATTATTTTTCAAGATATGGAATTTTGTATCTTTCAACACATTTTGACAATTCTATTTCTGTCAAATTATAGGTGGTGCCACTAGTATCATAACCAGCCAAGATTTTGACCTCTTCTATAATCCCACTGAATTTCATGAAGGATGCTGGACTGGTCACAAGATTTTCACATTTTGACCTGTATATTACATAATACTAAAGGTGGCACCACCAACATTGATGGCGACAAAGATATTCATACACTTTATAACTTCTAAACAATAATATGAGCCCATAACTTCCAAACAATAATATGGGCCTAAGTAAAAAATTGTGGGGTGCAGAGCATTCACAAGATGACCCCTATATTCAAACTAACCATTTAACCTTGACCTTCAACTGAGATTAAAAATGTGCCCCACATCCAGCTTTCCATACATGGTCTGTTTGTTCAAATCGGGTAATAACTTTTTGAGTTATTGAAAAAATGCAATAAATTTGGACATGCACCAAACTCAATAATTACTGTGTCACGGTGACCCAAAAGTTACATGACTAAGTATAGTTTTGTGTACAATGTAATAAAGTGGAATTTCATTCTGGAGGCTTAATTCTCTTTGCCATTGATGTCCAAGATACGCCCTGCCATTACAAAATCACCTCTTTCAACTTTACAGGCACAATGACTTTGACCTAGCCCATAATCCCATTAAAATCTCATAAAGACCGATTGAAAATTAAAAATACTAGTGCATTCACAAGATTTTCATATTTCGACCCATATATTACAGACTACTGTAGGTGGCGCCACCAATATCGAGAGGGACCTAGATTTTCATACACCTTATAAGTCCTGAAAGTTATGCTGGGATAACTTAAAAACTGTGGACGGCATCACGCTAACGAGCAAAAGTTGACAGATGGAGGGACAGACATGAGCAGTCACATAAGCTCTGCGATATTTGGTCAGCAGAGCTAAAAACAAAAAAAGTGGAAAAATCTCAATGCCACCTGTGGAACAAATTAAGGTCTGGGATCCCCAGAAGTCCAAAGTGGTTTTGGAGAAGAATTTTCTCTAAGATTTTACCAAAAAATGAACAAAAAAATTCATCAAAAATTAAAAAATCACTGGATCATGATCATTTGATCAAACTTTGTAGAAACACACCCAAGGCGCATTCCCACCAGGTTTGAAGTGAATCTGGTTGATGGTTTTGGAGAATTAAAAAATGAGAACTTCCACTGCAATCTCCATGGACTTGCATAGTAATCAATAGAAGTGTATGCATTAACTGACAGGTATACCCAAATTAAACAAGATATCATGCAAACCACTTAATACCCTTTGGCCAACATGTTTTCATGTGTTGTCATGTGTTGTTCTGTGAACTTGTGACAGGAGAAAATAGGAAGACACTTATCAACAGTACATCCCTACCAAGTTTGACACAAATCTGGCCAAAATTATTGATGTTATAACCATTACAAGAAATTCAGATGTTAAACTTTCCTATTCAAACTTTTTTCCAAGATCCCCTCCCCCCCCCCAAAAAAAAAATCATAAAAAATCCAAATATTACAGGAGCATGACCATTTGAACAAACATGGTAGAGAGACACCCAGGGTACATTGCCAACAATTAAAACAATTGAAAAAATAATTAAAAATCAGATATCCACAGCAGCGCCACCTTGTGAACAACTTTGCTTGACCCTTTCACAAGAAACATATTCATCAAATTTCAGCTTAATCTGAGTGATGGTTCTGGAGAAGTTGAAAATAGTAAAAACACACAAAAAATCACAAAAATAGCAAAAAATGCAGCACCACCTGATGAACAAATTAAGAACTAGGAGTCCATAGGCGTGTTCCTGTGTGACATCAAAGCAATTGGGTGGGTGGTTCGAAGAAGATTTTTTTAAGATTTGCCAAAAAAAGTATAAAAAAATTCATAAAAACTCCAAAAAACACCGGAGCATGACCATTTGAACAAACCTGGCAGAGACCCACCCAAGATACATTGCTACTGAGTTTGAAGTCAATCTGGATGACGGTTTCTTCGAAGAAGTCGAAACTGTGATTTAGCATTACAATGCCCATTGCCTTACATGGTAATCAATAGGAAAGGTACATTTACCCATGAGTACCTGAGTTGATAAAAATTGTTAAAAGTCAGAATCCACAGCAGTGCCACCTAGTGAACAACTTTGTTTGACCCTTCCACAAGGAACATATCCACCAAGTTTCAGCTTAATCTGAGTGATGGTTATGGAGAAGTCGAAAATAGCAAAACACACAAAAAATCATTAAAAATAGAAAAACATTGCAGCACCACCTGGTGGACAAATTCAGAACTAGGAGTCTCTTGGAGTGTTCCTGTGTGATATCAAAGCAATTGGGTGAGCCGTTTCTTCGGAGAATATTTTTTCAGGTTTGCCCAAGAAAAGAACAAAAGATTCATAAAAAAATCCAAAAATCACTAGAGCATGACCATTTAAAAAAATTCAGAGGAGACCCACCCAAGGTACATTTCCAACAAGTTTGAGGTGAATCGGGCAGGTGGTTTTGGAGAAGTTGAAAATGGGAATAGTGGCTGACGACAGACGGACGACGAATGCCCAGCCCCATTAGCTCAGGTGACTGACAAGTCCACTGAGCTAAAAAGCACATAAGGGTTCACTAGTAACCAGGGGCTTATGATCAACCATTCCAAGATATACAAGGAAAATAGGATATTGACCCCAGTGTGACCTTTCAAGGTCATCCAAAGTGAAATTTAAAAACACCAAAGGAAAGCCCATAGGTACTATCTATTCATGTTCAATAGTAACCATGGGCGTATGATCACCCATACCCATGTATACAAAGAAACTAAGATATGCTGAGTTAAAAAAAAAAAAGTAAAAAATAGTTCATCCACTTTCAATACACATGACATAGGATCTAATGTGGGTTCAGGCTTCAGTAACCAGAGCAACTATAGTAAGTGCAGTCCTTTAACTGCTGTACAAGCATGTGGTGGTTGGAGATACCCTTTCTGAAACATTATAATCACCAGATGCAACCAAATTCTGCAAAATAATGCCCTCTGACCTTGAAAAATAGGTCAAGGTCAAACATGTTTCAAAGTTAGGTATACAATGGTGCATAACCTAGTGCAATTTGGAAGTCAGATCTCAAAAACCTTCTTAGTTAAAGCATTACTGCCATTGTGCACTCTTGACTATTGACCTTAAAAAGCAGGCAGAATAAAGAGGTGTGACTTTGACTTTACCTAGGCCTTTGAATTACTCCATGATGTTTCTTTTGTGCAAAATTTACATTTGATAGATGCAGGCTTTCAAAAGTTAGAACGGTAACATCACCTTGCACATGCAAGATAATGCCTTGTGACCTTGGAAAATAGGTCAAGGTCAAACATGCATTAAGAATTTAGTTAGATTTTATAATGGTGCATAATCATGTGCAATTTGGATACCAAATCTCAAAAACCCTCTTAGTTACAATGCATCAGCACCTCTTTTGTGCATTTGATTTTTTACCTTAAAGAAAAGTTGGTCAAATATACAGGTATGACCTTGACTTTAAGTAGGCTTTTAAAACACTCCATAATGCTCCTTTCATGTAAAATTCAGGTTGATAGATGCAGGCTTCAATAGTTAAAGTGGTAATATTGCTTTGCATATGTGACCACAGTCTGACCTTGAAAAGTGGGTCAAGTCAACCCTGCTTATACACAAAAACAGATTTTATAGCAGTGTACAAGCATATATGCTCAGCTGACCTAGAGACTCATCACACTGACTGACAAGTCAGCTGGGCACATTATAGTTGGAGTCCTCGCTGAGCAAGGACTCACATGAACTTACCTTGCAGTTGGAGTCCTTGCTGGACAACGACTCACCTTTCTGTGTCACTAACTGCGATAAGCCAAGCAAACATCCTTTACTTTTGAGATGAAAATCTTAAGGGTATATTACCTTATCCATCAATGCACTGGAGGTGTATTAAAGCCAATGATTGTTATATATAGATATATATTTTTCATAGGGGGTAATATTATAGATAGAAATTAACTGGGGTCCAACATTCTGAATTTTGCCAAAAATCAGCAGACACAGGATACGTATAAGCCCTGCATATTGGCCAGACTTGAAAGTGCTAATCTACAAGAGGAAATGAAAATGACATGTATATCTATCATAGCCACGAAGATATTGATCATATCAATTTTGAACGTTCACATTTTCAAATGCCCCTAATTAACATAAATTTAAGTCTGTCCCCTTGAATGAAGACAGAGTCAACAGCTTTCCTTGGCATGTGTTGGGTGCTCGTGCACCCAACACATGCCAAGGAAAGCTGTTGACCTGGGGCATGTGATCTTGAGAGGTCTCATCTGCAATTCTCAGTCAAATTGTTTTTCATTACTGTCGAAATTGGTTGAAAATATTGAAGCAACATTTGACCACTGGTCGTTTTTTTCCCCAGTTTTTATGGGGGAAACGGTTAAAGACAACAGTTTGGTTCATAGATTCATAGGATGTGCCAACATTCCGACATATGTGTACATGTTGGAATTGCACTCTATCTGCAGTACTTTTAAAAGTGTTCGACATTTCAATTTGTAAATTTCTTAATTAGCATAAATATAAGTTTAGACTCTTTAAACTTGGATCATATATTTATTTGATGTACAATTGTCACAAACATATAGGTACGTGTTGCAATTTTGTGTTTATCTATTACACTTTTACAGATTTAAGAAACTTGAGATTTCATTTGCATATACAGTAGTCCCTGTCTTGAGAGGCCACCCCAAAGGCAGGCCCAAAAGTGGCATCTCAAGACAAGTGAACTCTCATTAGAGGTACAATAACATGGAAAAGATAGCAGCAGAGACTTGCCAAAAGTGGCCTTTCAAGCCCAGTGGCCTCTCATTGGAGTGACCTCTGAAGACAGGGACCGCTGTTATTTGTATAATTTTAGATGATCAACTATTCCAAATCAGTTGCACAATTTCACCAGCAGGGCTACATCCAGGCCAATTTTGGAGTTTCTATGTATAAACTTTAAGAGAAAAGAAAAACTCTGCACAAGATTTCATGGTAACTGAAAGGGGAGAGAAATTAGAAACAAAAATTCGCTTCAATATGCGCGTGTGTCTGCAAAGAAAATCTGTTCACAAGTAGTACCAGGTAGGTCACGAATTAAAGTCACAATAAACATCAAAAGAGTTAATCAGTTTGGAAGCTACTGTGTATCAGAGATTTCAATTTTTAACAACCTGACAAGCATACTTTAAAGTGTTATAACAACTGTTCTTTAAGTTGGCTTTACCATTCCATACATGAAGAATTAACTCTTTCAGTGACAATCATGTCTAAAGTCGATCAACTAAAGTAAAATTAGTCTGAAATCCCATTAGGATCCAAGATTTGTATTCCTCATAAAAAGCATTTCATTCAAGTACCACCATGCCTCTAGCTCCAGAGAAAATATCGCAGGTCAACAGTTTTTCTTGGTGTCCATTGGGTGCATTGTGCCCAATGTGTGCTGAGGAAAGCTGTTGACTGAATCCAAAATTTGGCACTTAAACAGTTAACACAATATGTACATATATCATAGTTTTGAAAATACTGAACATGTGTATTTTGTAGTATAATTTTAAATCTTCCATTTTTCACATATTGTTCATTGGGTGTGTCAATATTGCAAACTTATCGGTAAAAGTTGAAATGGCATTTCTATCTATAATACGTTTGACGATATTCACCATCTCAATTTTTAATGTCCCTTGTTAGCATAAATTTTAAGACTGTGACTTGGGGTCATATATTCATTTTATATGCAATTTTCACACAATATACATGTACATGTATAGGTATGTGTTGGAATTTTGTATGTATCTAATATACTTTTGAAGACATGAGAAATCTCACATTTCATTTGCATACAGTTTGCTTAATTATGGATACCTTGACTGTTCAAAATCAAGTGCACAATTATATATCTATATATATATGGATGTGTATACACACACATATACATATATGTATCATAAAAGTACCACCTGCAGAGGAAATAAATATACTTCTGCATATCATCAAAAGCATTCATTCATTTTAGTTATTTTATTTATTGTTTTTTTTTTTTCTTGATGAAATTGATGCATATATTTGATTTGGGCAAACAGTGCACACAGTTACATGTAAACTATACAACTGACAAGTCCGATATAATGTCTGTCGAATTATGATATAAAAAATGTTGCAAAGTATCGAGCGACTGGTCTGATGTGGAGGTTATTTTGCCAGTCTAATGACCTTCATCTTCCTGCTCAATCAATGTGTCGTGAATGCAACCCCAGGTTGGTTCGAAAGATCAGGAAAAAAATCTTTGACAGATTTTTGAAGTGATGAAGCAACACCATGCAATATTCAGAGGAAAATTACCACAGAGTCAAAGGAGACTTTTTCTGTCTATCTCCGTTTGATCCCAATTGACACTGTCTGTATCTAGCATTAACCCTTGCCTGACCCAATCCCAATGCTAAAGTTTCTGCCCTCCAGCTCTTGTCTCTTTAACTGGAATATCGTAGAATTCCGTGTACTTATATGGTAGCATGTCTTCATTAAGACCATAAAAGGAATTAAAACAAAGCTCTTAATGTGGAACAGAGAACATTAAATATTAACAAATATGGAACTGTGAAAAGATAGTTGTAAAAAAAAGGACAGTCTTCCTCCTACTAAGATGCCTCCATTCTTTCACTGTCAATTTTCACAAAAGTTGACACTCTGAACCGATACACATACCAGGTTCCCATTCTTTGTAAACGGAGCTTTCATTCAAGTTAGTGTGTACACAGTTGGTAAGACCAGTAATATCAGAAGAGTGTCTCAGGTCAACAACTTTCCTGAGTACACTTTGGGTGCACCCAAAGCACATTAAGGAAAGCTGGTGACTCAGGCAGTCAAAAACTTGGCCCTGAAAGAGTTAATATGGGGGGTCTCTACTCTCACATTGTTTAGTGAAGGGTGCACATGAATACAGAGACACCCAGCTGCCACTGGAAGAAGATCTGCTTAATTAATTTAGCCCAGCAAAAATTGACCAACCTAAACACTCTTGCATCATGTCAAATAAATTTGCAAAAATTACGTATTGTAAGGAGCATGCAAATGTGTAATTTCTGATATTGATGCACAAAAAAATCAGAGATTGTGATGAAGGACTTTGTGACTATGGTTGATGACACAGGGACATTATAATGAATGTAATGTGCCCTTGCCAGGTCAGTTAACACTTTGTCTCCTCTTTGGGTCAGGCAGCAGACGATGTTATGAGAAACGTGATTGGTGTCAATTTAATCCTTGATGGAACAACCTGTGCCCATCAGGTCAATATTGTATATGTGATAACCTGCCTGCCTTAAAGTCAATACTGTATAGGTTACCTTTCAGCAGGTCAATACTGTATGTGTAATAACCCGACAGCCGTCAGCTCAACACTGGATTGAACCATAAATCAGGCTCCACTGATACCAACCTTTTACCTCCCAAAAATTGACTCTCCAAATTATACATATTTGCAATGAAATGCTCTTTAAGCATAAAACAATTAGTAAAGAAATATATACACACAATGAGCCCCCCCCCCCCACACACACACACTCTAATGACAAGCCCCACCTGAAAAAGAGGCTGGCTCTGACACAAAGGCCAGTCCCAGTGCAGAAAGTATGGCATTTTTAATACATTTCCCCTCGAGAGAAGCCATGCTCAGACGAAGCCATTTTTCTGGTGTACTTGGGGTGGCCTATTGGCTGGGGGCTCAGTCTGTACAGTCCTTTGTATTCATCCAAGGTTAACCCCAGGGCACCTAACACTGATGTTCTAGCATGCAACTTTTTTTTTTTTTTTTTTGTAGCAAAAGTTTCCATCCAGAATTGTCTGTGGTAAAATGCCGTCTTCTCCTTGGTCATAAAGAATGATATGCTATCAGTCAACGGGTTTCTCCCCACACACTCTGTGCGTGTGCTGAGGAAAGTTGTTGAGTCAGTCATCAGCAGGGTTAAATTGCCGTGTTAGGGGTATTTTTTTCTTTCTTTTTTTACCTGATCGAAATTCTTTTTTAATGTAGAGAATATAAGAGTTAAAGTTTGAGCCTGCAGGTTATCTGCCCACACATGGCGCTAGGATATATCCATGTACGTATTTGAACTTGGCCATGAATGCTAAATGAATGGCACACAATGCGACTGTTAGCCCTATCTGCGGGGTCAATACACATACATATCCCATGCTACTGTGGATACCACATTTTCAAAAGCCCAAGAACTCAAAAAGGAGATGGTAATTTGAGTTGCTACATCACTGCTACAATGTGAAAATTGATGACAGCTCAAACCAACATTTCAAAAAGACTATACGATATTTATAATATTCTCTATAAAACCTTGATCCCTTGAGAAAGATGTCGATGTTGAAACTGGTCGGGCACCATCAAAGAGACATCTGCCTGGAATTGAATTTCTTTGACTCTTCTCTGCAATTCCATTTGCTGGTCCACATCAGTTCTTTCATGAATTACTGGTACTGGTTGTAACATTGGGTATATTAGATATCACCTGCCTATGAAAGCAGTGATATATTTATTTCACCTGCTGTCACTAGGGAAATAAATACACTGTACATGACCACTTTGATGACATGAGCAATACTTACAGCACAACACATTCAATGTAGGGAAGGTGGGGCAAAGCGAGACACTAAGGTTTGTTTGGCATCTTGAAGGCTGCACTTACCCCACACTGATGTGTACACACATGCTTATAAAGTTCAGTCAGTTGAGTATTTCGTGGGGGGGGGGGGAGGGGAATGGGGGTTAGAGAGCGGGAACCTACATGTAAAACATCTGTATGTGCAATAGCCCACATGGAGCCTTACCTGCAATAAAGTATTGTGTATTCGTCTATGCAGTCAATCATCCATGCTCATAAGATGCGGGGAGGGGAGACATAGAACCACTGCTTTGTCAGACGGAGCTCCTGCTCTGAGCAAAGTGCCCCAATCCAGTTTGTCTCACTGTGTCCCACTTTGGTATATTTGTCATTTGATTTTTCTTTCTGATGTGTAAATAATTATTTCTAATACAATTTAAATCTTATACAAACACACACTCACACATGCATGCACATACATGTACATTCACACATACACACACACACATACATACATACACACACATACATACATACATACATTCATACATACATACATACATTTATTCATTCATACCTGCATACATACATACATACATACATACATACATACATACATACACACACATACATACATTCATACATACATACATTTATTCATTCATACCTGCATACATACATACATACATACATACATACATACATACATACATACATGTACATACATACCTACACCTCATTCATTCCTACAGTAGCACACAATATGAACATGCAATGCGATTCTGTGCAGATCAAAATTAGCAATTATGTAGTGAAGCTTTTTTCATTAATAAAAAAAAAAACAATTTGGACAAGTCCCTGGAAATGTAAGAAAAAATATGGGAGGACCTTATTTTAAAGATTTCAAAATGAAATCAACTGCTTTTTTTCTGTGGTTTATTCTCTGGTGCCTTCTAATCTTGAAATTTTATTGTCTAAGAAGACTGTAATGGGAAATGATGTTGTCCCACACTGGGATACGGGACTCTGTCAATGCAGTCAATAATAGCCCCTTTGGTGCCAATCAAAACCAAAGTTGTATTTAGCTGAATTACAGAGGCCCCTCCTTTGAGAGACCATGCCTAGTGCCATCCAAGAACTGGTCGCATAAAGTAAGTGGTCTCCCAAATGAGGTTTGATTCTTGCCCCATCTGCCCAACAACTAAGCACTACTTTGAATTCCCATTCGATTCAAACATGAAGTTTTTCAATGTAAAGCTATTATTGAGAAACAGTGCTCGCCATAGGTCATTTAAGCTGGTCTCCACGCACTTACCTGTGCTTTGCCAGAGCCCCCATAAAAATTTCAGTGGGTCCAGCGCCATTTCGACCATCCAGTACTGTGTCCATGCTGCTCATGACTGCCACCCAGGCCCTGTGGCATGGCACAGCGCTCCTCCTGGCCGTAATGCACATTAGCAAGCATGCGTAATTCAGTTGCCTACACTGTGTCGGAGGTAACTAAAAGCAGGGATGGTTGGGTGGGAATTCTAGTGACCTATGGTGAGTACTGTTTCTTAATAAATGTAATAGTTTTACGTTGAAAAATTATTAAGGACACAGTACAACAGCAGAGGTCACTTCAGCTGACGTAACATCAGACTGGAGGTGGGAGGAACCTCCAAAGATTCTAGCCCCAAAACTCTGCGTTTGAGAGCCACGGACCAGAACACCATCGTGGACCCTCGGTGCCCCCCTCTCCAACTCTGTTGAGTTAGAGGCGGTGGGTGAGGCACACCCTAAAACCAGTGAGAAGCAGCTATCTGGAAGCACTTGAGCTCCAACAGCTCCACTTCTACCAAGTCCTTTAGGTAGAAGGATGTAAAAGTACAGTGCATTATGGGTGCGCCATCTAAGAGCGGTCATAATATCCCTGACTTACTTGTTGCATAACATGTCACAGGAGGCAAGGAACACTCTAGTCTCATGAGCCTGGAGAGAATGAAGATGTGCAAGCTCTTCATCCCTTCTGGCCACTTGGTAGGCCAAGGAAATCGTTTTTCCTTTTCCATCCTGAGATGGTATTAGGGGACAGAGTCCAGGACTCTGTCTGGCCAAGGGGGGGAAACAAAAGTTTCAAAGCAGTTGAAGGGTCACAGGCCACTTGTGTCTGAGACGCAATTAATTCCGACATGAGGCTCAGAAAGACATCCAACCCATCTGCGGACCACCTGATGAGGGATGTATCCAAGGCGTGTATCTCCCTGCGCCTAGCACCTGTAGCCAGAACTAACAGGAAGACCATTCTGAGGGTAAGGATCTTAAGATCAATTGAACCCATATCTTTAGATGTGAACAGAGGCTTAGTAGGTGCCCAAAGCACCACAGAGAGATCCAGCAAGGCATAGATTGTGCTCCACCAGATGATCCCAAAAGACACTGTTCACAAGTCCACAAAGGAAGGGATGTTTCCTTAAACTCTGCCCCTTGGTCTTAAGGGTAGCCGCAACGGTTGACTTGTATCCCTCAATGGTGCAAGCTTCAAGTGCCCCTCCTCAAGCAGACTAAAAGAAAGTCTGTAATCTTCTGGATCAAAGCCTGAGGTGAAAGGTCCTTAGCAATGCACCAAGCTGCAAACTTGTTCCACTGTGAGTCATAAATCTTTGAAAAAAAAACTTATGAAGCTTCCGTGGGCAACCTGTTCAGCCACTCCCTTTGAGGAGCTGGCTGACAAAACGCCTTTGGTAACAGTCATCAGACATGAAGTCTGAGAAACTGTGGGTTGTGGTGGAACTTGTTTGTGCTTGGTTGCAGGAGCAGTTGAGGGAGTGCCCAAGGAGGCTCTACATTATACTCCAGAAGATCCAAGGACCATTCCCTCTTGGGCCACCAGGGGCCCACAAGAAGGACTTTGCACTGCTCCTCCTGGATCTTGCACAGAACTTTCAGCAAGGGCGAGGTTGGAGAAAATGCATGCCCCCACATCCTCTGATACAAAATTGACATGGTGTTCATTGCCCACGCCAACTTGCAGGGAAATGAGGACACAAAGGTGTTGATTTTGCGATTGTGCCAGGTAGTGAAGAGATCAATGTGTGGTAGACTCCAAAGGGTCCAGATCACTTACACCACCCTGAGATTCAAAGACCACTCCATCTGAATCACCTGTGATCAGCACGAGAGCAGGTCTACCTTGACATTCAGGCAACCCAGAATGTGTCGACAGCAGATCCTTATGCCATACTGATGGCGTCAGAGCAGGATAGACTAATGACCAGGCGGAACAGCTTTTTTGCCCTGGTATCTCCCTGTTTGTGGATGTATGCAACCGCTGTACAATTGTTGCACATCACCAGGGCATGCTTCTTCTCCACCTGTGAATGAAGCTGGACAAGAGCACGACGAATGGCCTGCAGTTCTAGCCAATTGATGGCAAATTGCCTCCACTGAGGAAACCATTCACTGAGGCTGTCACAGAGTCCAAAAGTGCTCCCCAGCCCTGTAGGGAGGTCACGTTAAACAATGTCACTTCCCCATTGAATGGCACCAGGGGCTACCCCGGCATCACATTCATCCAGTGAGACCACAAACTCCGAATCAGCCGATTGTACGACTAGATCACAAGATGCTGGGACAAGAGATGGCTATTTTGATCCCAGTGATCCCAGAAGCTGAGCTGGACAGGCCGATGAAGAAGCCTCTGCATAGGGACCTGAGAGTCCATGGACATCAAAGTCCCAATAGACAAATCCACTGATGCACCGATGGGACAGATGTCCTCCTGAACCAGTTCAAGAGGGCTAAGAGTTGCCTCCACCTGTCCTCTGAAGGCCGACAGATGAAAGGGACTGTAAGGAACTGAGTCCTCAAAAACATGAACTCGCTCGCAGGAGTCAGGCTGAGCTTTGGGAAATTCCCAATTAGGCCTAACTTTACACACACATTCAACACAAACTGCGTGTCCTTGAGAAGAAGGCCTTGGCCCTGAGACTGCAGGGGCCAATCATCCAGATAAATGTGCAGCCAGATCCCTTGCCTGTGCACAAACACTGCTACCTCACTCATAACCCAATTAAAGATGAGTGGTGCCGGTGCTAGGCCAAACAGGACAGCATGGAACTGAAAAACTCTATCGTCGACCACAAAGCGCAGAAATTTCTGAGACCACGGAGCTGTGCACATGTAAAAATATCCATTTTTCAGGTCTATCGAGGTTGCCCAATTGCCTAGTCGCATCAGCACCATGATGGTGGCCAGGATCTCCATCTTGAAGTACTGCACTACAAGATGTGAGTTGAGACACGACAAGTCAATTACCAGTCTTTGCCCACCATCTCTTTTCAGCACTAAAAAGAGACAACTGTAAAAGCTTGGGGACCCATCATCTAACACTGGTTCAATGGCCTGTTTGTGCACATGCTTTTGCATGGCCTCGTGCAAGAGTCCCGGTCCACCTCAATGCGCAGCGGTAAAGAGAATGGAACTGGAGAAAGGAGAGTAGAATTGCCTGCAGCAAACTGTTCCTGCCAATGTTCCTGACAAAAACATCACCCCTTCCTTGGTCAACCTCGTGCTCCGCAGCCAAGCCTCATCCAGAGACTTTGGCCGCTTCTCTTTGGCCACATTGTCCACCCTCTCAAGCAGGGTTACCAATCCCGGGCCAAACAGCCAGGACCAACTGGGTCCAAGGGTAGCTGGTAAGCAGCTGAACCGCCACGGTCCGTGGTATAGCCTCTTCTGGGAGGGTTTCCCGCATATAGGTGACATTCACCCGAAACAACAAAACTTCTTCACCTTACGGGGAGACTGGTCAGCCTGGTCTGAAACCTCCTCGGCTCAAGCAGATAATTGTAGAGCCTTTGTCTGCTCGGCAGTGGTGAGAAGTGGCCGAGAAGTGGTCTCTTTCCGCTCCGCAGCCAGATGGCAAAAAGAGCATTGCCCTCTTCTGCTTCAGAATCCTCACTTGGGAAATCCAAGCAGTCAAGATCAAGGATGTCCTTGGCGGTGGGACAATCCTCCAGGTTGTCTCTCGAGCTGAGAAGGAAGTCCTCCAGACGCTTTTCCTCAGTCTTAGCCTTAGCGTCTGTTTGAGGCTCCAACACTGTGGTAATCTCACGGACTTTAAAAGGGTCTAGCTGGTACTTGAAAGAATTATACAAATATGCATACTGTACAAAGTCTCTTTAACTGGGATGTGCAATATTCAATCTGATAATATGCAAATTTACCAAACCAGAATCAGAGCCTGTTTTCTAGGAAAATATAAGAGAATAAAACAGTTGACTTGTACTATAGGTGCATACAGAGATTTGAAATTCTACAAGTTTCATATAGATTAAAATAATATTAATGATGCTAAATTAAAATGAAATTGCTGGATCCATGTGACCTACTTTTTATAAGACACACCCTTATGTCCAGATGCAGTGTGTCAAGTTTCATTAAGTTGACTTTAAGGACAAGTGAATTATAGCCCGGACACAAATGACTGTATTGCAGTTTTATATAAAGGCCTCACCATAAACCAGATTCTTGGCTTGGTGACCTACTTTCCATAACACATCTTTGGGTCATAATATGTGTGTATGAAGTTTCATAAAACTAACTTAATGAGTTATGTAATTACAGTCTGGAAATGATGTTACCAGAATATACCAGTAACCCAGTTATTTGACATGTGACATAGTTTTACTTTATGACACACCTTTGGGTCAAGATATATGCGTGTGTGTAGTTTCATGACATTAAGTTAAAGATTAAAGGAATTATATCCCAAACATGATTTACAAGGATATGTCACTGTGACCCAGATACTTCACCTAGTGACCTACTTTTATGCATGACATAGCCTTGTCTCCAAAAACACGGGGGTGTAAAGTTTAATGATTCTACGTCAAAGGACAACAGAATTATAGCCCAAAAATGAAGTGTAATGCAGTTGTACATGATTGTATTACTATGACCAAGATACTTGACCTAGTGGGCTAGTTTTACTTTGTGACACACCTTTAGGTCAAGATATATGTGTGTGTGTGTGTGAAGTTTCATCAGACTAAGTTAGATAGTTAAGGAATTATAGCCTGGGCACAATTTTACAAGGATATGTCACTGTGCCCCAGATACTTGACCTGTGACCTAATTTTGGTACATGACACACCCTTATATCCAGATCTGCACCTGTGTATAAAGTTTTATCAATCTAAGTTGAAGGACAACTGAATTATAGCCTGGACACGAATAGCAGATGCAAGTATGGAAAAAGTGATTACTATATGCCCCTCCTCCAGCAGGATGGGGGCATAATTAATTTCTTGACAATTCCTTTTGCACTATTTTTTGGAGGGGGGGGGGGGTGAAGTATCAACTAAAACTAAGTAGAGCTGCATTTATTCTTCCATGGGAAACTGAAAAGGGTTAATTATGAAATGTGAGTGAATTACCACAAATTTTATATACACAAATAGAACAGTTAATCATAATTTCTTTGATGTGCCATTTCTTAATATGGTCTGCACCTATATTCCTGCTTAAGATAAATATAAGACACAGCTTTTTCAAAGTGTAAATGAGAAAAAAATGGCATTGTGACTGGAACGTTAATAGCCATTTTAACCCTGAAAGCACAGGTTCTCTGCCAAGTGTAGAGGGATCAGCACTCAATTTCCCTTAGAATTAATTGCAATGTCACACGATGCTGGAGCATCTCGTCATGAAATGAAGTCGTGTACATGTGATGTACATCGAGTTGAACACGTCTGCACAGTGATCCCACCTGACCATGTTCAGCCGTGATTAGGAAACTGGGGGAAATTGGCTGGCTTAACTTGCCTCTGTCCTGTCCTATACAATTGTTGACCTTTGTCCTCCAGAATGACCTCAAGTCAACAACTTTTCTCATAATGCCTTTGGGTCTGTTCCCAGAAACGTGAATGACCTGCTTTACCTTGAAAGGCATGCATTAGCGTACCTCAAATCTAAAATTTCATTCAAGTGTTATGCCTTTTGATGTCCAATATGTATATGCTGGCATGAATACAGACACCCAGGAGATCATTTATGGGCCTTTAATTTAAGGCCATCAATATCAAGGGTGTATGTAAAGGTATCTGATATGTTGTCTTTGTTTACTCACCTAAACCACTAATCTATACAACGGTACACTTCTCTATTGTGTCTATTTTTGTCAGAGGTTGATTAGCTCCTTTACATTTGTTCAAATTTCACCAGACTGTACATATAGCTGATAGCAGAACAGAAATAGTCTTTAACCGATAATTAAGCATGAATGAAGGTACGTGTCTCGGGGAACACAACTATGTGTATCTATATGACTTGTGGGCGGCTGGTCACAGCAGCATATTGATACGCATGTACATGTACATATTGAGGCCATGAGTGCAATCAAATGCACAGATGGTGCTCAAATAAGCGAACCTGCAGAAGACAAGAGGAAAATTAGAGTGACAGAGGTTCCAAATTAAAAAAACACAAACAAACAAACAAAAAAAACCCCAAAAACACACACACAGAGAAAATGGGGGTGTATGTTTAAACAAGAGGTCCATGGGCCTATAATGCTCTGCTAATATATAATCTGATGACCATCATCAAAAATTAATTTCCTGAAATGCATTCCCTCCATGACCCTGAGAAATTAGTCAGTCACCCATATGATGCAACATCAAACTTCCACAAGAACACACATATGTGATACAGTTCGTGTTGTACCCCTTTTTCTCTATCAACATATTGAATTTAGTATCCTGTTCTTAAGTGCTTTAAATGACCTTGAAAAAATAGGTCAAGGTCATTCAACATATTAAAAAAATTGACCATTGCCCTAATGCATATTTGGTGTAAGTTTTGCAGCCCCTCCCCATGTCTTGGGCATCACATTAAAATCATTACTGAAGTTCCACTCTAAAATAAAAATAATGAATTTAATTTACTTTAAATACATATGGTGCTAGTTCAACTTAAATCCACCTGTGGCACCATACATCCATGTCATAAACTTTTGTCTGCAATCTTCCTGTAATGGTATATTAAAACATGTATGTACACAACTTCAGACATAATGACCATAGCAAAAAAAAAAAAAAAATCCTGAAATGCATCCCCTCCATGACCTTAAGAAAGTAGGTCAAGGTCATCTATTATGCAATATCTACATGGGATATAGGCCTACATCTGCAGCACATTTGTTATCATAAGCCTTGTTGTGTCTCAGCATATTGATTTTAATGTTTTTTAACACAATTTGGTCCATATCTTTTGTAATACTGCAGATGGTGCCACCAAATTTCAAAGTGTTTTGTCTTGTACCCTGATTGACATTCCTGCCTAGTTTCATGAATATTCATTCACATCTTTTTGAAAAATTGCATTCTAAAAGATTTTGACATCTTGACCGATCTATCACATGTATTATGTAATAAGTACTATAAGCAGCACCACCAATATTGAACCTAGCCTAGATTTTCATGCACCTGAAAGTACTAGTCTTGAGAGTTATGTAGGTTGCACGCTTACTTAAAAACTGTGGACTGGATCATGTCCACAACCAAAAGTTTATGATGGACACAAGTATTTGCAGTAGCTCTGTGACCCATGGTCAGCAGAACCAAATCTGGTGTACAGTGGAAGTCCTATGTATTCAATTCGTTTAACAGCAGTCCCTGTCTAAGAAAATCTGAGTGATATTTATGACCACGAAAGCAGGATATCTCCCACTTTATCATGAGACTTGGAGTCTGTCTAGCGACCTTGAATGCATTTAGGCTGACAACTGTCAGCATAAATAATAGTCCTGGAGTCTGCAAGTGTGTGAAATGATGTTGATCACTTTGGGCTTAAATATTACAATCATAAAAAAATGAATATATATATATATATATATATATATATATATATATATATATGTATATATCTCCCTCAGCAAAACATATGATGGAATGGCACAGGGTTAATAAAAATTTGTTAAAATGCTATATAACTTTGGGAATGAGGTCATTGTTATTCATAAACTATGTTATGTTCTTTAAAACTGGAGACCATCTTCAAGGACAATATGCAAGTCATAGCTAACATAGTTCTTCAGCTAAATCTAGAAAATAAATTCAGTACAACTGGCCTGTATCCTTAAAGATAAGCTAGTGCTCAGTTATTTTATCATTTCTTATAAATAGGGTAGCGTGATGTTGTCTATCATTCTTCGATGCTAGGCCTAGCAGATATCATGTGTTATCAGAAATACCTGCATTAAAAAGCATTATGGCTACTTTTTTTCAAGTGTCTGACGCCCAAGGTCGCCAGATGCAATTCCTTATCCAGCCCTTATTCAGGATCATCTGCAGTTATCAAGTGAACTGTTAAATTTACTTAAGTTACCCTGTGACCTCAGGAACAAAGTCAGGTCACCCATTTATAGTCTGGACTTGTCCTTTACAGAGGACCATAACTGTATTGAATATCAAAGAAGTGGCATACCGTAAATTGCATGTTGTCAAGGGGTGAAATTTAGTGAAGTCGCCCTGTGACCTTGGACTTGAAGACTTAGTCACCCATGTGCAGCATGAGATTGTCTGAATTATCATTAGGATCTCAGATTTGTATTCCTCATAAAAAGACCTTTCATTGAAGCACCAGCATGCCTCTAGTTTCAGAAAAAAGCTGTTGACTCAGTCCAAAATTTGGTACTTATAGAGTTCACAAAAGTGGCCCTGTGACCCTGGGAATCAGGTCAAGGCCTGTCATGGGCAGTATGTACCACCCTTGACCTTAGACCTGTGACCCTCAGGAATCAGGTCAAGGCCTCTCATGAGCAGTACGCACCACCCTTGACCTTTGACTTCACAATCAATGGATAAGTCTTACATCATTCACATACCTCTGAAGTAATCATCCTATTCAAGACCAAATTCATTAAAATAACCCTGTGAACTTGAAAATAATCTCAAGGTCACCCAAATGTAATCCAAACCAATATAGCCTTTCCAGAAGACAATCATCACACCAAATTTAAAATATACCTTGATCTTAATCTTGAGGTCTACACTGCAGAATCTACACCATTGCCCTGCAGCCCTAAGTTGGAATCAAGACTGATGTTTGAGTTTCCAAGTTACCTGAATTAATTGTTCAGAGTGTGCAATTAAAAACCAAAAATGGCCACTTAACATTTATTCTAAAATGTTAACAGCAGTAAACCCTTCCATTTCACGAAAAATCAACCTTCTAAAATTATTAAATTTGATCACAAATTTAAATCTATGCAGTGTCTGCATTTTGTTTTCCAAGGCAGCCAAGTTGGATGCAACATAATTTCATTCACAGCTTATTTCATAGTAACATATTTTGTATGTCTAATAAAGTCTTTTAATTACCAGGTGGCGCCACCCCAGCATTCACAGCAATCTGGAAGGCAATCCGTATTGGGAACCAAAGTTGAGAGGAACTAGTAATAGACCTACAATTTAACAACATTGCCAGCAAAATGTACACAAAAGCCAAGGGCTTGTGGGGGGGGAGAGTGTTTGGAAGAGAGATGGTCGGCAGCAATTTGTAGGATGTTTGGGTACAGCGTAAACTCAGAACTCTGAAACTTGATCACTGTCTTGATTTCTGAGGGCTCTTAGGCCTGTGAGTTACACCACTGCTCCTCAATCACTTTAGTCCTTAGTTGTTCAAATGATTCTCCAGGCATCACCCAGAAAGTAGATTCTGTGCAATTGCACAGTGACCATGGAAATAAGGTGAAGATCACCCATGTGAACAATTTAAATGTCAAGATGTGTGCGTGTTGTTTTACACCAACTGATCATTAGGTTTCAGAAAAAAAAGCCCTTTCAACATTTTATTTTATAAAAAAAATAATGCAACAAAAGGCACTGCATCAAGACCACTTGAACAAACTTGGTTTAAAGATCTTTCCAATGTATATCCTCACTAATTTTAAGGGGATCTTGTGTCTATGCTTTGCAAAAGTGCTATACACATACACGACTTTGCCCCAGTATTCCTGCACATGTCATGCTTTTGCATTTACACCAGCACCACCTAGTGACCAAATTCGGCACAGTCTAAGTCAAGGTCAATGCTTCATACCATGTTTCAAGACAATTGTCCTGTGACTTGTTTAGGAGAAGTGAAAAATTTCACCAAAAAATCCAAACAATTTACATGTCTGGGTTCCTGATTTAATAAGTAAAGGTTTAGGGGTACAAAGAAGTGTCCCTGTGTCATTTCAAAAACAGTTATAAAGAAGGATGGATGGGTGGATAAAATTTGATGAATTAATAGAAAAATAGATACATGAATAGAAGGATAGTGATGTAATATTAATAGCAATAGATGGATGAATGGATGGATATAGGTCTAACGAAATAATGTAAATACACACAGATGAACAGATCTGATCAAATAGTATAAATATGGACATTTGGAAGAAAGAAGTGTTGATGAGTGAATGGAAGAACTAAGTCTGATGAATTATAAGAAATACACATTGACAAACGGTACAAATGCTTATGGATGATGGAAGGAGAAAATGAAAGAAAGAAATACAGACTGGATGAACTGAAAGATAAAGGGATGAAATAAAAGAAATACAGATTTATGAAAGGGAAGCACATAGTCTGGTGAAATAATACTCATGAAAAAATAAGGGGAAAATGGATGGAGCCGGAAAAATAACGGATAAAAGATACAGACGGGTTGACAAATAACAGCTGGATGGCCACAAAGATAATGGTGGGTGGATGCTCAGTAGCTGGGTATACAGAGACAGATTGAGGCACTGTTCAAATATACATGTTATACAGATAGACTGCATGTCACACAAGGAATGAAATGTCTTTATCAACAGAGTGGCTTGCCAGTTAGATGGAAACACGATTTTAATAGATTAAGGACGTATGACAAGTTGATTTAAACATACAGATGCAAAAATTAACCACCAGAGGAAAAAAAACAAATAACAGGATTGACTTGGAGAGAAATAAATTGTAGTAAAATGACACATAGGCCTATGTATAGCATATTAGACAGCATGCACCAGGGACTCTTGCTGAGTGGAATGAATGGAAATGCATAATGACATGATGACACGACAAGAAAGAATAAGAGGCTCCTGTGCCATACGTACAGATGAGACTGGATAAAATCATGACAGATAGGAGATGTGTCTGTCTTCTTCTCTTTTTGTCATTATGCCACGTAAATTCTCCATCAATTAATCTTTTTTTTTTTCAAAATTTCATTGTCTTATCATCATATTTTTTTAAAATGTTTACTACTTATAAACAATCCCTAAAATAAGTGATCTATGTCACTACAAGTCATCATCTGAAGGAAGCACTTTTGAAGGATGTGTATTTTTGCACACAATGTTCTGTATTTCAATGGTGCTGAGACACATACATATTTCTAACTCATCAGTCATTTTGTGACACGCGTGATGACTTTACATCCAGGCATATATCAGTTCATTAGTATCATAGTACATGCATATTGTTTTCTCTATCTGTAATTTATCTCTTTGCATGACTACTAGCCCAATTTTGGTTTTGTGGCAAGCAAATAGATATATTTTTCACCATTTGTATATGCACACGTACATCCACATTGCAGGCAATGCAGATAATATAACTGACTTTTTTTATACATGTAGGCTACAGTTCCAGACTTTATTCCTGATATTACCTCTTTTTCTCAACATTGTATTTTCTTACTTGCTTTTATGGAGATAATTTCGCTCATTTCCTCCCAGCATAAGATCAGACTTGGACAGAAAGAAATTAGAAGGTTGTGAGAACAGCCTGTGCTGACTTTGTCACTGTAGAATGTTGCAGTGATGGAAGTAGCCAATAAACTGTGACCATTGGAATTAGGTCAAACTCATACAGAAAAGTTGCTTATGGCTACACATGTATTTATGTGTAGCCTTATAAGCAACTTATCTTATAGAGCCTCATCATCTTGAACAATGTCCAAGTCCTGCTTCAAACTGTTTCAGGTCATTGATGGAAAACTGGATTAACAAAAGTAGTCCCATGACCTTCAGGGATTTAGGTCAAGGTTAGGCACCTGCAGTCTCAAAGAATATATAGCTCATAGAGGACCATCGTTTATTTTAAGTACATGTAGTTAAGTGATAGCCTTAAACCCCAGTTTCATAAAAGTGGTCCTATGACCTTGGGAATATGTCACTTATTTTATTTATCTATCTATCTATCTATCTATCTATCTATCTATCTATCTATCTATCTATCTATCTATCTATCTATCTATCTATCTATCTATCTATCTATCTATCTATCTATCTATCTATCACCTAGGGTACTCATGTACATTCTCAAACTAGCTGTCACATAGGATCTGCCATCATCAATTGCAATATCAAAGTCCTAGCACCAATACTTCTTGAGTTATTGTAAAATGAATTTGACTAAAGTTACCATGTTAACTTCATAAATTGGGTCAAGGTCATCAAAATAAAATTTTGTCATCATCCTGAATTTCAAAGTCTTAGCTCAGAAAGGTCTTGAGTTTCCACACCTAAAACTAAATTAATCAAGATTGTGCTGTGAGCTTGTGAATTAGGTCACCTGAGAAAATGTCAGTAATTATGAGGGTACCATCAGATGTGTTTGTGAGGAATTGCAAATTGCAATTTATAATCATCTTAAAACTAATGAAAACCAATTTGAATGAGAAAATGTAAATGAGACCTATAAAGAAAACGTGCCCCAGATTAACAGCTCTCCTTGCCTTATCTTAATCCGAGAGAGCAAGCTTTAAAGCCAGCACCCTGGAATGTAGAGGTGTACATGTACATCAGAAGTGACAGTTTTACAGGATTAAACTTTAAGGTAATTAGTTTAAATGCAGTGACAGTGACCTTTGTTCAAAGTGAAAATATCTGCAACAAGTTTAATAACCTTATACATATTTATACCTGTATAAATTTATATGACTGCAAGCTGGACATTTCAGAATCTACTGACAGAAAATTAAAACTTGACAATGATAATTGTTGTACATGTATATATAATAAACATGGCAGACAGCCAAAAAGTGGGTATGCATGCAGCTTCTTCGTTTTTGCAACCCCATACCTTCCATATGGTTCAACTTAAAATCAGCAATAAGATTTATGTTTTGAAGACTTCATTGTTTGTGTCAGTCTTTGTTTCAAGAAAAAAAAAGACTGCTGTGTAAATAGCTAATATTATGCTTGGAGCAAGGTTTGCTCAGATACATAGGGGGCCTATTGGGCAGGATCAAGGCACACGAGGGGTCATGTGACCTTTGCCTGAATTGAAGGGCTATAGGTTCACATGCAGCTCAGTGTGCCCTGATTGCTTACATGCAAATATCCTAATCTCCAAATTCAAACTTCTTAATTAATGTCCTCTTTCTGTTATTGCGGTTTCAGTGATCTAACATACAGCAGGTCATTCACGTTTTTTTTTTCATTTTCAACATTTTGAAACACCCTCCTCCACCCCAGCTCATTTTCTATGATGTACAGGCAAAAATTCTTCCAATAAGGTGGAAGCAAAAATGAGGGTGGCAGCACTCATACCCCTCGCTTTTGCTATTCACACAGGGTAAACAGAGTCTTGCCCTCCTGGCTGGTCTATGACCTACAGTGTGGGGTCATCAGGAATGAGGAGGAGGACAAAGACAGAGGCTCTGACACAAACATGAATTTTGTATTTTGTAAATAAAATCCGGTCTGACAGTGGGTTCAAACTCTTCGGCCAGTCTCAAAACTCGATCTCCTTTGTGTGAAATATTTTACTCAAGGCAATCTAGGAATTCAATTATTCCCTATTTTTCATTGACAAAACATAAATCAAACTATAAGAATAAAAAAACAAGCATTGATAGTTTAATCAATTTGATTTGATTTTACTCAACACTAATTGAAATATATACAAATACACATATAGCGACAGGTGCCAATATGACTCAAAAAGGCCTAAAATTTATTTCCAGTGGGATCCTATCAAAGTATAATAATTTAAGATGTTACAATAAAGGGACTATGAGTATACAATACATAATACCATGAATTACATATAAAAATATGATGCAGTGTTGCAAAAATTAAAACTAGACAAACCTACATAAAAGATGATACAGTCCTGGCACTGATGAATATTAATGTAATTGATATAATGATAATACAATGATGAGGGGCCACAGACTGTAATACAGGTAGGTGGCACTGTAGTTATCTGGAGAATCATACTGAGAAGGATTGAATTAATCCTTAAAGTGCTAATCACGGCATAGTCATTTTCTCATTACCGTTAAACATATAATGGTTAAAAGATTCAAATTCTTCATGAAGATACCTTTCATTCAAATACCAGCAAGCCTTGTCTGAAGCAAAAAATTGTCTTAGTCAACAGCTTTCCTTGGGACACTTTGCAAGCAATGCGTACAAATGTGTGCAAAGTGTCCTGAGGAAAGCCGTTGACTCAGTCTTAAATCAGGGCTGTAAGGGTTCAGTTGTCCAATCCCTGTCTGTATTTAAAAGTTTCCAGACCTCATCTTTAAAACATAACTACTGTGTCAAATGCCTGCTCAGAATCATGAGTATGTTGCAATATACTGTCAGCATGATTCAGAGACAGACGAGATGTTCTTGAATTAATGCCCGACACACCCACTTGTTTTGATTCCGATGGGCCAAGATAACTTCTTCGGTCTTTAAGATATAGCATACCATCTTGTATTGAAACACCTGATGCTTATGTTTAGCATTCTTTGACCTGAATGAAAGAATATCAGCCAAAGACCAAATAACCAAAGTACATTTGATTGAGAGCAGAACAGAGCAGTTTGCTGGTCTTTCAGTCCAAGATAATGGCAAGTCTGAAGGGGAATTGAAAAACAAAAGTTAGATTTGTTCACACAATTCACAGTTAAAGTTCTAATCACGATTATAGTCATTTCTCATTACCCTTAAACATATACATGTAATGGTTGAAAGATTCAAATTCCTAATGAAGATACGTTTCATTCAAATACCAGCAAGCTTAGTCTACAGGAAAAAGTGGTCTTAGTCACCAGCTTTCCTTGGGACACTTTGCACGCAAAATGCCCCAAGGAAAGCTGTTGAATCAGTCCTGAATCAGTGCTTTAAAGGTTAGCAACCTTTTTATTACCAGAGCAGCATTGGTATAACTGAAGTCCTAAATAAATAACTGAAGGTTTTTTATGTAATTCTGTGATCATTGAAAAATTCTTCACCTTAATTTCCCTGTTGATTTGAACAAGATACTTTCTGTTTTAGCCCAGTGAACAGACAGGCAGTTGACTATCAACCACTTTATAGCAGTATTCTAACTCATATGGCCTGAAATTGAATTGATGCAATCTCTATAGGGTCACACCCATAAAAAATTGAAACTGAATCATCTGTATAAAGTGTTAATTTACGAGAGACACTTATCTGTATATCATCAACATAACATAGATACAGTATATGTACTGACTTCACACATAGCTGTGCCAGAAATCATACATATGTGGAGTCAAGCTGGCATGCATGAAAAAAGTAACATTTGTGCTACTGGTTTAAATGATGATGCAAGCATATTGATTGCGCATTTCGCAGAAAATTCTTGTAATCCTCCAGTTGGGTGTAGACTTATCATTCAATGACATAAGATACATGCACAGTACTTACTATAGCCATTGGTCTAATACAGTTGGCACCACTAGGCTTGGACACCTCTTCAAACAGAGCGATATCATGTGCTGTTTTTACAGACAAATTAACTTGAAATGTAATGGGGGGGGGGGGGGGGGGGGGAGGTAGTTGAGTGCCATACTTCAGAAACCAAGCTGGAATTTGGTCAATATTCATGCTCTTAGAGATTTTCCAGTTCAAAAGCTCCCCCCCCCCCCCTTAATAAATGTATTCAATACTGGTTGAAAATGAAAAGAATCCTCAACAAAATGTCTAACTTAGGATGATAATATATAATGAAGACCTGTTGCAGCAGAGAACTTTTCAACCACAAGATGAGCTCCTGATCCTGTGTAAAAATGGATTGTATAGTTTCTTTGTTCTACTGGTACACGAGTCCACCATCCGCTTCCAACAGAAGGTTAACTCGTTAGTTAGTTTTACCAGAATAGCCAAGATCTTTCAGTACAGACCTCATGCAACTTCTTACAGCTGTGTTTATGATGTTCGGCAAGTTTAATTTGGCTACGTGCAGTTTGACGTTTCCTTTGAGTTCAGTTTCTCAGCACACAGTGTTGCTTGTAGAGTAGCTGAGTTTTTGCATTCTCTTTGTCAGTCTCTTTATCATTTCCCAAGTTTCTTATTTACCTAGAATGTGTCACACTCATGGACATACCTTTCATTCACGTTCATTTGTGGCTTAGTTAAGTTTTTTATTCCAGTGATTCTTTTTATTTTAACAGCTTTATCCAGGATATTATACCTGTCAATATCAATGGAAATTGTCCATTCTCTTATCACTAGTACAAGTACTAGGCCTATTTCCACACCCATCAGTTGATATATGTCTCAGTACGTTTGTCTGTGGCATGGTGTTTTAATGACAAAATTCTTACAGGTTTTTATGTTCATCAAATACATGTCAAATAACTTTTCTTGTCCAAAAAAGGAGCTATGTAGTCATAGATCAGAGTTGCCTTACAAAATTAATCTTTTCAGCATGGCTGATTATCTCACTGGACCAGGCATCCTGAGCATGCTGTTTTCAAGAGCTGAGGCAGCTTTTGATTGATGTTACCTTACCATGACAATTCACTAGTAAATTTTTTTGGCGGGCATATGCTGCATTTCGGCGGCAGACAGCGGTACACAGCGGCAGAGAGCGGTGGCCAGCAGCAGACAGCGGTAGCCAGCGGCAGAGAGCGGCGGTCGGTGGCAGGCCCGCCAACCGCCGCTGTCTGCCACTGAAACCCAATTGAGACTTCTGGGGCTCAGCGGCAGACAGCGGCAGACAGCGGCACATGGCGTTGGCCAGCGGCAGAGAGCCTTTCGCCGCTGTATGACGCCAACCACCGCTATCTGCCGCTGGCTACCGCTCTGTCCTCACAACTGCATTATATTAAGTGTAAAATATGAATCCAAGTGAATAGGAAGGATGTATATCTCTTTCTCTGCACATAATGTATATACACTTTATGCTCAATAAATACATGATATGTGAAAAACAGAATTGTTTGCCTCTTATGTCTACATGTAAATGCAATATTCATGTGAATGCAAGTTAACTGTCAGGCATGAGCAAATGAAAATAAAATTTATTGATGTGTACATGCAAATAGGTGAATGAACCGATAAATATGACTGAATGAAGCAACTGAAGTGTTATGAGCCATAAATGAATGGGTACACATGGTTTCCTTTCCTTCCTATTCACTTGGATTCATATTTTACACTTAATATAATGCAGTTGTGAGGACAGAGCGGTAGCCAGCGGCAGATAGTGGTGGTTGGCGTCATACAGCGGCGAAAGGCTCTCTGCCGCTGGGTAACGTCATGTGCCGCTGTCCGCCGCTGTCTGCCGCTGTCTGCCATTGTCTGCCGCCAAGCCCCAGAAGTCTCAATTGGGTTTCAGCGGCAGACAGCGGCGGTCGGCGGAGGTCGGCGGAGGTCGGCGGCGGTCGGTGGCGGTCGGCGGGCCTGCCGCCGACCGCCGCTCTCTGCTGCTGGCAACCACTGTCTGCCGCTGGCCAAAAAAATTTACTAGTGATTGTTTGGCTCTACATCATATATATATATATATATATATATATATATATATATATATATATATATATATATATACAGTAGTACCTTTTTTAAGAGACCGCCCTACGGCAGGTCAAAATGCGGTCACTCAAAACAAGTGGTCTTTCATTAGAGGTACAACAACATGGAAAAGATACCGCAGTGTTCTGAGACAGCGGTCTTAAAAAGATATGCGGTCTCTCATTAGAGGGGTCTCTCAAGAGAGGTACCACTGTATATATATATAAAATTATGTCTTCGGTGGTTTATGGGCAGAATTGTAATCCTCAGACCGTCTTGTGGGCAGTTGTTCGGATTATCGGCAGTTGAAAAAAGCCCATAAACCATGTTTGCCTTAAATTCAATGCGCCACCTAGGGGGTTTCAGAAACGTACAAATTAGCAAATCTGCCCAGATATTATGGGAAGCTATGAATGCCCAGAAATTGTGGTAAGCTGCACTTGGTATATACTGCCCACGGTCCGGTTTGAGGATTATAATTGACCCGCAGACAATGGGCATGACCCACAAACCAGCTGTAGGACCTATTCCATTGTAAATTTTTTTTGTGGGCAGTGTATAATTGCCCATAAACACCCAAGACATGTATTATATATATATATATATATGTGTATATACATATATATATATATATATATATATATATATATGTGTGTGTGTGTGTGTGTGTATATATATATATATATATATGTATATATATATATATATATATATATATATATATAAAAGGAAGAACTTTATTCACCAGATATTGAGTCCAATTTATATTTGTTTATACTGCAAGCTGTCACATGTTTGAGCAACATATAAAATCACTTTAGTTTGTACCAAACACATATCATGACAGGGTTTTGTCCACTATACTGATCCCCGCAGCTGTTGGTCTCAATCTCAGCATTGACATCACTATGGGGGGGGGGGGAGGTGTTTTCCGTACAAGCCTACTGGGCATTTTTATTTGCCGTACTTACGTACATTTTGTACTGGAAGCCTTTTTTATTTCCGTACTTCGTACCAACCATTATTTGTACCTTTTCTTATTTTCCATACTTTGTACAAGGGCAAAATTATTACTTGTACCAGCATACTAGGGGCCCCCCCTTACCCCCCTCCATGAAAGGTGCATGGAGTACGTCCTTCCGGTCCTGTGACCATATGGTTACAGAGCATACATATAACCAGTTCAACTTGTGACGAACAACGTGGCAACCATCTGAGATGTCATACATAATTTCCAAAGCATTGCTGTAAGAAAACTTCAAAGAATATAATCACTGTCTATATACATGTATTAATTTATATCTTCCTTCTGTATTGAAGTATGCAAGTAGGAGAAAAAAAAGCAAAGTACATATCAGTCATATGCAAACAATGTCCATCTCCAATTCATAATTTTTTAAGCAATACGTACATGATCAGTAATGTAAATTGTACACCAGTAATGATGTCTACCGTGAAAGACTGATTCTATGTGACAGTTGATCTGCAAACAAGCTTCATTTGTTTGTACTCATAACTCTTTTATCATTTTCGTAAGTATCAACTTTAACTGTATGTTTAACAGCACACGCAAGGAATACATTCATCAAGTCATCAATGACGCAATGAAACCATGCAATGATCAAGCAATCTGTGCATAGGGAAACACTGGTCAGGTCAGCGTTGAACCATATTTGATCTCATTGTCATTGATACCGTCAGCCACCAGGATCTGCTATCAGATCAGTGCCACTCCAGAACGGCCATTTGCCAGCCCTTAAATTTTCCACCATAACCATATGACTTCCGTTTTAATTTCAATGTGCATAAAAGTTCTGCTTCTGACGCAAGGTTTATCTTAGAGATAAACAGTTGTCAGCAAAGCTACCCGTGTGGAGTCTTGCATCATTGCCCTGTTAATCACGCTGTGCCATGCTTGAACTTCCTACAGTCAGCCCACATGACTTTCATTGACGTACAGTTGCTCTGATCGTGGACCTATAATTCCGATTATAGGTCCATGCTCTGACGTACTAAGCCCTGCACCCACACAGACACACGCCAGCTGATGGTGTAGCAGACATATTCTTCATAACTATAATCAATTCAAACTCATTTCTAAACCAGATAGCAATTTTTCAGAACAAAGACAATGTATAAAAGCTGCATACAAATTTACAAAAAACATGCAAAAAGGTGAGGAATAAGTGAATCAGAAGGGTGTATTGCCGGGTGTAAAGCTGGACTGGGATTATATAAACATCCGCGGTGTGTCTTGTACAGTACCCTTTCCCGCCTCAAAAAGGCCAAAACTGGCTGGTGGTCAAATGTCGTCTGCTTCAGTGTTTTTTTAAACTAATTTTAACACTAATGTAAAACAATTTGACTGAGAATTGTAGATGAGACCTATTACAATCACACGTCCCTGGTCAACAGCTTTCCTTGGCATGGGTTCGGCACTTTGTGCCCAACCCATGCCAAGGAAAGCTGTTGACTTAGTCTTTATTCAGGGGAGAGAGGGTTATTAAGCCACCCTGAGAATAGCCATCCACTGATATGACTGTGGATAGGATATGAAGTTATATTTATTACATAGGTATGTGAAGGGTAATTTTACTTCATAAGTGACTATATGTTACAATGGGCACAAATAGAAGGGATACTGCAGATTTTAGGAGCAGGAATATGGAGTTCAACTACAGCAGAGGGATTGCTGTTGCGCCTTTCCCCTTAAACCAGCTGGTGGTCAAATGTCGTCTGTTCCATGTTTTTGACTAATTTCTACAGTAATAAAAACAATTTTAATGAGGACTGCAGGTGAGACCTTTCAAGATAACATGTTCTAAGTCAACAGCTTTCCTTGACATGGACTGGGTGCTAAGTGCTCAGCCCATATGTCAAGGAAAGCTGTTGATTTACTTATTTCTACAGTAATGAAAACACTTTGAATGAGAATTGTAGGAGAGACATATCAAGATAACATGCCTGGGTCAACAGCTTTCCTTGACATGGAGTGGGTGCTAAGTGCTCAGCTCATGCCAAGAAAAGCTGTTGACTCTCAAACTCAAGGTGACTGAGTTCTATTGTCAGGTAAAGGATGGCAGGTAGCAGACTCATCATCATAGAATAATGCACTGAAAATAAATGTTCTTCGTATTCAGTGACCTGTTCAGCACACAAGCTCTGATCTTCCACCTGGCTGAGTTGGCTGAAGCGAAATACAAATTATCCCAAACTTCAATGCAGGAAGTGAGCAGAGTGCCCGGAGAAAACCTCTGTGGCTCAGCAGGTGTTCAGGAAACCTAACCACATGTGAAGAGGACATTTAATCTGATTCTGGGTTGCCAAGTAGTTGTGCTGGCCTGGGAATTGAACCCAATCTCTCCAGCTCTCTTTAGCAAGCTCTCCCCTGCTGCCAAACTGAGCATGATGCAGTGATCATGCATGGATCGACTGTCACGGCGGTGTCTTGTGGCTTTGTGTATAAATTAAGTCATGGCCAGCCCGAGACAGTCACTTGATGGGAGACAGTTTTGGTATTGGCAAGTGTTGTGTTGTGCAGCAAGCAGTCTGCTCTTGGCTGCATGGTGCAGTTATAAAGCCTGCCCCCCCCCCCCCCCCCCGAGGGGAGGCATACACCATATATTTCTACATTGGGTCAATTTGCGAATGACCTATACCACTGAAGTTGTCTACCCTCAAGGGGTACGTCTAAAACTACATTGGACAATTCTTTTTATTTTTTCACTTCGCTTGGACCCTGTTTTGGCTCCTGGCCCAAAATTTTACCTCAACTACCTTCTTCAAACATTTGACCTAGTGATCTACTTTTGGGGTCACCATAACCTAGATTTCCTGGTTTTTAAGTCACACTATCAAACAGACTATATGTGAGAAAAGCTTGGTACCCTCAGCACATTTTGTCAATGTTACATATGGGTGTCATTGCATCACACAGTGAGTTTGAATGATGTTGTACACCGGACAATTGATATAAAGTAAATAGTACTCTGACCTTTCTCCTATAAGTTAGCTATGTTGAAAAAAATCTGGTTTTTGAATAACTTAAAAAGTAAACAATTGTTTTGAATGTGTTTAGCTGTACTCAAGGTGCATAAAAATGTAATAAGAACTTACCCCATCAAATTTGAAGGTCAAAGTCATGTATGCACATGGGAAAAAATGTGGATTTTTTGGTCAAAAAATTTGTATGCGTAAACTCTCAGATTGACGGCTGGTGCCCTGTGAGTTGTCATTCTAGAAGAATTACACTTGTGTACCGAAGTTTTGCACCTGATATTTGATTTGTCACCCTGTCCTATATGTTCAAGGTCATAAATTTTTCCCTTTTCATTTTTGGCAACTATTTGGAAAGTCCTAACTCTAAGCTGCCAATAACCTTTGAAGCACCATGGCCAAACATTTAAACCTCTTTTAATACCCTTTTATTTTGTGTATTCAATTTGTGACCATGATCTAATTTTGTGGGAATTATGACCTCCTTAGAGGAAACATTTTGATCTATATCTTTGAAAATGTTATCAATAGATTTGCACAATGTTAAATTAGTTGCATAGCTCAACTCAAGGCCAACTATGCAGATTTACATGACTCGCCAAGGTTAAAGGTCAAGGTCAAAGTCATTTAGCTATCTGAATATTTTGAGCATTTCATTTACCTATAACTTTGTCAGGTAGTTTTGATCGGATCTTAATCATGTTGGGTGCAAAAATGTAGACTTTTTACTGATGCCCATTTATGTAGCTTACATGTGACCTCTGAAGGTAAAAAGGTCCATGGCATCTGAAGATTTACATATGGCCTTAATGCAGTCAATTTTCATCCAAATTTAATCATGTTAGCTCAAAATAAAGGTAGAAGGTCAAAAGATGTCTGACCCCCTGGAAATTTCCATCTTGCCATAAATGTGAAAAGGTGGAATCACTGAAGTGGGAGTGGGGGCAGGGGACCCTTCTTCTCAGGGATTGCTTGAAATTGAAGATATCTAGTTAGGACATGCATTTTTACAGGAATGGAACATTGGGAGCTTTGTTGAAATTCTGTTTAGATAGATCCTTAAGAGGCTTCTGTGGATATGGGTATGGATTATTACCACACCAGCGTGCATATAGATTTAGCTTGTATGAGCATTGAATTATACAGCAGATAATGTTGAATATAGTTATGCGTTTTTGTGGAACATTGATGAAGGTTTTTGTATATCATAGATTTGTAAAGTTTGAAAGTTATTTATTCTTAAAGATTAGAGTTGCACATTATGTCCTGCTGATGCGTCTTGTTGATTCAAGCTTCGAGGGTTAAACAGAGGGACAGCATTGTGATGTTAATTGTGCACCTGTTTGACGGTGAGATCTTTGGATTGTTACTGTGTACATTATACGTACAGGAAGACCGAAACCTGGGTGTTGCTGTGGTGATTACAGGACCAGTCAGGCTAGTGTTAGTGTGACGCTAGGCTGAGTGGACAATCATTGGAAACACAATGATGCACATAAGCTGGGGGATCATGGTTTAGAAAATGTGCTGCTCATTCTTATATGCGCCCCCCCCCCCAAAAAAAAAAAACAAAAAAAAAACAAAAAAAAAACAAAAAATAAGACGAGCTGGGTCATTTAACTATTTTCCTTGGTAGAATATGACTGAGTCAACAGCTTTCCTGTGCACAACTCAGGGCAAATGCATGCAGGAAAGCTATTGACCTGGGGCATGGCATCATAACAGCTAGGTCTTATATAAAATTCTCGGTAATTTGCGTGGGGAAAGGTTAATGACAAATTGATTGCTAGAAGGCTGTATATTATGTCTATATGCTTGGACACTGAAATCAATTGTGATACCTGGGAGTAAATACCTTGCCTGCTCAACAGACAAAAGTTCCATGAATTTTTCATTCCATGCCATCTGCCCTGTCCACACATTAGCTGAGCTGAATTATGGAAAAATAGACTCTGTCACTGATTGGTCATCCTTGGTTGCCATATGCTAACAACCAGCTGGAAACTAGGCAAGAGTGATGACTTGGTCACAATGATAATGATCTCCTTTCTAATTGGTGCATTGCTAAAGGGGAGTGGCCTCCTGGTTGGTTCCATCCTGATTGGTTCATTGCTAACCGGGAGTGGTCTCCTTGTAATGTTATAACCTCACTACAAATAAAATTTTGTAGCTAGTGGGCAGACTATGTTCAGTATAAAAGAGACACAGCTAGAGCTCTGCAGTCTGCATGGGAGGCCAGATGAAAACTGTATACCAGAGACAGATGTATGCAGCTAAAGTCACTTATTTATTATGTGGACCCCCCCAATCATTCCTTTAATTTACTGGGATAACATCTAGTGGGATCTATCAAAGGCAGGGAGGGCTCTGACCATTAGCCAATTAGCCAAATGCTAATGTTTCTTGGATTTGGCTGAAGAAATATGTAAATGACTAACATATTTGAAATGAGGTATTAAAGGGTAATAACAGAATTATTGTTCATTATGTCTTTATTCACAATTTTGAATACAGATTTTTGAAGCCAGGATGTGTCCCCGAAAGGTGACCACTGCCAGGATTGAATTTGATCTGTGAGACACCTGGTGGATCTGTCAGACGTGACCACTGTCAAGCTTTGATACCAGACAACAGACAGAGCCCACAGGTGGCGCTTTCATATTGGACACCTTCACCCATTCAAGGGTCACGTGTAGACCTGGCAGCAAAGACTATAGGTGTTAACAACCCACATAAGATGAGCAGAGACTGAAAGTAATCTGGTAGTAACATACAGCCATTTGCTACCTTGATCACCACACTGGGGGTCAAAGTTAGGAGCAATTATGGGCTGGACATTATGGGACAACAGGAGTGAGATCTTCAAAAGCACTGGATTATGATAAACCTGGGATGTCTCTCTGAATGCCCAATGGGGACTCTCCATATTTTTGCACTGGACCAAGGGGTCTTCAGATTGACTGCATCACTTATTTATTTTTCACTCCATCACAACAACAACTATCACTCATAGATTCTTTATCTCTTTATTTCATATGTTGTGTCACGTCACTCATGACCTCTGACCCATGATGTCACTCTAAATCTATTTCCTCACTAAAATGGCCTCAAATATGTAACCTATGGAATCTTTTTCAGTAAATCACAAGCAGCCAGCTTCCCAAGGGGAAGTATCCAAGTGATCGAAAATGATGCAAGAATTAAGTGCCTTCTTTATATCGGTTATTGAGGGTTGTTCATTTCATTTCTTCATAGTGTTGTCAGTAATTGTGCAGATTCTCATCTGTTGTTGGTACCAGTAACTCTATTAGACTCACCCATTCCAGGTTGTTGACCAGTAAAACTCTATTTTCACCAGTTCCAGGTTGTTGACTAGCAAAACTCGACTCTCACCATTTCCAGGTGAGCCTCTGACAGCAGGTGTGCTACTTTAAGGTGTCTGATGTCATTCAACAACTGTCAGAAGTCAGAGACAGAGGATAAACCCAAGAACATTCACAGCTGGGGATCTTTATTTTTTCTTAAAAAAATAAACCCCATAAAATAAATTTCCTGTTTCTCCTTACCACCTGCCCTAACATTTTTTACCTAAATTTTATTTAGCTCACTCAATATGGAGGTTTTGTTTATTTTGTAATTTAAAAAATAACTCCTCCTTGCTTCAAGGTACATGTGAATCACAAAATTTATTTTATGGTGTCTAAACTGAAGCTAGCACATTCTTGCATGGCACACCCTGTTGGCCATGCACATTTATTCCCTTTCAGTGTTGACTGGGTAAATGTACACAAATTTTACACGCCAATTTATTTTCACGTTTCATTTCCAGGTAATGAAAAGCACAGGATTTTATGGACCAGAAAATCATCCTAGGATCAAAGTAGTGCCTCACCTTCAGAGTTTATAGCGCATGAAAACAAGACGTCTTCAGCTTTCAATAGGGACATGACTGCCTGAGCAATTCCAATAGCTTGACGCATTAATGTAAAAGCAGTGCTATTGCTGTACCTGTATGTTTTTTTCTGATTTTCCCCCCACTCCATATAAATCTGACAATAACACAAGGTTTATCTTAAAACATATCAATTAAAAATCCACAAGGGCAGAATGCTTTCATTTTCTTTCAGCTTGCTCACATGACTTTTCAGTCAGTTGAGCTTACAACATTGCATGCCCTTTGCAAAGACACATGTGTATGACTGCATTACAAATTACGGTAGACTGCACTTCTCTTGAGTCATCAGTTACAATACCATACCTGAATCTATGTTGTCAACGGGCAGCTATTAGCCAGTGCTATCCTTTGTGCAAGATTCAATTCTACATTTGAACAAGAGGATCACGATGGTCCAGTGCTCTGCTGACTGGAATCTGCTTTTATAGTATTGAGAAGCTGTCAAAAATGTGAATACAATAGTGCAACATATGCACTGCATTGCCATATAGACATATACAGTGGCAGCACTCACTTACAGTTGCAAAGTTTGATATCCCATAGCTTTGTCAAAAAATAACATATCCACATTAATTTTGCAAACTTTCATTGTCTAAGGTCCAACTATATTCTTACAAAATTTTCAGCAATTCTGTTCTGCCATTCTGTTCTGCCATTCTGGACAAGAAATTGAAAATAGCCTTTACACACAAAAATTCATAAAAAATAGGAAAAATCACAGTGTCATCTGGTGGCCAAAATTAGAACTAGTAGATCCTAGGTGACCCTATGTGCAATATCAAAGTAATGGGCCAAGTAGTTCTTGAAATGAGGATTTTTCTTTTTCTTTTTTTTCAAAAGATAAATAAAAAAATTCATAAAAATAGATAAATTATAGCATCATCATCTCCTTCATAAACTTGGTAGAGGTCTACCTGGGGAACATCCATGTGCAAAATCAAAACATTCCATTCAGCGGTTTTTGAGAAGTCGAAAATGTAAAAAGTCTAATGCCAGACAGATGGACGGACGTCTCTAGTATGATACAGTTATGTAGAAAAGCATGACCCATATTCATAAATATCAAACCCAACAATGGCAGCGAAGAGATTCCAGAGCTACCAAAGCATCAACATTCATCTTTCGATACCATTGTGAAGAAACAAATTTCACTCCTGACTTGAGACAGGCAATCACCCACAAAAGGCAACTGATGGTTTTAAACCAGTCCTCTCAGCCTTTGAAATATTCTTCATTAAATGCAGACTATAGTGTTTCCAATATGTATAGGCCCAACCACTCAAAATCCAAATTTTATCACTTCTACCAAAAATAAAAAGAGAATTGGTAAGCCTATCACATTTTTGGTTCTTCTGACTAGTTCATCAGCTGAGTTTATAGCGAAAGAAGAAAGTAGGGCTATATCGTTTTTGTGAAATCTATGAACCAGGAACATTATGTAATAAATACGTTAAGTGATTGAATCACTATAGAGTATCAAATGCAAGGTGCAGACTTCTACAAGACCCTCACTATACAATTGAAGTTCTACAGACGGACATCTCTAGTATGATTCACTTATGTAGAAAAACATGACCCATTGACGGACACAAACGGATTCTATAAGCTCTGCTGACTGACAAGTCAGCAGAGCTAAAATCATGTAAAATCCAAAATCATTGGAGCATGATGACCAATTGAACAAACTTGGTAGAGACACACCCAACTTAGACAATCCCTCTCAAGATGACGAGGATCTGGCCAGTGGTTTTAGAGAAGTCAAAAATGTGAAATGTGAACGAACAATGACGACAGACACAGGGATGATGGACAACTGACAATCCTATAAGCTCAATTGACTGACAAATCAGCTGAGCAAATAAATAAATAAATAGATAGATGGATGGATGGATGGATGGATGGACGGACGGACGGACGGACGGACGGACGGACGGACGGACGGACGGACAGACAGACAGACAGACAGACAGACAGACAGATAGATAGATAGATAGATAGATAGATAGATAGATAGATAGATAGATAGATAGATAGATAGATAGATAGATAGATAAAATTAAATGAAATAAATTTGATCAAACTTGCAAAGAGTATTACAATTGTACAAATAGGCATGTGATATATCACATTCTTGTCACAAATCTCTTATACAACAACCTGACTTAAACAAAAATCATATTTGTAATAATTTGAGCATAGCATTTGAAATTTTTTTTTTTTAATTCTAATTTAGAAATTGTTGCATCAATACTTTTTCATCTGTAAAGCCTTGCTGGGTATGATGCCCCCAAACAATTATCTTGATATTTCCTGCAGTTCTGGTGAGGTTTGATTAAGTCAACTGAAGTTCAATTAAGTGCTAATTAATGCTGGAGCCTGTGTATGTAGACACTTACTAAATGAGCAACATGACAGGGCACCACCATCATGCCAGGAAACTATACTGCCAGAAACGGCTCAGGGTTCTTGGAGGGGCTTTTAGAAATGTGGGGACAGGGTCTCTAATTTTATGGGAATGGGAAACATGCATCTTACCGTTTTAGGGGAGAAGGAGCATAAACACGAAAAAAATTCTTCACAACAGGTAATCGGGATGTTGTTAACACTAGAATTTTAATGACATGTGCTTTGTAATTTATTGAAATTCAATGCATTGTAATGCCTTGTTGTTACAATGACGGTGATTTGTGATAAAACAAAAAATGGAAAGTTATGTAATAAGATAAAGTGCATCAAATTATAACAACATGTGCAAGGGGAGTTCTAAAAGTTTGCATTGAAAGATTAATAATGTTTTGTTTGATGATGAAAATTATATGTTTGACAAGTAAAAAAAACAACAAACAAACAAAAAAGAAATAAACAAACAAACCAAACTCGATCATATGTTACGGTGGCATATCTCATCCGGATCTGATTTAACCATTGCAGTCAGTGGATCATGTCAACTTTCATCACATTTTTTTTTTTTTTTTTTCATTATTTGGATTCAGGGATATAGGTACGACCTGAAGCAGAATGAACTCAGGCACTCATCATTCAATTCCGATCATTTTTTAAAGACCTGTTTTTCAGACTATTTGTCAAAACTAATATCAAGAATTTTTCAGTGAGCGCTATGCTTGTCTCAAGTATTTTTAAGGAATTATTCTTGGTGTTTACTTTTGGAACACCTCTTGTGCAAAATTATTACAATTTAGCACACATTATTTTGTTACAAAATACCAGAATTATTACATATTATGGCCTTATAGTATGTTTTCAAATTACAATAAATTACAAAACAATGCATTGTCACAATTTGTAGCTTCAACAGATTTCACCGTGCAGGAACAGTGCTTGCAGTTTTTTTTTGTTTTTGTTTTTTTTAAATTACAAAACAATGTGTCATTACAATTCTGGCCTCATCAGATCTCACATTGCAGAAACATTAATTGTGATTTCCGTAGGACAGTCTGAGCCACTGGGCTCGAAGTGTTTAAGGAAACTTCCAAAGATGGGATCCCCATACAAAAGCCCAAGAAAACTGCACAAGATGGAAATCTTGTACCACTGACCCCATAGTCCCGTGATAAATCATTCCACTCCAGTAACAAATATCATTACTGAAATAGCTTGTTTTTCATTGTGTCATATTGTTGATTCAATTGAAGCAATAAATTCCAGTGGAACAGCCACACGTCATTAGTAAAGTGTCAAGTTTTCTTAAGCTGACGACCCACACTCTTGCTCAAAAACAAATACGCAATAATTGTGAATATTCTGTCTTCAGAAATAACTTGATTTATGGTTCATTTGTGTGGAACAGAATCAAATGCTAAATTGCAAAATTAAGCCATATTTTTTTCCCAAAAGTTATCATTTGTTGCCTCGTAACCAGGACAGGAATGTCTATCAAAGATAAGAAAAATATCACTGAACTTAGTTCAGTTACCATAGCAACACAATTAAAGCAATTAACATTCTGTATAAACCACTGTGTTTGAATAGAACAAATTAAAGATACTGACGTCACAAATTAAACTCTGCTAATTATATCTTATCATCATTATGCAAAATAAAATTGAAAACCATGATACCCACGGGATTGATATGACATTTATTCCAATCATTAAGTGAACCCCCAAAGTGTATATCTGTCCATTATGGATCGAAATACTTCATGCAAAAATTTGTACATAAGCTCTATGGGACTTGGCAAAGAAACTAGACTTCACAATAGTGAAAAATGTACTGACGTATATGTAAGGTATTCAATCTGTACTTAACCCTTTAAATGCTAATTTCTAGAATTGGTCAACAGCTCTCCTTGGCACGCTTTGTGTACCGAAAGTATGCTGAAGAAAGCTGTCCGTGGGGACCATTCAGTTTCTCTGGAACCACCAGACTCAGACTAAACCTGGTGGTGTTTGACCTGGACAGCTGTGCATGAGGAATTTGAAGGTGAAATAATTATTGTTCCGATTGATCATGCTAACGAGCTCTGACAGGATCAATTGTATTACAATGACCTGGCTTCATTGTATGCAACTTTTGCATAAATTTAGGTTAAAATTTCATATAAAATGGACGAAAATGACTATTAGGTGAGCGTTCACGAAGGCGCTGTGTGTCCTACATAGATCTACATACTGCACGCACTTCCCTGCACATTATTATCCCTATTAAGACAGACTTAATGATGATTTTATATCCCAGCCCGTACTATACTTCTTGACGATCAACATTTTGAATATTCTGCAATGGACTTCCTTACAGTAGTATATTATTTAACTTCTTGACTTTTTTCTTCAATCAGCAATTTGTTTGTCCTGAAATTTGGTTTTAAGATGTCACTAATGGTAAACTTGGTGCTGTATGGATATATCATCACACACAGGTCTGGCAAACACAGTACTTGTGATTGGAGGCAACTGCTCTTCCACCTATCCACTATTGCTAAGATAATTGAACTCATTATCCGTTGAATCAAGACTTAGTCAACAGCTTTCCTTGGCATGGGTTGGGCACTAACTGCCAAACCCATGCCAAGGTAAGCTGTTGACCTGTTTCAAGTTATCTTGATAGGCCTCATCTACAGTTCTCAGCCAAATTGTTTTTCATTACTGTCGAAATTAGCCGAAAACATTGATGCAGACGACATTTGACCACCAGCCCGTTTTTGCTGGTTTAAGGGGCCATCTGTGAAGCTCAGCATATATAGCATCGTGGTATCTTATTCTACTTTCCTTTTTAAAATATTGCCATTAGCCCCCAAAACTATACATTTGCTTTTAGATATTAATCTATATTTTCATTATGTGAAGACAAAATCATTTTCTCATTATTTGAGGTGATGGGCGATATATTATAAAGGGATCCACTTCAGAGGCTTTCTTGGCCTACAAACCATAATATTTAACATAAAATCTTCAAATTTGGTAGAATAAAACTTTGATGCAATGTCTAGGAATAGCTTTCTTGTTTTTTCTTTAAAAGCAACAGGAACGATTTTTACAAATTTATAAAGAGGCACTGTTTCAATTTTCCACTTTGTGTAATTCAACATTGAGAAAAAAAATACAAAATATAAAAATATCTACAAACGCCACATACCTTTCCTAGGCAAGGATGTAAATTTTCAAGAGTTTTTTATTTCATCAAAATCGGTTAAACCATTTACAAGCAATCTGTTGAAAACCTCCGAGAAGTCTGGCAAAAATTAGATTTGTTTGAAAATGAAATCTATGTCTAATTGGCTCTCTGACAGTGGTAAACTGGCCATTGTGGAAAATGTACTCACTCTCTCTGATTGATACTTGTCTTGTGAGAAGTAATCTTATAATACTATACTTTTGATGTGTTGTCATGAAAATATATCTTTTAAATCTATGTTTAAAAAGGAATCTTTGAAGTTTTATCCCAGGAAAAGATCACAAAGATGTGGTTTCCTAATAGCTGGTTTCAGTTGCTCAAATAACAGACTAGGAGTGCCCATTGTTCTCTCCCCAGCCCACCAGTCCATTGTTCTCTCCCTAGCCCACTGTCCCATTGTTTTCCCCAACCTATGAGCAGCTTGATCACTTCCCATTGCCCAGAAGACCCAAGTCTGACTGACAGCTCATTTACATTCTCTTGTAAATACAAAACCATGTCGGTGTTTTGCCAAAAACCATGATTTCTTTAGCTCCAAAATTCTCATAAAAATTGACATTTTTAAAAATTCAACATTCGGCCGTATTGTAGATTGGTGCCTAATCTTTCCTATTCTGTAAAAAAAAAAAAAAAAATTCTTGATTTTCTAAAATTTATACTGCAAAATAGCTTTACAGACGGCCCCTAAAGGGGTGGAAAGGGTTAAAGAGTGCTTTTGGTGGCTCACCTGAACATCAGGTTTTTTTAATGAAGTTGAATGTTTGGCTCGCGTGGGATGTTTTAGCAGATCTCTTTGGAGGTCACCTGCAACAATTCTCCATATACAAGCAGCACCAAACTAGAAAAGATGATCTGCAACATAGCAAATCAGTGTGTGTGTCTTCAAAGCTTATTGCTGGTAACATAGGAGTAGAAGTTGGAACGGCATTTCTATCAATTATAGATTTGAAGTTATTAAAGATTTAAGATTTCCAACGGTGCTACTTAGCATAATTCAAATGGCTATAACTTTTGTTTTAGATTCATTTCATGTGCAATGGCTAATAACTCCCTTGTAGAAGTTGGAATGACATCTCTATATATCTATTATAGTTTTGAAGATATTCAAGATTGAAAATTTCGAATATTGCTAATTAGCAAAATTCAAATGGCTATAACTTTTGTTTCAGATTCATTACATGTGCAATGGTCAATAACCCCCTTGTAGAAGTTGGAATGACATCTCTATCTATAATACTTTTGAAGATATTCAAGATTCAAAGTTTCAAATGCTGCTAATTAGCATAATTTAAATTGCTACAACTTTTGTTTTAGATTCATTAGATGCGCAATGGTCAATAACCCTCTAGAAGAAGTTTGAATGACATCTTTATCTATTATACTTTTTAAGATATTCAAGATTTAAAATTTCAAATGCCCCTAATTTGCATCATTTTAAACATCTTTATTCCTCTGCACAAAAAGATCAAACTTCTTGTATGAAGGTACAATCATGCCAAGTTTGGAGTTTCTATGTATAATAGTGTCAGACTAATTCAGTGGTAAAGAAGAAAAGAAAGAAAGAAAGAAAGAAAGAAAGAAAGAAAGAAAGAAAGAAAGAAACAAAGAAAGAAACAAAGAAAGAAAGAAAGAAACAAAGAAACAAAAATTTTAGGAACAAGAGGGCTGTGTGAACAGCCCGTGCCTCAGCTGATCTTGACATTCATCACACTTGCAGCTCTATGAACTTGGGAAAGGATCAAGGACACCATGTTCTGAGTAAGTCTGACCTTTATAGAAGAACACTTACATGTACAACATCAAAGTTCAAGTAGTTCTCAAGTTATAATGAAGAGTAAAATTCATGTACGTTGCACTGTGACCCCACAAACAAGGTCAAGGTCATTCATGTACTGTCTCAGCATGACCTTCATACAGAATAATTAACATGTGTAGCTAACTCAAAACAGATCTCAAGTTATCAAATAAACAGTAAATTTCGTGTCAGTTGTCCTGTGAATTAGCATTAGAATGCCCATTGACTTACATAGTAATCAATAGGAAAGCTCCACTGACTGGGAAGTACTGTAATTGAAAATCCTCAAAAATCAGGAATCCAAAGCAGTGCCACCTACTAAACAACTGTTTGACCCTTCCACAACAACATATCCACCACATTTCAGCTTAATCTGAGGGACAGTTCTGAAAACAAGTGAAAAATAGCAAAACCATACCAAAAATTCATAAAAAAATTGCAGCGCCACCTGGTGAACAAATTGGGAACTAGGTGTCCCCGGGAGTGTCTATGAACGATATCAAAGCAATTGGGTGAGCGGTTTCAGAGGAGAAGAATTTTGAAGGTTTGCCCCAAAAAAGAACAAACAAATTCATAAAAAATCCAAAAATCAATAGAGCATGACCATTTGAACACACTTGATAGAGATCCACCCAAGGCACATCCCCACCAAGTTTGACGTAAATCTGGTCAATATTGTTAAAGTTATGACCATTACAAGAAATTCCCATGTTAAACTTTCCTGTTAAAACTTTTGTAGAGATTTTTGAAAAAAAATCATAAAAAAATCCAAATTCACTGGAACATGACCATTGGAACAAACCTGGTAGACACCCACCCAAGGTACATTGCCACCAAGTTTGAAGCAAATCTGGATGATGGTTTTGGAGAAAAAGTCGAAAATGTAAATTAGCATTAGAATGCCCATTCACTTACATGGTAATCAATAGTAAAGGTGCATTCAAAAAAAATATAAAAATCAATGGAGCGTGACCATTTGAACAACTTGGTAGAGATCCACCCAAGCTGTATCCCCACCAAGTTTGAAGTCAATCTGGATGACCGTTTTGGAGAAGAAGTCGAAAATGTAAATTAGCATTAGAATGCCCATTGACTTACATAGTAATCAATAGGAAAGCTGCATTGACTGACAAGTACCAGAATTGAAAAAATCGTTAAAAATCAGGAATCCACAGCATTCCCACAGAGTGAACAACTTTGTTTGACCCTTCTGCAAGGAACATATCCACCATGTTTCAGCTTAATCTGAGTGACGGTTCTGGAGAAGAAGTCGAAAATAGCTATAACATACAAAAATTCATAAAGAATTAGGAAAAAATTGCAGCGCCACCTGGTAAACAAATTAAGAGCTAGGAGTCCCAGGGAGTGTTCCTGTGTGATATCAAAGCAATTGGGTAAGCGGTTTCAGAGAAGAAGATTTTTTAAGATTTACCCAAAAAAGAACAAAAAAATTCATTAAAAATCCAAAAATCACTGGACCCTGACCAATTGAACAAACTTGGTAGAGACCCATCCAAGGCACATCTCCACCAAGTTTAAAGTGAATCTGGCTGACGGTTTTTGAGAAGAAGTCGAAAATGTGAATTGTGGACGACGGACGGACGGACGGACGACGGACAGACGGACGACAGACGGACGGACGACGGACGACGGACCCTCAAAAAACCTCAGCTGACTGACAAGTCAGCTGAGGTAAAAACAGAAAAGTGTGTGTTGACACACACACTTTAAATATGCAAGGTTTTCTCCATAAACAAGAGACCCATGGGCCTAACGCTCTGCTGACCACCATCACCAAAAAATCATCTTCTGAAATGTATTCAATCCACAAACTTAAAAAATTAATCAAGGTTAGCCATATCATGCAATATCAGACTTAAACATGATACACATTTGTGGTACCTATGGCATAATTCGCCTTATTCTTTATCAAGATCCTGAATAAAATGTCCTATTCTTAAGTGCTTGAAAATAGATCAAGGTTACACAATCATTGGGTCATGGTGACCAATAACATAGGTCATCAAGTACAGTTTTATATATAATGTACTAAAGTGCAATTTTGATCTAGAGGCTAAATTCTCTTTCTCACTGGTGTCCAAACTATGCTCTCCACTACAAAATCACCTCAAACAGACCATGTATGGAAAGCTGGATGTGGGGCTCATATTTTGAACATAACAACTTTTTAATCAGAGTTAAAGGTCAAGGTCAAATGGCCAGTTTGAATATAGGGGTCATCTCGTGAATGCTCTGCACCCTACAATTTTTGAGTTAGGCCCATATAACATTTAGAAGTTATAAAGTGTTTGAAAATTTTTATTGAAATCAATGCTGGTGGCGCCTCCTATAATATTATGTAATATTTTGGTCAAAATATGAAGAATCTGGTGACCATGATACCGTCCACAGTTTTCAAGTTAGCCCAATATAACTTTCAGGACTTATAGGGTGTATAAAAACCTAGGTCCATTTCAATATTGGTGGTGCCATCTACAGTATCATGCAATATCGGAATCAAAATGTGAAAATATTGTGAATACTGTAGCGTCTTTAATTTTCAAAGGATCTCTACAGAATTTGGTGGAATTGTGGGGGAGGTAAAAATCTTAGTTGCTAATGATACTAGTGGTGTCACCCATAATTTCTTATAAATTTTGAGCCAAAATGTGTTTTCAGATATAAAATTCCGTATCTAAAAAAGTAATTTCATTAGACTTGCCAAATTTAAAGGATATATAGACCATGTCCAATGCTAGAATGTTATGTAAAATAAGTGACCATGACCTATTTTTGTGAGATCACCATGCCTGTAATTTGAAAGAGCTGATGTTGTAATGGCAGGGTGTAGCTTGGACATCAATGGCAATGTCAGCACAGCACCAGGCTGATGGTCCTCTTATATTACATAATCTGGGTGACCTTGATCTTCTGTCCCATTGTCACTGAGGACATAAAGTGAAGGACTCACTCATTGTTGTCTTGGCACATACAACAATATCCATCACAGGAATTGCACAAATAAGCTATGATTACATGTGGAGCAACGTGCCATCTGGTGGACAAATGAGACACAAAAATTACATAAGCTTTATATATTCAGAAGCCACTTCAGGACTCGCAACTTTGAAATGAAGATGTAGGTGTAGCCATGGTGCCAGCAGTCTGCTGGATTCTTATCTTTTTCGTGTGTGTTTTTGTTTTTGTTTTGCTTGTGTTTTTGTTTTGTTTTTAATTCATGCAGATTAAATGCACTTTCAGTGCAAAGTTTTGGCAAACAAGAAAAGATATTTACATGTAACTGTTAAATTCACATCATGCTATTACTAGAATCTGATCAGTGACCGAAAACTCTTCAGCCATGACAGAGGGATGGACAGATGCATAGGTGACAACAATACCCCTCCGGTGGGTCAATGTTACTTCTGTTTGACCTAATGACAAAGTTTTGATGCAAATGCAATGGGCAGAGATATCATGGCAAGGCCATTTTACTTCAATGCAGCACTGTGACCTAAATATATGACCCCGTGACCTAGTTTTCTAGGTGTCTGAGTCATCCTTAGGACCAGCTGTCATAAAAAATTGGTGCAGCTACAATGAGTAATTTAATATTTCAAGATGTCATGGTAATGCCATTTGTCTTCAATGCAGCACTGTGACCTAAATATGTTACCCAGTGACCTAGTTTTCAATAGGCTTCTGAGACATCCTCAGGACCAACTGTCATAAATAACTGATGAAGCTACATTCAATATTTCTTTAAATATTGTGTTAATGCTGTTTTTTCTTTAATGTAGTACTGTGGCCTAAATACATGTGACCTAGTGACCTACTTTTAAATATTGTGTTCATGCTGTTTTTTCTTTAATGTAGTACTGTGACCTAAATACATGGGAACTAGTGACCTACTTTTAGATTGGCACCTGAAGCATCTCAATGGCCGCCTGTGATAAAAATTTGGTCTCTGTAAAGTGAGTATTTTTGGACATATGGAATTAACAAGGCATGGATGGACAGAAGGACAGATGGACGGACAGACACATAGATGAGGACAATACCCCTTCGGCCTATAAGGCTGAGGTGTAAAAATTGGCAGATTCCTGTCTTTCTATCAGATATTATGAGCTAAAAGGAATATGAAGTTCAGAAAGGCATCATAGATTAAAGTGCTGTGAATCACATGACCTTTCAATGCTGCTGTTCCAAGTTTTTGTTCATAGCCCTATTAGAAGAGCCCTCAACCCTGAAGTCCATGTACTGAACCTCAAGCGATTACTCATCTTGTCTTGCCATCCCATCAAGAGTGGTATCCATTATCCCCCCTAACTGACTTCCTCTAATGGTTTAACCTTTATACAAAGCTAATACATTGTCCCTAGTATATGAGGTGCTAAATTTATCTTGGTGTACAAGTTTTCCCTTCACTTTGTTAAAATTTAGGAGGATCTCATATCATTGTGAAGAACACGCTGACATGAAACAACTCTCACCAGAGCATCCATCAGGTATGCAAACCCTTAGTATTTCTTTTACATACAAATATATATGTTTTAGTCAGTCTGCGATATTGGTATCAAACCATAATATCAAAATTTTATTTTCCTCTTTAGAGCAAGCAAGGGGTTAAAAGTGTATTTTTGCAGAGGCAATTGGTAAACCTAATTTTGGAGTTAGTTTGTTTTGCAGTGAACTTGACACAAAATATTAATGTATAAAGGATATCAGTTGGTATACATTTCAATGCTACTGGGCCTTATTAATTGTTGTCATGTATAACAAAGCTAAAAACAGACGTACAATTTCCCGCCTTTCTGGTTTGACTCATCTATGCCCTGATTAAATCATTTGCATACAATTTCCCTCGCTTGTCCAGGACAATGAATAGTGCTGTGAACTGGAATCAGCTGTTTGCATAGCCAGCCCTAAATTTTAAATCAACTAATTTGTTGTGTCCAAATTTAATAAAAAAAAATGAATGAAAAACACATTTTTGACAAGCAACCATTTGGCAAATACAAAGATATAAACTGACTTTAATCTGAACACTGTTGTGGAAAAATATGTATACATGTGCATTTAGCACATTTAAAAACAGTCATGTTGTGACTATTTAACCCTCAGTTTTGTTATATCCAAATTCAAAGAAAAATTGACTAAAAAACACACTTTTCGCAGGCAACCATTTGGCAAATACAAATATAAACTATCTTTCCATCAGACACCGTTGTGAAAAAATACATAAAGTACTTTTAAAAACAGTCATATCGTGACTATTTTACTCTCAGGGAGTCATGAATGGCTTAATCGACAGTGTCAGCTGCAGGTGGACCTGCAGGCAACTCCCAGATAAACAAAACCTGTCTCATTCGTTGCTTGAAAATATCATGTGACACAGGAAACAGGTGCTGCCACCATGCAGAATAGTGTATGTGACATGCTGTATTAATAAGGGATGTTGTTGTATGTAGCATCACTAGTACAGAGGCTATATTTTCATGATACACTATTCACTTTTAACAAACACTGGTCAATGAGAGCCTATCTTGCCTATCTCCCAGATGTCCCTACCTGCAAATATTAACGACCGGGGTACTTATGAACAGTGGTGCCATCTAGAACATAAGCCCCATTCCTTACTGGCCTTAGTCAATGGTTTTTACATTTTAAGGAAAGTCATGCTCCTGCTGCCATACAGGCAATGCAAATACCACCAGTGTTTTTTTTTCTGGAAAATATAAATGCTGGTACTGAAATGAAAGTTTCTTCCAGGAGTAATTTAAATGTACAACTAAAATTTAATTGCAGCTAAAAGAGTCAGAAAAAATATTTTTGCAGACAGAGTGTGTTAACCTGGTCGTGAAGCCCATCTAATTGATTGCAATGCCTGGGAAATGTTTTGTGGCCCAGCTTTTATTTAACACAAAGGGACCCAGGTGGAAAGTAAAAATTGCAAATTCCTCTGGATACATAAATCAAATACAGTGACAAACAAATAGGACAATTTATACTTCATCCCGTGGTTGGTTTAATATTTTGGTGGTGGCAGATTATATCCATGGTCTACTGTGGTACATCATAGATCATTATTGCTGGGATTATTGAATTGTACTGTAAATACATAAACTCAACCACTCCTCATGTAGATCTTATTTATGAAAATATTCCAGAGGAACCCAGGCCATGGGCAAAAATTCTTATGGGTACAGTGGTGTTATAAGGGTAACCGCACAGATTAGTGTTGTGGACTGGACAGACGTGTCTCGTGGGTTCTCTTCTATGGTAAAATCCTGAAATATTCAATCATTTGCCATTTTGGATAACTATCCTCTTATTGGTATTCTTAAGAAATCCATTGATTAAACTACAGAATTAAAGGCTTCTGATTGGTTAACACTAGGAAAATAGTGACAGTTTGTCTTGCTGCACTATTATGATGTATAATCATACATTATCCTGAGGAATAAGTACTAGCTTCTCTCCCTCTTATAAAGCCATCCCAAATGCAACAAAAAATGGCCTTATGGGAGGGGATGGCCTCTTGATGGGGGCCGGGGGGTGGGGGTGGGGGGTTTTGCTGCTGCATTTACAATTTATTTCTCTGAGGAGGTCCCTTCATGAATATTTGACTTGGGAAAAATTGTCTTTCATATATTAGTTTGAACATATCCTGATGTCAATTTGGAAACAAAAAGATGATCATCAAATTCTGTTATAGGGTTGACTCAGCAAAATAAATGTTGGAGAGGAAGGGGGGAATATGAATGATTAATGTATTTGCGAATAGGAATCACTTACACTCCAGACACCATCATGGCACAAGACACTTGTAATATTTAACAGTATCAGACTGTCACGTGCCCAAGTTCATCAGTATAATATTTCCTGCTTGGAGACGCCCCCCCCCCCCCCTTAACTGCCACAAGAATGGTCCCACAGTATAAGGCAGGTGGACTGTCACAGGTCAGGTACACTGACATGGAGATAATAGGATTGGGGACTGCAAAGTGGTCCACCAGATTACTCTTTGCTGGCAGTGACCTCTCACCACAAGGACCAAGGTACAGTGAGAGCCTGCTATACTGACACTCACATATCCCACATATTCAAAAAAAAAAAAAAAAAAAGTTTCTGAGGGACTTAAACGATCAAATTCCTTTGCTGTTTGACTCATTCAGATATCCCACACATTTTAACTCTTTCAGTGCCAAATTTTGAACTGAGTCAACAGCTTTTCTTGGTGTGCATTGTGCCCAGTGTGCACTGAGGAAAGCTGTTGACCTGGGATATTCTCTCTGGAACTATAGGCATACTGGTACTTGAATGAAAGGCCTTTTTATAAGGAATACGAATCTAGGATCCTAATGATAATTCAGCCTGGTTTGACTAAAGTAGATTGACTTTAGTCATGATTGGCACTGAAAGAGTTAAATGACAGAGGGGGGGGGGTCACTATCATGAGGTTTTGCCTGACATGCAAGTGTGATGGGAAAGGCATCGATAACAGACCTTTCACATACAAACTGGAAAACACACCAGGTGCCAGAGAATCATGCAAACATCACATGGGGAATTAGAGCTAAAATTAATCTCATCCCCCACCATCTGATATTTCTGGCCACTGCATGACATCCAGTGATGGCTATATTTTTATTTTTCCAGTAATGGTGGCTTTTGGAAAATGACGATGTTGACGACGACGACGACGACGACGACGACAAAGATGACTATGATGACAACAACAAGTATTACAAAGACTGACAAAGCCAGCAGCCATAGCACGAGCCACAATGGTCTGCCCCAGCAAAAGACTAAAAATGCACTCAAGCTTTCAGCGATATTGAATTTCCACTAACACATTGCTGTAAAGGAATGTTCTAATTCTCAAACCTCATTTTACATCAAAATTTCCTGTAAAATTCCTAGTTCATTATTCAGGTAAATAGCAACAAATTTCTTTAATTTCCTGTCATTTGAATGCATTATTTGTAGTGCTATTACTTAATCTTCATATCTCTTTATCCCCATGTAAGTTTCCAGCCTGAATTCATCAATCATTTAAATGGATACAGATTTAGATATGCAGCATAGCATCTATCATACACACATTTGTCTAATTTTTAAAAGAATTTTCTACATATGCATTGAATTTCATACTTTTCTCTGCGTGTTTGACATAAATGACATAAATGAAGCTAGGATCTGTCTCCAGTAGACATTCTTGTCTCAGTTTCTGTGAAAAGGTGGGATGAGATTGTCAGGTTTAGGCGCACGTGGCAAACACTTAACCTGATATCTGCTCTACATTTTTCATCATTGGATTGGTGTCTTTTGTATCGGAAGCCATGGATTCTTATAGTTAAACCTGCTTTGGGCGTTATTAGCATATTGGGTTAGAACATTTGAGGAACTGTGATGCTATAAACATCCCACGACAAAGACAGCATCTACAGCAGGGAAGGTTAACCCATTCCCTGCTTTATGGCTGAGTCAATAGCTTTCCTTGGCACAGGTTGGCCATTAACACTTAACCCTGTGATTCCCGAAGGAAAACTGTTGGTCTGACATAAGTTATCCTTGTACTTTTGAGCTTTGTCAACATTCAGTAAGCAAACTGTTCAACAAGATATTAATTTGTCAGATCTCATTGAAGTAGGCAACATTTCATGTCTGGACTCCTTCGTGTGATTTGCGTGGGAAAGGGTCAATGTTTCCATCGATGAATACAAGGCGTTCTGGATATGAAAACAGGAAATTACAAACTTGTTCAATGAAATTAAATGAGAAGAAAAAAATAGGTAAATGATAAATTGCCCCAAGGGTTTTGACATTTAAAAGTATAACAAAATGCCGTGGAAACACGCTGAATGAATTCCTGTGTTCTCCTCTTCAAAAGGCAGCCATTTTGAAAGCATGAAAGGTGAGAAAGACTAGAAGCTTGTGTGACAAGACTAAATTCAACACTCCTTAATAATTTTCAAATCACCTGATGCAGTCTAACATCCTGGATATCGATTTTTGTTGGAAAATTTACTGAAAGTGTGATCTTGTCTGATCTTGTTTTTTCAGGTACATTTACAAGAAGACAATACAGTAATCCCTGTCACATTTAAGACCACCCCATCTACCACTTTAAAGTGGTCTCATATGGCAGGTAGCTTTACTAACTGGTAAATTTAACAAGAGAAATAATATACCATGTTTAGGAACAAAGGTGATCTTAAAAGTCACAATTTCTCATGAAATCTGGTCGTAATAACGGGTTTGATATAACTGTGGCCCCTCGGACCTTTTAGAAAGCACAACCCCCAATGAAAGGACACCCCTTCTACAGAGGCCTGTGTTCTATGCAGCAGCAAATATATTTTCACTTTCATTTCCCCTTCAAGAGAGCCCACCCCTCTTATAAAGCCACATGTCTGGTGAATTTACAAGTAGCTGGTCTTATGAGAGGGGGACCACTGTAATGAAGAAACGTCTAGTCCACACTGAAGTCTTATCTCTTCTTGGGCTCCCTGGTCCTCTATTGTATTAACCATCGTACAACATGTTTATTTAACCCTTTAATGGCATGAAAACTGTCTTTGTTTGCTATACGCATTCATATGGTAATCATCTGTATTGAAATTCAGGCCTGCAGCCATGGGTGGGTTTTTTGGGGGGAAGGGCTCACTCAAACCCTACAGCCCTCTTTTCAAATAAACCCTCCCCCCACACACACACTTTCCAGTACGTGAACCCCTTTACTTAATCTATTACACGTGAGCATAGATAACGAACACTGTCAAACATTTGCAGAATGCAAAGGATGCTGTGTTTGAACACATAGTTTTCAAAAATTTTCAAAGGGGTGGGGGTGGGGGGGAGATGCCCCCAGGCTCCCCTTAGATATCCTTCATACCTACAGTACTGCTTCACAGCTTTCGTGTTTTTTTTTTTTTTTTTTTTTTTTTTTTTTTGTTCACCCAACAAAAAATTCCCATTTTCAAAAAGCTGACCATGTGCACAAAAGATTCACTTTATAAAATTATCAAATGAAACTGCATGGTAGAACTTAGTTGTATGATAGGCCACAATTCTCAAGACTCCAATGAACTGTAATGATCGCAGGTCAACAACTTTTCTGCCTGAAGCTTCCAAAGTGACCATTATAGATACAGGATAATTAAGACAGGCAAAGGCATAGCAACAATGCCTGCTTCAGCATGGCTGTCTCAAAACATTCTGTGCACAGCCATATCACATGACTTCAAGGGGGAAAAAAAGAAAGGAATGCAACACTTCAGTTTCAATTATGCTTAAGTTTTCAAGGAATTTGATAGGGATTAATTTTAGCCAGCACCCTAATGTGCCTTACTAAGAGGAGGGTGGGTAAGGGGTTTCCCGTACTGGTGTACTGGGGCTTTTTATTTACTGTATTGGCGTACTGGAAGCCCTCTTATTTTACGTTTTTCGTACTATCCAAAATTTTGAAAGATTTTTATTTTCCGTTCTGCGTACTCTAGAAAAATAATTACCTGTACCAGTGTACTGAAACCCCCCCTTACCCTCCTTCTAAGAGGGCACCAAGAATCTTGTGTTGGTCTCATCTGTTACTCACACAACAGGGGCATGTGTTACACTTTCTTCCCTTAAACCGGCCCAAACCAGCCGGTGGTCAAATGTCGTCTGCTTCAGTGTTTTCTACTAATTTTAACAGTAATGAAAAACAATTTGACTGAAAATTGTAGATGACACATATGATTGAGATCACATACCCCAGGTCAACAGCTTTCCTTGGCATGTGCCCAACCCATGCTAAAGAAAGCTGTTGACTCAGTCTTCATTTATTGATTAATATTATCTGTTCCAATCATAATAGGGGCTCTTATGATAGCGACATCTCTGATGTTTTAATATGAGCCCCTTTGGCCTATTTGTGTCTGCTATATTTAATTGTGTATATTTTTACATATATATTGATTGGTCAAGAATAAGGAGAATCTAATTCAAGAGGGAAAGGCTTAATGCTTGCTTCCCTGAATTGACAATGTTTGCCTCCCCCCCCCCCGATGTCAATGTATTCTATATTTTTACATTGAAGTGTCAATGTTAACCCCCAAAATGTAAAAATATATTTGTTACCCAAAAATGCCATTCTTTATTCCCCAAATTATCACTATTTGGCAATATACTATTGGTGTTTTTTATCTCCCAAAATATTATACATTTGTAACCATGCAGACCTGTCAATAACTCTTTATATTGCATTTGTGTCTCTTTGCCCAGAACCACTTTCTAGTAGTCATTAACCTATTCTGCAGTCCGAACTCTTTACACTCCATAAGCTAACCTGTCCCTGTCTAACCTATATACATATGGAATTACTATTGTCCATATTGCACATGTTCCTCTGTAAAATTTTGACATAGGCTGTATCAGCCCAAATGAATTAAAGGGTCTTCAGCGGGTAACTACTCAACATATTTCGGAGCCTATTACCCGTATGAAATTTTAATTTTTGTCCCCCCCCATATCAATATATATTTTTTACCTGAAATATATCAATGTGTGTTCCCCAAATTGTCAATTTTTGTGAAAAAAAATGTCAACATGTTCCCTAAATGACAATATATATTATCACCTGTGTCATAATTGTCAATGTTTGTCAGCCAAAATGTCAAGAGTTCTCTATTTATCAGTAATATTAATTTTTGTCCCCTAAATTATAAATACATCCTGAAGTGAAATGTCAATGTTTATACCCAAAATTGTCAATATTTTGTAAAAAAAAGTCAATGTTTGTCCCCCCAAATTGCCTGAAATGTCAATATTAGTTCTCAAAATTGTCAATATTTGTCAAAAAATACCAATGTTTGTCCCCTGAAATGATCAAATCTTACACTATTTTTCTTTTAGGCCTGAATTATATATTCCAGCCATACTTGACCCTTTCCCCCTTAAACTGGCCAAAACCGCCTGGTGGTCGAATGTCGTCTGCTTCAGCGTTTTCAACTGATTTCAACAGCAATGAAAAACAATTTGACTGAAAATTGAAGACGAGACTTGTCAAGACAACATGACCCAGGTCAACAGCTTTCCTCGGCACGAGTTGGGCACTTAGTGCCCAACCCATGCTGAGGAAAGCTGCTGATTCAATCTTAATTCAAGGGGGAAAGGGTTAATTCCCCACCCTCCTTTGGCCCAAACAAAAACAATCTAAAACAAAGCAGATTGACAAAAAGCAAGGTTAAAAAAAGACGACTTTGATTGTGTTGGACAAGTGTGGTACTTCAAACATGGAGACTCCTTTGTTGTATTGTACTTTCAACCCAACCTTTTCCCTGTCATGACATTACAGAGGACAAAATCCCCTTTGTAGATGTTCTGACATCACTGTGCAAAGGGACCTGGCTTTTGGTTTTTGTTGCCCACATGTGTACTTACCTATTGTACCTAAAGGTCAAAATCCCATTCAAAACCAGTAAATATGGTTTAAGAAACGTGAGATTTCCCATCAACCTGAGCCCTCATTTATGTAGAGGATGGATTATTTCTGCATGACCATGTATCGCATGACAAAGTTAGAGTTACATTTTGGGATTCCAACAAAGGCCTATACTATTTCAAAGATAAAACAGCGTCTGCTTCATTGATGTTTGCCTTGCCTGCAGAGCAGACCTTGGTGCTTGTCATTTCCAGCAGATATCAATTGGTATACATTACACGGCAAGGTTTTGAGGTCACTCATTGCTGAGTCAGTTTGCTGGCAATTGGTCGAGGCCCAGATCAGTGGTTTTGCAGCACTGAGACAGTGATATACCAGGCAATGTGAAAACCACTGCCTTTAAACTGGGTCTGCTGCTAGCTGCCTGAGTCACAGCATGCTCTTCTCAGGAAACTTGAAGGGGGTGACTTCTCCTCGGGGGACCCTATAAGAGGTGAGTGGTGAGTGATGAGTAGTGAGTGATTAGTAGTGAGCAGTGAGTAATGAGTAGTGAGTGGTGACGACACAGAAAAAACATATTTGCTGCACCATTATTACCCCCTGTGGAGGGGGTGACTTCTACTCGGGGGACCTTATCACAGGTGAGTGGTGAGTGATGAGTAGTGAGTGATGAGCAGTGAGTGGTGAGTAGTGAGTGGTGAGTACCCATGCCATGTATATGCCTCAGGAAGCCGTCAACTTGCAGCATATTTTTTTCATCCCTGCAGTGTTTTCACAAGACACCTTCATGCAAAATGCTTCATGAGAGGACAGAAAGAGACAGCCCATAATTGATGCTGTTGGTTGCATTTCATTGATTTGCTTTCTATAGCCTTAAAAACATCACTTGGTTTCAAAATTGTTTTCTTCTAATGGTATAATAAATTTTTATGAGGGCTTTTTAAACAACTTGTAGTAAATTGATGTGTGGCCACCAATACCTCTTCCATTATCTGAAATGGCCAAATATCATTTTACAGGACATCTTTTATTCTGTGTTTGATTTTGCACATTTGTTACAATAGGTAAGGTCAGGATCAACTGGTTCATGTGGGTTCTCAGTAGGGGGCACTATAGGCAGACTGGCTATGTGTGTGTATTTTCATAAGTTTTCATTGTAATTTGCATCTGTGTCACTTTAAAACTGCTCTTCCTTGAAACTCCAAATTGTATTTGTGTCTTTTTGCCCAGAACCACTTCCTAGTAGTCAATATCCTATTCCGCAGTTCGAACTCTTTACTCTCCATAAGCTAACCTGTCCCTGTCTAACCTGTATATGTATGGAATTACTATTGTCTATATTGCACACGTTCCTCTGTAAAATTTTGACATAGGCTGTATCAGCCCAAATAAATTAAAGGGTCTTCAGCGGGTAACTACTCAACATGTTTCGGAGCCTTTTACCCGTACAAGTCTCTCTGAGTAGCGGCTCCTTGCCTAAGCTAAATATTCAGCAAAGACAACCCACATAATAATGAATAAATATGAACGTGGCAATTGATGAATTAGCTAAATATGTGAAGTTTTGCTTGTAAATGCAGAGCTTCATATCAAAGAAGAAAACCTGTCAAACAAACCATAATTACCAAATTTTCATAGTACAGGTTCAGATAAGAACAATTTGACTTACCCCTGAACCAAAATGTACCCTTTCTAGCTGGACAGCTTTTCCTAGTTAAACCATCCGCCAATGTTTAACTGAAGTGGAAACAAGCTGGGGCATTATATTCAGTCCCAGTGATTGTAAAATAAACAGTTGCAGCTAGACCACCTGTACAAACCAAGGAAAATCCTAACAAGGACTGCAACAATGTACATCCTGTACCAGAGATGTAAAACAAACTCCATGATGACACCTACTCCTCAAACAATTAAGCTCTATTTAACTGCCAACCCTGAGTCAATGTGTCAACTTAATGTGTCAGGTTTGTGACACTTGAGAAAATACTGTCAATTTTGAGTAATTTTTTAATAGTGAGTAAATGTGCATTTAGGCATGTCAGAAAAGAATGGAAGTCATTATTATTTATGCCAAAAACATGCTATCAAAACAATTTTTCTTAACAGGATTTTAAGTACAATTAGGCAAACATGCAACTGTCGTAGGCCGCTTCTTGCTACCTGTAGCCCCTGGGGGTTTACCTAACAGAAAACATGTAAGCCTAAAATGTCTGATAGTGAATATTTAAAACAGAAAGATGCCAAAAGATAAAGTTAAGTAGCAAAACAGACAAGTCTAAAAACTGTAGATTATTGCAGCCAGACTTTCTAATAATCTTTGGATGTTAACAGTAGAATTATAGGGCAAGTCAGAAAAGAATGGAAGTCTTTTGTATTTATGTCAAAAGAATGCAATGAAAATATTAACCAGATATCAAGTACAATTAGGCAAGCTTGTAACTGTCGTAGGCCGCTTCTTGCTACCTGTAGCCCCTGGGGGTTTACCTAACAGAAAACAAGCTAGCCTAAAATGTCCGAAAGGTGAACGTTTAAACATAATGGTGTCAAAATATGAAATAAAGTAGCAAAACAGGCAAGTCTAAAATCTCTAAAATTATTGAAGCCAAACTTTCTAACCATCTCAGGATATTTACAGCAAAATTTGTAGAAATATTTGATCAAAAGTACACCTTTGAATCCTCTTGACTCAATGTCTTTGTAGTAAATGGTTGTATACAGTTAAAGTATTCCGGTAAATTTGATAACTTTTGCTGCAAAACTATTCAACATATCAAATATTAGTTTAACATAGAACCTTATGAGAGTGCACACCTATAGCCTACAAGAATTTGGTGTATTGGGTTATGTATTCAGCCAAATACACATAAAATGGTTAATTGTAACCCCTACCATTGTGAAATTTGTACTCCTTGAAACAGATAACATTATGTGCACTAGTCCAGTCTTTACATCATGAACATGGTTAGGTCTATATTTCTTAATACTTTTCCACATCAATCTATATCGTTTCACAAAATACATAAAATGTTGTGCAGTATCATGTATAGTACTGAGAGACTGATTAAGTTCCAGAACCATGCATACTTAACAATATAATATGGCGTAAAGATTGTAACATGTTAAAATGTCCCAGGGGTACTTCATAGATACATGACGGGTATGAAGCTGTTTTCAGTTTATGGAGACAGCAAACAGGAATTATGAAAAGCCGACAGTCACAGGTTGGTGTCACAAGATACCAGCTAATTATAACAATTTTTTTTTTTTTCAGGCCACAAAAAATTAACAAAGATAAAACACCAGGCAAACAAACAAAAGAAGCAAAAAAAGAAGCAAAAAAAAAAAAAAAAAAAAAATTTCAACGGGTCCAGCCTCGCATGATCATGACACCAGAATAATTGAGTTCAGCAGAATCCTATGGTTTGCTGATCAAAGAACAGTGACCATTGTAACTTGTAAAAGAGCTGGCTGGATACATGGCTTACTCATTCACCTTAAACTGGCAAAAAATGGCTGGTGATTAAATATTTTCTGTTTCAATGTTTCAGACTGATTTTGACAGTAATGAAAAACAACTTGAATAAAAAGTACAGATAAGATCTGTCAAGATAATATGACCCAGGTTTTTCTGTGGCACAGGGTACCACCTGACCTATGCCAAGGGCAAGCTAATGACTCGGTCATTATTGTAGAGAAAGGGGTAAATCCTCTACAAGAGGGGGACCAAGGCCTAGTTGGTTGGGTGTCATCATACCTGTAGCAGAGTGAGGCACACAGCATGGTCAGCATGCATGTCTTTAATCCCACAGAGATCTTAACTCTTTCAGTGCCAATCACTTCTTAAGTCGATCTATTTTTAAAGTCAGACAAGTCTGAATTATCATTAGAATCCCAGATTTGTATTCCTCGTACAAAGACCTTTCATTCAAGTACCAGCATGCCTCTAGTTCCAGAGAAAGATATCCCAGGTCAACAGCTTTTCTCGGTGCACATTGGGCGCAATACGCGCTGAGAAAAATTGTTGACTCAGTTCGAAATTTGGCACTTAAAGAGTTAACAGACGCCAAGCTTCATTGGTACATCTGAACTTTATCAATACAGTGGAGAACACCTTGACTCTTTCATGGCCATTATCGACAAACGTTAAAAATATATTCATTTCTCATTATGTGCTACCAAAAGCATCAACTTCTTCTGTGTCTCTCCCATCATAAATTGACACTTTAGTCAAAACTGGCCTTGTTCATCCCCCATACATGTGATAGCTGCTCACGTTTCACACAGATCCTGTAAATCCCAATAAGGTGCTCTATGGTGTGCCAAGCAGTTCTCTGGCCCTAGGACAATGTACACAAAGTACAGTCCTCAAAACAGCCTTGGTCTTGGTCACATACAGCAACATTAGACCTTGTTATTTTAATCATGAAGGGCCTAACATAAATGTGTCCGCACAAACATTTTCCATTCAAAATGAGCATAGAGTGTCCAACATCATCTGCCTCTTTTTGGTCATTAACCCTTCCCTCCCTTGAAACAAGTTAAATCTGGCTGTCGATGAGAAGTAATCTGTTTCAACATTTTTGAAGTATTTCAACAGTAATGCAAACAAACAAGGGCAAGGCTCTGAAGGCAGGCAATTTTTTTACATGCATATACTGTAAACTACCTGATTTTCATGAGTATAAATTTTCACGTTTTTTTTTTTATTTGAGGTATTTCACTCCAGTTTTAGGTTCACTGTTTTGGAGAAAAAGATCCATCAAATTTAAGTAAAAATTCTTTTTGCACAGGGGTTTTCTTTTGACAGATTAATTCATGAGTAAAACAAGCAAAAAAAAAAAAAAAGACATGAAGCACTGCAGTGAAATAAAGTCAGTTTACACAATATGTCAAAATTTGTGCTGAAAGTCAAGATTAAAGGATCAATGCACTAGTATGATATTTGCTATAATCTTATCCAAAGGACAAACAATAATGACATTTGCTAAAAATGTTCATAAATTGTTCCCCAGGCTAAAACTGTCACAATCTTCATAATTTTGTACCTAAAAACATAAGAAAGAGGGAGGGAGGGAGAGAGAGAGAGAGAGAGAGAGAGAGAGAGAGAGAGAGAGAGAGAGAGAGAGAGAGAGAGAGAGAGAGAGAGAGAGAGAGAGAGAGAGAGAGAGAGAGAGAGAGAGAGAGAGAGAGAGAGAGAGAGAGAGAGAGAGAGAGCCCAGTCATCATGTCTGTAAATTTTGATAGCAGAATAATTCATCAGATGTAGGTCCCTGTTCCAGGTGATGCTGTTGTTGCCTGTTTAGCAGACCAAAGGCCCTTGACAATTGGGCAGGGACCCTGGGCCACCAGCCACATACAAACTATCAAAAATGGCCTTACAGTTAGTGAAGCAGGGAAATGCTGCTGTGACCATAAGCCCCCCACCCCCATCCCTCCAGACACACCAGCTCTGCAAACATGCATGTCCATTGCTGAGCCAGTGATCCCAGGGAGATTGTCTACCTCCGCACCACTCCATTCCACCAGCCTCAGTGTAGCACTGGGAGACAGGCTTGCATATTCAGTGGACCCTGTCTGAAACCCAATCTCCAGCCAATCAGCAGTGGGCATGCAAAACTATTTTGTAGCCACACTGAGCCCAAACATGCATTTCGCTTAACAGGGTTTGCAGGTGATTATGCAGTTTTTTTTCACATAAAAAGTATTGAGTAATGGTTGCTCCATAAAATACTTCAATATGTGAATCTGACTTGGTATCAAGTATAATTAATGATTCTAGTCTAAATTATTTTGTGTCAATGTAACAAGTCATTTTATATTCAACACAATGTGCCCCCCTCCCCGCACAAGAACATATTCAGACTATTTACTTGGCAAAAAAAAAAAAATCTTTGAACTTGTCATATTTAGTTGCACTTGCCAAAAATACTGATCAGAAATGCTGTGAATATAGTTTTGTTGCATATGATGTGACTAAATTTGGTTCTCCTTGGATGACAAAATGTATCTGCTTGTTGCTAGTGAAAGGATTTCAAACAAATATATGAGTGGACAGACTGGACAAACCCAATTTTTTTTCAATTTATAAAAAAGGAAAAATTTATTTGCTTTGGCACATTAAACATCATAACAGCCCCAGCACATGACATACAATGATGTACACTGTGGAGCTTTACAAGGATTGTCGTCTCTTGAATTTGCGTTTGTGTGGCCCAAACTACCACTCTCAGGTGGGCCTGACGGCTCGCAAAAATTGAATGAGAATTGTAGACGAGACCTATCAAGGTAACACGACTCTAATCAACAGCTTTCCTTGGTGTGGGTGGAGCACTTGGTGCCCAACCCACACCAAAGAAAGCTGTTAACTCAGTCTTGATTCACAGGGAAAGGGTTGAGCCAGATAATACGTCACGAGTCAGCAGGTGAACCCAGTGCATCCTAGCAGCACCGTGCCCAGTATGCAACAAGGACAGGGGTTGACTGAGCTCCTAAAGGGTTATGTATCTATAAGGTCATTCTAAGGTAGCATGTAACGAAGTGAACCATGTAGCACACACTGCTAACACAGTGAGTCAGTCATCTATGGCCTACTGAGAAACATTCTGATCCCTCAATTCCCCACCTGAACACCCCCATCCCCACCCCCATCTCCACTCCCATGATCAAGTTACGTGATTTGTCAGCAACATGCCCTTTAATTAAACTAGATGATCCAAAAGATCGATGTCCCCCGCCTCAATATGAGGTGTGACATTACAACAAATAATACTGTGAATACATTTTTTTCCCACGGGTTTTAATTTTCATGGTTTTTGCATTTTGGACCTTTTACTGAAATTTTAAATTGACTATTTTTGTTATTATTCCTATTAATGCCATGTTAAAAACCTTTTTCAACGGGTTCTTATTTTCACAGTTTTGAAGCATCAGTGAAATAAGCGAAAATAAAAAACACAGCAAAATTAAATGAATTCACAGCATTAGAATGAGTTTTAAATTTGAGTGCAGTGCATACTGTAGTAGAGGCCTGAGGGCATCATGTTTCCCAGCACCATGACGGGGACGCATATCATTATTTCAAAGCATGTATAACACAAAGCATGTATTGCACAATATAAATGCTATGATTAACATAAAAAAGAATGGAATGTATATTGCATTTTTATCTATCCAAATGTGATACCGGCACCTGGCCTCTTAAAACGCAGAGGCACCAGACTGGTTAGGATCATCATACAGCATTCAACTATACATGGTTTGAAAGGTGCCATGACACATACTAATTGCCCCAAATAAATACATATTGGGTTACCATGTAAAGTCTCACCTCAATCCATGTTTTAATCAAGTTTGATGAACTTCTGTCAAATCCTGTATACTGCATGGAACTCATTCTTTCAAACAGTCCCATGACTTTGACCTTTGACCTCACAATCACACGTGACCAGGCAAAAGTGCACTCTCCTCTAGATACATAAAATGTCTAAATATATTGAAAGTTCTATTAAACACTTCTAGAATACACTTTTTAAGATTCAACAAAATTCCCCCAAAAATCCAAAAATCACTGGACCACGACCATTTGAACTAACTTGATAGAGACCCAGCCACGGTACATCCCCACCAAGTTTAAAGTGAATCTGCCTGACAGTTTTTGAGAAGTTGAAAATTTTAATTACCACAGCAATCCCCCGTCACTTTAATACATAACTTACATAGTAATCAGTAGGAATGTATCCATTGACTGATAAGTACCATACTTGAAAAAAATGTTAAAAATTAAGGATCCACAGCAAGGCCCCCTGGTGAACAAATTGTGTGACCCTTCTAAAATGAATATTTACACCAAGCTTCAGCATAATCTGAGTGATGGTTTTGCAGAAGTCAAAAATAGCAAAAACACCAAAATTCATAAAAAAAAATAGGAAAGAATCGCAGCACCATCTGTTGAACAAATTAAGGTCTAAGGGTACCGACAAGTGTCCCTATGCAATTTTGAAGCAATTCACCAAGTGGTATCAGAGATGATTTTCTAAAGATTTTGCCAAAAAATCAACAAAAAATTTATTAAAAAAACACTGGACTCTGACCATTTGAACAAGCTTGGTAGGGACCCACCTAAGGTACATGCCCACCAAGTTTGAAGTGACTCTGGCAGCCAGTTTTGGAGAAAAAGTTGAAAATGTGAATTACCACAGCAATCCCCATTAACTGACATGTATAGTAATCAATAGGCATGTATGAATGAGTGACCCTTTGTAAGGTCAAGGTCACCCATAAACAATCCCAGCCAACGTTTGACCTAGATGCATACTCTGACCACCTTTGAAGGCAATTGATTAATAAAGGGGAAAGTTATCAGACATAACGGACATGACAGATGTACTCATTCACAGCCCCCCAGTTAGCACTCACTACTCAGCTTGGCATACATATCATTTCCATGGAACCCCTGGAAAATCTCATGGAAAGCTCATGGAAATAATGTCCATGGACAGAGGCTGGAGAATTCAGACTTCATTCCAGCCTCTTTATTTCAAGGCTGGAATGTGAAGTGTCACCATGCACACAGGCTGGCCTTGCTGGAGCCTCTTTCTGGCCACCATGGACAAAGGCTGGCCTTACTGGCGCCTCATTCTGGCCACCATGGACAATGGCTGGCCTTACTGGAGCCTCATTCTGGCCACCATGGACAAAGGCTAGCCTTGCTGAGCCCTCATTGTGGCCACCATGGAGTTTGGCTGGACAAAGAGTGAACTTTTTCCAGCCTAACTGCAGACTACCAAAGAAATATCAGGTACCAGTGTACAGATTTCAGTCATGCTCAGCAACAGTATATGGCCTGTCAGTATTACCTATCTCATGTCTTAGAAATTAAGTACATGTATGCCAAATTTGCTCTACAAGAACACAAAAAACAGGTCTATCAATAGTACTACCCTTAGAGAGGAAGAACAGTTTATACTTGTAGTTTGGAATTTGATTTGAATACCTTCTTTTTGTATTGTTAAAGTACAGTACATGTGTATACATACTGCATTGTATACAATTACATATAGATCAATTTGGCAATTCATTATTTTTAACATCCTAATAATAAGGACAGGAGATAAATCAAAAATAGTTTTTATTTGGTAATGTAAGGACCTTTGGAAGTCGACAGATAAAATATCATAGAAAATGAACAATGCATTAAATATATATGAACTTTAAAAGGGCATTATCAGAAGATTTCAAATTAGAACAAATTTTACTGCCGAATAAATATAGAAACTTGTGACAAAAATTTAAAATTGTATACACAGTGATAGACTGGCAAGTCCTCGTTTTCATGTTGTTTCCCACTTATTAGAAAAAAAAAAAAAAATATGTATATAGATTATAGAATTATTGATTGGACCGCAAAATACTGACACACCATGTGAGTTTGCAAAGCAAATGAGGAATGGATTATATCAGCGGCTTCAATCCGCAGACGACAGACGGCACTACGTACTGGTTGAAAAATCATCTGGTCACCCTCCTGTCAGTGGCAGCCAATGAGAAGCCGAGGCCTCAGTTTGACCCAGTCATCAGTTATCAAATGCATATTCTCTCAGTCCAGTGTAAATGGAGCAGCAGTATATGTCAATGACTTTCCAGCACCAGTTGGTAAACTAAATACACATGACAAGTCTTTACAAAATTTTCAAAGTTCTTATTTTTCCAGCCTTTATATATGTATGTATGTATGTATGTATATATACATATATATATGTATATATGTATATATATATATATATGTGTGTGTATATATATATATATATATATATATATATATATATATATATATATATATATATATATATATATATATATATATATATATATATATATATATGTATATATCTGTGTATATATATATTCATACCAGCCTTACTTTTCCCCAACTCCATAAAAACAAGGACGTTAAAGTTTTAAGTACAAACTTCTCGTTTTTTTCCCAGCCTGGCCTTGAAACTTTCATGGACTTTCATCAGATGCATTGCCAGGGTAGGCTGGAAAATCAGCAAGGGAGCCCTTAAAATGCCAACAGTATATTTCCAGCACATCCCATTCTTTTCCAGGGTTTCCAGCCTATTTGCATATAATTTGAACCAAAAAAAAAAAATGTCTATACATGTATATACAAAATTACACCGAGGGATAAGTACATTAATTCACATTCCAAAATGAAAAACATGTCGAACCATATATAAGCACAGTATTATGTAGGGTGGTCTTTCAAGCCTGGGACCACTGTACTTCTCATAAAACACAAGACTCTGATAGCCCCAAATGTGTGATCTGTCAAGACAGTGACCAGTATACATAACAGTACAACACATGGGCCTGGCTTCACTCTTTCAGTGTCAACTGTGACTTAAGTCAAACTACTTAACACAAACTGCTCTGGATTATGATAAGGTTGCTCAATTCTTGTTCCTTGTAAACAGATCTTTCATTCAAATACCAGCATGCCTGAAGGTATGTGGAATCCAATAGTCCAGGTAAAAAGCTTTCCTGGGCATGCTTTGGGCACATTGAACCCAAAGCATACCCAAGAAAGTTGTTGACTCATTCCAAAATGTGACAATGAAAGAGTTAAGAGAGACCACCTACCTTGAGAGACCACCTACCTTGAGAGACCACTTTGGCCATCCCTTGGGGTGGTCTTTCAAGACAGGTTTTACAATACATGTAAAATTCGCCTATGGTGTGCAACTCTGGTTCTCAGGGCTGTGTCCACAGTACATGTAGACATGTCTATAACAAAAAAATAGAAAAAGACCAAGCAAGACCAGGGGTGGCTAAGCCCAACAAATGGAAAAGCCAGACCGGTTTTGAATCTTCCACGATTCTCGTCAGTGGCAGTTGGAACATCATAAACCGCTGCTTATATAGCAGGGGGTAAACGTTGCTTACAGGCGTTAAGCAGACATTACAGAAAGAGCACATCAAGATGTATGCTAAGACTACCAGTCAACGGTCCAAACAGACGGGTTTAACGTGACGTCCCATAGGTTATAATACACTGGTATCAATTACTGTGGTCCCTCTACATTAAGACCACCCTTGCTGTACAGAAAGGTGGCCACAACACAGGTGTGTGTCCTTTCTAAAGCAATAAGTACAATAGAAATTGACACTTTCTGCATGAAAAATATCGAGAATCTTAGATGGCTGAGAGTGAGTTACCATTTCTCTTTCATGAGGGATTGCTGTTGGAGGTGGAAAAGTCATGAGGGACTGAAGGTCGTGCGTGATTTTCCCCAACAGTGATCGTAAGTGAGAAAAATGGTAACTTAATCTCTAGCCATGTAAGATTTTATTTTTTCTGTGTTGAACTGGTATCCATCACAAAAAATATACCCTAGGCCTACTTTCAATTCCAACTTGGTGTGCCAGGTTTCCTTATGTTTGTCATCGTTTTTCACGTCATGTGTGACATATAATCAAACACCCGTTGTACACATTTGATTTGTCTATGATGTAAATGCACCACATCACTGATGCAGGTGTGTCACAATTTACTTGTAGCAAGGTCATGTGATCTAGAGGGAGTTACTACTTTTACATTTCTAGAAAATGATAACTCAACCCCCAAACATAGTATAAAATGGCTTAACAAAACGGGCTCTGGCAAGGTGGACCTCATCAAAGGTATAGACCTCTGTACCTGAACATGACCTCAATGCACTTGGCTGTGGACAGACCTCTTCACATAGAGGTATCTATTATCACAAGTTCAACTGTGCTTTTACACCCTCACTTGCGGTAATCTCTGTCATCTGATGGTCTGTTTTCACTTAAGACTCAAAACCATTGCTTCTTGCCACTCTTTTCATGCTAAAGGGTACAGCGATTGTACTTTTGTGTGATTTTTAGCATAAAAACAGCAGTATCTAATCTTTGCAGCAAACAAGGTATAATATTTCTTTACTCCCATTGCTATAATATTTATAACGGTTTTTGCAGGGCAGAACGGGGACAAGTATATTTTCTCACCAAAACAAATACAAACCGATATCCACCCATGTCAAACCAAAAGCATCATAATTTGCTGTTTGTTAATATGTAGTTAACAATACAGTTGTACCTCTTTTGACAGACCACCTGCCTTTTGGGTCCATGCATTTTGACTGTGCAAAAACTGCCTACATGTAATGATAAGTTACCTCTTTTGAAAGACCACCTGCAGAACCTGACCAGTGACCACCCAAAATGACCCCAACAGCCCAACTAACCACTTGTCCTTCTGTAAAATTCCCCATTTCAGATAAATAGACCCCACATATTTTGTACAAGATTGGTAAAATAATTTGTCAAAAAAAAGGTTTACAAATTCAAACCATGTTTATGATACCAATATATAAGTAAACGCATGACTGCAAGATGAAATGGGGTCTAATAAGAGTACATCAGTCATGTTTTAATCTAAATTATAGATGGGAATTCATAATACATGTATATGTCGTGATCAGTTGTTGAGCAGCTGGCACAAGAGTCATACCTCCTTTGGGAGACCACCTGCTTTATGTGACCACTTCTTGGATGTCACTTGAGGTGGTCTCTGAAAGGAGGGACCACTTTACCTCTGGATCCAAGATTATTTGTTTTATTTCAACGTAGGATTCATTTTCTATTCAAGACATTGGCCCCTCAACAGAATACGTTTCTATTTGAGCGCCTGTTCTAAACATATGCCTTGCATATTGTGCAGAAAAGAAGCCAAACATAGCCCCTTTAACCCTTTCAGTGCCAAATTTTGAACTGAGTCAACAGCCTTTCTCGCTGTGAAAAGCTGTTGACCTGGGGTATTCCTTCTGGAACTATAGGCATGCTGGTATTTGAATAAAAGGTCTTTTTACGAGGAATAAGAATCTGGGATTCTAATGATAATTCAGATTTGTCTGACTTAAGTTGATCAACTTATGATGTGAATGGCACTGAAAGAGTTAATTTCTGATTTATATACATGTACCATCAAAAAATATTATGCCCCCATGACATTCGATTGTAATGTAACACAGACCCCCCCCCCCCCACTGGTGCAAGGAAAGCCGATGACCTTGCACATGCTATTTCGCCAGCCAGCTCTAAACAATTTTTTATTCAAAATGCTTTTTGTTGATGAAATGGAGTAAAAAAATGTATGAGCAGATATTTGATACCCAACAAGTTGTGGCTGGTTTAAACGGGCAGATGGTTTATGTTAGCCTGATTAACGTTTCTCATATTTTAAGTGGCCAATTACGTAAAATATATGTTATATGATGCTAATGGTATTTGATGGTAATGCTCTAAATTCCTGGCAAATACAGTGGTACCTGCTTTTATACCACCACTTACTCTGCAAGAAAAAATGTTGTATTTATACTGTAGTTGGCCTTAAGATGAAGCAAATTTACATACAGCAAAGGAAAGCTGTTGACTCAGTCTTAATTCAAGGGAGAAAGGGTTAAATAACTATTCTATTGATCTAAAGATAGATCAGTATAGAAGTTGTAAACGGGTTGCAGTCTGAGGGTTGGAATTTCAGGCAGAAAGGAGTTTGATGGAGCATGCTTTGAGCAATATTTGTGCAGGAGACAAAGCAATGAATTACACAGATGTGTCACAATTATGATGTAACTAGGCAGGTTGCTGGGTCTTCATATTCAGTAGCTCTATATTTCAAGGATTTAAGGAGAATAAAACTGACTCTCTCATTACAACACAAGGACATAATGCAAACCAAACGAGACACCAAACTGCGCTGAAATGAAAGTTGCACCTTATGTATTACTCTATAAATTATCCAAAACATGGGTCTCATGGGGAAATATGTGAACCTTCTTTAGTGTCAATGTCTGGACTGAATGGCTCATAAATGCAAATTATGAGGGCATATTAATGCTATTAAGTTGTAACCCCTGACATTTCAAGCACCCTTTGCAATGTCCAAGTACATCCAGCAGTTACAAATTCCACCTATTGGATTTTTGGGGGGTGTAGAATATTTAATCTACCTATATCAGGGATACATTAACTTTCAGGGAGGCGATACTTTTCCCCCATGGCCTCAATAATGAGATGCAAAAATTCCATTTGTGAACAACCTTCATCCGTCTTATGCAATTATAGATAAAAAAATCGTTAAGTATTCCTTAAATCTGCAAAAAAGCAATACCCATCATGAAAATGTAATGGGATTTCTTCAGAGTACAGTGTTCCCCCTTCTTATGAGGCCCCAGCCCTCAAGTACGCCAGAAATATGTCTTTAAAAAAGGATGGCCTCTCCTGATAAACCAAATTATATTAAAATACCGTACTTTCTGCATGTAGAAGTGGCCTCTGTAGAGGGGACAGCCTCTCCTAAATGTGTGGCCTTGTAACAGGGGAGTACTATAGTTTTTTTTTTTTAAACCACTTAACCTGGTTCCCAACCCTGCATGGCTGCACTCAAAGGCTCTTTTATGCCCTGCATGGAGAATTGTTAGCTCGATAATGGCTTCAGTGCACATTTTTTAACAGGACTTGTATTTCTACCCCATTATGCGTCTTCCAGAGGTTGACACGCCGTAACTCTTGAAGTCCCAAGTTTAGGACTGAGTCAACAGCTTTCCTCAGTACGCTTTGGCTGCAATGTGGCCAAAGTGTGCTAAGGAATGCCATTGACCCTGTATATTGTATTTGCTGGAACTATAGACATGCTGGTACTCAAATGAAAGGCCTTTTCACCAGGATTATGAATCTAGCATGCATCCTTATCGTAATTGAGAGTGGTCCTTCTTGAGTACACGTAGGTCTACTTAAGTCACAATTGGCACTGAAAGAGTTAAATGTAGTTGGCAAAAATGGTGTTTTTCCTGGGATATATGTACCTTCTGAGTGGGAACAATTCTCTTTTACGTATCCTGGTGGCCTCACTAATGGTGGCTGATGTCTATTACATAAGATAAAAAAACAACATGGCAGTCTAGATTGGGCGTAAATGACTTGTAAACATAATCTTTAAACTTGACTGAAATGCAACACAATCTAGGAAACCTGGTTTCTGCAGAATATTGCACAGAAGCTTTGTTCTTCTGGCATGTGCTCTTTGTAAAAGACAAATATGTGAAGAAATTTTACATAATAAGGGATAGATAATTAGTTTTAACCCTTTCAGAGCCAAATTTGGGAGAGTCAACAGCTTTTCTCGGTGCGCATTGGGCACAAAGCACTCAATTTGTGCCGAGAAAAGCTGTTGACCTGGGGTATTCTCTCTGGAACTATAGGCATACTGGTACTTGAATGAAAGGTCTTTTTACGAGGAACACGAATCTGAATCTTAATGATAATTCAGACTAGTTTGACTTATGTAGATCGACTTTAGACGTGATTGGCACTGAAAGAGTTAACATGCAGCCAGTTATCCTACCTCCTACCTCCATCATACACACTGTTCAGCGCTGTCTCAGCCCTTATCTGCTTAAACTAACTGGTTCACAGTTAAATGTCTTCTGCTGCAACATCTTTGACTCATTTAATCACTAATAAAACACAATTTCTAGAATAGTGGAGTAGCTCTGTCAGCATAGCATATCCTTGGTCAACAGCTTTCCGTGGTGTAGATATAGGTTATATGCTCCATGTGGAACCTGGAATGCAGTTAATTCTGTCTTAACTCTTTCAGTGCCAGATTTTGGACAATCAACAGCTTTCCTTGGTTCCCTTTGGGTGCAATGCACCCAAAGCATGCTGAGGAAAGTTGTTAACCTGGACTATTATGTTTTATGTACCAATAGGCATGCTGGTATTTGAATGAAAGCTTGTTTCACAAGAACTTGAATCCAGCAGCTTTATTATAATTAAGAGCACTTCTTTTTTTAGTAGTTTGACTTTAGTTGCAGTTGGTGCTGAAAGAGTTAAGCCAGGAAGGGAGGATTAAATTTTTATGGTAGTGTTCTCTGCAGCTCAAAATAAAGGGGAGATTTACCTGCCTTTTCATGTCCCTCCCTGTCCTTTAATCTGAGTTCTCTCTCAAGTTACACACTTTTGAGGCATTTGCTGCACCCTTTTCACTATATTTTGATGTAAATGCCACAAAGTAGGAATAAAGCAGTTTATTCACTCCTACTTATTTAACCTTTCACAGATTTCTCTTTAGTCATATCACAGAAGTTCTCCAGTCCTGACTTCCATTTATTTAGGTGTCCCCCTTGTCACACCTTACATTCAGAGTTTACCTGTGTACCCTTTTAGATACAGGTTGCAATGCCTTCCTCAAAGCTGGAGATACCACTACACTGTCATGCTGGGTCGGAACAGGTTTACCCTATAAGTGTCAACACTAACATAACTCGAGATTTCAAAGTAAAAGTGGTTAACATAGGTTGAGCCAACAGTTTTCTTTGACACAAGTGGGGTGCATTGTGCCCAACCCATGCCAAGGAAAAACTGTTGACCTGGGGCATGCCATCACTAAAGGTATTATCTATGATTCTCAGCAAAGATGTTTCATGTGGATGAGAATTTTATGTAAAAAGATTGAGGCAGACAACAATATATATCCCGGCAATTTGAGCGGGAAGGGATTAAAAGTAATGCTTTCGTGATGCGAACCCAAGCCAAACAACTTCAATAATCAGAGAGCTCCACTAGCCGAAAAGGATCACCTGACATCACTCGCCATATCTGCTTGGTCAGATGTCATGTGATACTCTTGACTGGTCATCCTAGTGGCCCCCTCTAGAGGTAAAAATGATCTAGGCTTATTCCATCTCCATGGTCTCTCATCTTTGTTGACCAGGGATTTTGAGGCTCACAGACTGCAGATCAAGTCTCTCAGGTTTGTCTCAAAACTTAATTCATGACCAAATGGAATACCCCAGATCATGCCTTTTGCTGTACGTTTGATTGACACAACAACAAGCAAGAGCCTTTTGAGCAATTTGCACCTAAAATCATACATGGTTTGTGTCAACAAAAGCAACTTCCTCCCCTTTTTATCACCTGGCTGTCAAGTCTCCAATGTTTAATTACAATTTTAGTCCTTCACTTGTGGTACTAGCTATTTTAGTTCTTCCTGCCAAGTCCCTCCTCTATTCAGAACTATTTTCAGTCCCCTCAGGCTGGTCTCAATGGGGCATGTTCTCCTAGATGGCACACTTGTTCATTGGTACCCTGTTGTTAATACTTGCAGGTGGAGACACCTGGGAACGAACATACTGGACTCACTTTATTGGCCAGTTGTTGTTAAAAGGAAATGTATTATAAAAATAGAGTCTCTGAACCAGTGCTGCCACCTATCAGAACGTCATTCATTGGGAGACTTTGTTGCTGTAAATGCAGGGCCATTTGGTGACAAAGTACCATTTAACAGAATTTGTGGCCAAGTGCTTCATTATATGTGACATCCACCAAATCAAAAGTCAGACAAAAAGCAATATAAAAGCTATAAGATGAGATATAAGTGTCAATTGAACATCCATTAGAGACACAATTACACCTGCAAATAATCTGGTCCAGTGCTGAAAAAGATGTAGCTTCATGTAAACATAACATGATAACCCAGTCACCAACAACAGTTTTATTATCTTTTAATGTATCTTTGTCCAGGGATCACCAGTCTCATGTACCATGGTCCATCAATTGACAGACCACCCACAGCTTTTAAAACAACATTTAGCACGTCTTTTGTGCTATCTTTTCCACCATTATGTAACTTGACCTCCTATTGACCGGCTACCTGCTTTATGTTACCACTTTCAACCCTGCCCCTGCAACATCGTATAACCCAAGCAATGTACACAGCGCCTTTGGTAGAGGCCAGGGGCATACAACAATGTGCCTGTGCCGTGTTCTCCCAAAAGCGGGACTACTGTATCTCTTTTACACATGGGCATGTGGAATGCTTGGTCACTTTTTGCCAGTCCCAGAGGTGCCCACAATAGACAGGTTTTAATGTATTTCATATTCCATACCAAGACCACTCCCATGTTAAAGTCCGACATTTGATTATCTTGTGTGTTCTCTTGACACAGGGACTCCAGTGTATTTTCAAAGAGTGGCATTTTTTGCCCGGCAGGCACCACACCACCTGTTGTATACAGCAGCCTTTGCCATAAGAGATCACTGACTCCATGAGGTTACATCCTGGGGAATGCATTACATTTGTTTGTTAATCCTTTCCCCTTGAATTAACCCTTTCCCTCTCAAATCAGCCCAAAGTGAACGAATGTAAATTGCCGTCTGCCTCAATCTTTTCACATAAAATTCTCAACATAAAATAGTTCTGCTGTTTATTGTAGGTGATATCTATGATGAAAACATACCCCAGGTCAACAGTGTTCCTTGGCAGAGATTGGGCACAATAAACCCAATCCGTGCCAAGGAAAGCTGTTGACACTAAATGCTAATCATGAAACGGTTAAAACTGAGTCCCGTGTTTTTATTGGTGTGGGTTGGGTGGTAAACACCAGACCCACATCAAGGAAAGCTGTTGACCTGGCCATGTTATCTTGTTAGGTCTCGTTTACAATTCTTAGTCTAATTTTCTCCTTACTGTTCAAATGAGTCAACAACATTGGAGCTGCTGACATTTGACCATCAGCTGGTTTTGGCCAGTTTGAGGGAGAAGGGGTTCAGACTGAGGTCAAGACTGAGTCGACAGCTTTCCTTGGCATAGGTTGGGTGCTCATGTCAAGGAAAGATGTTGACTGCAGGTTCTGGTCACTTTAAAGAGGAAGTAATTAACTGTACGTGTATCAGGTAGTTATGAGGCTACCTACTACTGCATGAATGGCAAGCTATGTGGATGTGACAACTCTTTCGATTGGTTGATACAGTCGCCACACATTGCCAGTGCAGAGCATGTTCTACTGTACCATCTTACTGTTTGGTGTACTTTGCTGTCAAATTGTTTCTTGAGCAAAGTTACCACTTAACATGGACAGCTCTACTTCCCAGTAGTTAGCGAGTTCAAAATATTGCCATTATATAAGACTGTTATAAAACTACACTGTAGTGCATGTCACATAGACATCTGGTATACTAAACAGTTTGTTAAATCATTTTTTTCTTATATACCACTTGAACGCAATTAGTTATAAATCAAACAATATTTCATCACTTTTTTTTCCTAAAACTTTCATGTTGATGGAAACATCTGTTCAGGAGAGAAAAAGACAATTGGCATGAGACAAGTGAAGTTTGTGTCACAACTTCTCCACACATTCAGTATACTCTTGATGGTCACCATCTAAAGCACATGGCAGATTATTTCTTTATTTTCTCTTATTGAGTCCAGGGAGGAGTTATTGGAATACCAGGAAAACAAAAAATCAGGAAAAAAAACGTACTCTTTTATACACAGAAGGACCTACAAAGTGAATGTCATTATGTTTGCACAAAAATCCATCAGTTGTAAATCTGCGGAGGGTCACTCAAAACAGCATGTGCATTATCCATTGTAGTTTCATACAAATTAAACACCGTCAAACACCCTTTGTTGACAGTAATACCAGATCTAATGGACCATTAAAATATGGATGCTATTAATAATGACATCCATTTTTAAGATAAAAGCACTCTTATATCAAAGGGAAAATTTCACAGTCCCCCAGCTCTAAATAAACAAACCAAACAGTGAGGAGATACAGCGTCGCTGCTTCTGCCTAACATAAATCATGGCTTCATGAAAGAAGATGGACAAAAAAAAAAAAAAAACTTGAAATGCATAACCAGAGGCCACACGTAAAACAATATTTCTATTTACAGGAAAGTCATATACATGTGCCAACTAATAAATGGTACTGCCTGATATCTGTGAAGCTGTTGCCCTGCTCCTGGGGAGACCAGGAGAATATTTCAACAGCTTTCCTGGGCACACCCTCAACACACTGTACCCAGGAAATCCGCTATATCGTGGCACACTATTCTTGATGAATTTTTTTTTTAAAAATGCAACAGAGGATATTTATGATATCAGATGCTTGCTGGTAATTTTAACCCTTTCACACTCAAAGCACCCAAAAAGTGGACACAGGTAAAAGTTTTACTTAAATTTCTTGTTGTTGGAAAACATTGCTGAGATTTGAATCTACATGCAATACCATTCATGGTGGCATGCCCTTAGGTCAATAGTTTTCCTTGGCATGACTTGGGCACAATGTCCCCAACTCATACCAAGGAAACTATTGACTCCATCGGTCTTACTCTGAGCAGGAATGGGTTAAATGGGGCAAACTTGCTGGCCAACACAACATATTTGCCTCAGCGTTCATTGGTAGGAGATGCATTACACATAGTATAATAATGCGATCAAACATGATTGGAGTGTGGCGACATGGGGGCTTATAGCTTCACTATCCTTGCAATTTTTGGAAGAAATTCAATTTGCTTGCATGTTCATGTTTTTGATCTTTTTTATGCCGTGGAGAATCATAAAGTGTTAAAACTTACGGATATTTTTCCACACTTTTGTGAAAGGATGAAGCAAAATACACAGTAATCCTAAAACATTAAAGTTTATTTTTATCTCAAATACAAAAATCCTACTGTGGTTTTAGCATTGCATATCATCCTGAAACTGTCATTATCATCATTGTAACATGACTTACAGACAATAATAATTATAATGACAATAGTAGTAGTAGTGGTGGTGGTGGTGGTGGTGGTGGTGGTGGTGGTGGTGGTGGTGGTGGTGGTGGTAGTAGTAGTAGTAGTAGTAGTAGTAGTAGTAGTAGTAGTAAAAACACTGACTTACACAAGGCATGCTGGTAGTTGCATGAAAGCATGTTCTATGAAGAATTTGAATATATGTCAGTACGTAACTCCCACGCTAACTGTAGTTGAATATCCAGGGAAAAAAAAAATCATGAAAAAAGGAAAAACAGAAAAACAGAAAAACACCCAAAACCTAAGTCTATAATCTTTCTCTTGATATTTTTGTACAGAGAAATCCAAACATCCCTGCAAAGATAGGGCCCTCACATGTGATGATTTCTTGGCATGTATGCCCTATCTCCTGTCTAACAGGTTTGACTATACCAATCAACTCCACTACAACAGTACAGTACTTAAAAGCTACACTTATAGGATCCAGCCACACTGTTGACCTTAAAATGACCTTATGTTCATCAACCAATCACATCCTGGAACAACTCCTGAATGAGCACATGGCATTAGGTTGACCAGGCCATTTGTCTCTTTTCAAATGTCACAATGCATCTAACAACAGAGTTCGATCCTTGTAAATCCATATGTACTTCCTGTAAATCTCACCGTAAGAGTAAATATGAAGTTACTCTGGAAAGTTAAGCCTTTCTATATTTAACTCCTCACATTCCACTGCCTATATTAACCATATATATTTAGATTTGCCTCGATTTCAGATGAAATTTTTTTTTAATGTGTACACTCTTCAGAAAGTATTTTCAGTCAAGTACCAACATGCATGCGACTCCTTTAACACTTTCATATCGTGCTCCATGTATACGTGGACCCCTGCTGCCCTCAGAGCCTGCGTATACATGTACATAGACTCACATTCTGGCTGCCATGGAGACCACAGAAAATTAAGTTTTAATCATTAAAGCACGGGAAGGATTAATGATTGCTTAAATCTGGAAAAAAAAATGTTAATTAGATGTTTAACAGATGAAATAAAACCATTTGTGAAGGAGTTAAATTCATAAAATTTATACATTTTGGATCAAAACAAGGATTTTCTTGGAAAGAAAAGAGGTTGCCATGGCAACCATCTGTTTGGGCTTTTGCTACCATGGTGACCTATCATAAATAAATACCCTACATATATAATTACACTAGCAATTAATTTTTCGCACAGAACATTTCCCAGGTACAGTAAACATAAAAAAATGTGCCCGAGTTGAATGTTGACAAATTCACGAAAATTTACTAAGAATCACCAGACATATGGGCTACAGATGTCCTGTACACTGTATAGAATTGAAAATATTAAAGTCAGTGTTTCAGCATTGCAACACAAGTCATGCCATGGCTGTCCTAACAACTGTTGCAGCACGACATGCCTGCAAATACAAGAACCGTCAAGTCAGGAAATGAGTTAAGTGTGTACCAGACCATTTGATACCTCATGAGTTAGTTTTTCAAACTGCCCCATGAGACCAAGAATCCTAATGAAAAATGCTACAAAGTTTGCATTTGCTGAAAACTAACAAATTCAGGGATCCCATATTTTGCAACGTCAATGATGTGATTGGTTTCGTGTTTATACTGTAAAACTGAAAACTTTTCATCCTAATTTAACAAAAGCAGTCTTTTCAACTTTTTCATTTAGGACTTAATTGGAAAAGTTTTGAAGAACAGGCTAAATACACATACATAAAAAAATCAATCTGTTTTTTCGATACACTTCTGTCCTCGAGATACCATGTTGTAAAACTGAACATATGGTTCATCATTCAAAACATGAAAGATTTTAATGTGAACAGCTCTCCTGACAAAACTGCACCAATATACACAAAATCTAAGACTTTTTTTTTTTCATTGCCACCTCAACAGTGAGACTGAATCAGGTCTGAAGTCTTGATGAATCAAACTACAAGAGTTGAATCGTTTCAAAGTTTGCTCAATGTTCCTTTGATAATCTTGACAAAAAAGCCTTCAAACAAAAAGGTGAGTTCAATGGAATTTATAACATTCACTCAGCCTTCAAGTTTGTTTCATATGATAAACACCAGGCAAGACCAGTGACAGAAACCCCAGGAGCAGGAAAAAGCCAGACCGGTTTTGAATCCTACACAATTCTCATCAGTGGCAGTTGGAACATCATTGACCACTGCTTATATAGCAGGGGGTAATGTTGCTGATGGACGTCAAGTTTCATATGGTACTTTGATAATTCAGAGCATCCCTTACTTTTGAGTATTATGAGAAGTCTTTCAATTAAACCTGTATTTATTTTTGTCCTTCTGTTTGGTTTTATCGGCCAAGATGACAGACCTACTGAACTGTCATGGTTCCATACTGACATGCTTTGCCTCCAGAGTTCCGATTGGCCACAAACCTGACTGGCACCTTGCTTGCTCACCCATGCCCTGATTGGCCAGAAATTTGATAGGCAATCTAAATGCTTGCACAGTCATGCCCTGATTGGTTATAAATGTGATTGGCAGAGGGTGCTGTCTATGCCATCATATCACTTTGTCTCTCTCTCTCTCGTTTGGCGGCACAAGCCTTTCAGTTCTCAGACACACAAATGAAGCACAAAGTGGAGCTTCTTAGGTTTAACACTTATGGCAACCCAAAACAACACAGACAGAAAGCCAAATTTAACCCCCTCCCCCATTAACTATAAACTATTTGCATTCATACTTCATATATTTAAAAAACAAAAAACAAAACAAAAACAAGAGGTAAAAATACCGGGCGAAGGTCGCAACGGCTAGTGGAGATGGGTCCGACCGGTTTCGTTTCGACTGAAACTCATCAGGGACTGAGGGGAAAATGACGTGATGTCTGTTTATATACCAGAGTACAACTTTTCCGTTGCTACGTAAAACACGTAAACAAAAAACAAAAAACAAAAAAACCCCAAGAGGACTGTGTGAACAGCCCGTCCTCAGCTGACCATGACATTTAAACCATAATAAGTCCCACTTGAGTCTGGGGGACGATGATTTTGGAGAGGAAGTAAAACTTGGAGTTGCCATTGCAATCCCTGTTGACTTGCATGGTAATCAATAGGAATGCATGCATTAACGGACAAGTAACCAAATTGATTTTTTTTCCCAAAAATGTGGGCTCCAGGGTGTCACCACCTATTCAGCACATTTGATTATTCCTCCTATAACAAGCCACATTTCCACTAAGTTTCTGAACAATCTGAGTGATGGATTTTAGAAGTCTAAAATGTGAAAAACACAAAAATTCCTAAAATAAAAATAAATAAATAAATGAATGAATGAATGAATGAATGAATGAATGAATGAATGAATGAATGAATGAATAAATAAATAAATAAATAAATAAATAAATAAATAAATAAATAAATAAATAAATAAATAAAAAATTGCAGCACCACCTGTTGATAAAATTTAGGTCTGGGGGTCCCCAGAAGTATCTCTATGTAATTTCACAGTTGAGCAGTTTCAGAGAAGATTTTTGCAAAATGTTTTTCAAATGATGAAATATATCAAAATCAATGGAGCAAATGATAGATGTGCTTTCATTGGGAACTATCATATTTGACCTTGAGTGATCTTGAAAAGTAAAATTAAGATAAAAGTGAGCAAATTTTGATGTGTACCAAATTGGGCAGCTGTAGGTGTTATGGGTACAGGAAATATTGCTCAGACAACCTGACACTTTATGGGGATCAAAGGTCAAGGTCAAGGTTATAGTGACCCAATTCTGGTGCATAACAAAGCTCTACTTTTTATGAACTTTTAACACACCAAATTCAATAGGTGTATAGGTGTTGTTGTACAGCCAATATGGCCCAGACAAACTTTGCTGGAAGGATGAAAACAGTCGAACGAACGGATGGAAGGACATGGTGCAAACTTATAGTTCCTGGTAGGGTGAATAATTATTGAAGCACATGATGTTTTATTGCCACACAGTTTGGATAAATTTAACTCTTTCAGTGCCAATCACAACTTAAGTCAATCTACTTAACTCTGGTAGTGCCATATACCTATATTTTGGTATCCCCTGGTCAACTGCCAGGACCCTATTACATAACATGCCGAAAAATCGGTATATGGCAGTTGGGCAGTGTTTCTGAAAAATGTTGTGGCATAACCAGGGTTAAGTCAACTTAGTCAGAATTATCAAGATCCCAGATGCGTATTCCTTGTAAAAAGACTCTTCATTCGAGTACCAGTATGCCTTTAGTTTCAGACAGAATATCCCAGGTCAACAGCTTTTCTCAGTGCGCAATGTGCCCAATGCATGCTAAGAAAAGCTTTTGACTCCTTCCAAAATTTGGCACTGAAAGAGTTAAGAAGGAAAGGGGTTAAACCCTGCAGTTGAACAAAAAAACTCATGTGAAATACTGTCATCAAGCAATGAAAACAGTCTAGTGCTAATGATGAAAACAGAGACGAGTTCACCGTTGGGTGAATTGAAGATATTGCAAGGAAAGGCTCGCCAGGAAAAAAAGACATCATCTGACTGTTGCCAGTCTCCATTGATGAAAATTGTCAACAGATAAGTGGTTAACATGACCTTAAAGCATGCATCATGATTCGTGAATAATCCTCATCCACATTCAAATGCAAAATCCTTACAGTTTCTCTGTGGAAGAGATTCATGACAGAACAGTTAATTGCAGGCAGATGACAATTTTAAAAAATGTGGGATGGTAATCTCAGTGGGTGGGGATTACCCTAAGATACTTTATTTTTGTCGTTTTACTTATTTCAACAAATTTGGAGAGTACTGATCAGAAGAAATTGAAATAAATACCCTTCAAAAATGTTTCCCATTGATGTTGTTCCTCCTGCCCACAAAGTTTTATTCAGAATAAGCAAAATATAAAAACAAGAGGACTGTGACAGTCCTATGCTCATCTGACCTTGCGCACACAGACTTTTTTTATGAGTAGTCTTGTGACCTTCAGAATAATATCAAGGTCACGTTTGTTGCATCATCATCACTGTTTGCAATATCTGTCTTCACCCATAAAATTCACCAGTCATTTTTTAATGAAAAGCGACAGAATCCACTATTAATACTACACGATCAGGACACATTCTGCACTCAGGTGAATCATGAGTCAAGTCTGGCCTGGCACAAATTAAGGTCTGGGGGTCTCCAGATACACCCCTACACAATTTCAAAGCAATTGGCTCAGCAGAAAAAAATTCATCAAAAATATAAAATTCACTCGAGCATGACAATTTGAATAGAGTTCGTAGAGACCTACCCAAGGTACAACCCACCATATTTCAAGTGAATCTGGTTGACAGTCTAAAAGGTGAACTTCCATTGCAACTCCCATTGACCAACATCATGGTAATCACTAGGAATGCATGCATTAACCGACAATTACCCAAACTGAAAAATTTGTTAAAAATCAAGGATGAACAGCATCACTACTAAGTCATCAACTTTGTTTACCCCTCCCACAAGCTACATATCCACTGCATTACAGAACAATCTCAGTGACAGCTCTGGAGAAGAAGTCGAAACTATCCTTAACACTCAAAAATTTGTGAAAAAAAAACTAAAAAAATCACAGCACCACTTCTTCAACAAATTACAGTCTAGGGGTCTCCTGAAGTGTCCCTATGCAATTTCAAAGTAATTGGCTGGGTAGTTTCTTTGGAAAAGACTTTTAAAGATTTTCTAAAAAAAAACCAAAAAAAAACCAATAACATTCATAAAAAGTCCAAAAATTAATGGACCATGACCAATTGAACAAACTTGGTAGAGACCCACCCAAGGTACATTCCCATGAATCAGAATCACAATTGATGACGTTTGAAGTGAATTTGGTTGACAGTTATGGAGAGAAAATTGAAAATGTGAATTGTGGATGCCAACAGATGGACAACGGATGCCTAAGCACCACATAAGCTCAGCTGATTTGTCTAAACAAAAATCGCAGCATCACCTCTGAAACACTTAAGGTCTGGGGATCCCCAGAAGTGTGCCTATATAATTTCAAAGCAATCAGCTGGGCAGTTTCGGAGATTTTTAAGATTTGTCAAAAATGAACAAACAAAATTCATAAAAAATCCAAAATCAATGGACAGCAACAAATTGAACAAGCCTGGTAGACACCTACCCAAGGTACACCCCCACTAAGTTTCAAATGAATATGGCAGAAGGTTTTGGAGAAGAAGTCAAAAATGTGAATTGAGGACGAACGACAGACATCTCTAGTATGTTACACTTATGTACTAGCAATGATCGTGAAGCAAGTGTTTAAGGTAATTGACAATAGTCACCTGTACACCCAAGTGATGAGATAGTACGAGTCAACAATGAATGATGGTTTCTGACTGTAGACAGACTAGAGAAAATCTCTGGGTGGGTTTTAGTGAACTTTACTGTATACCAACTATCGCCCTACCATCACTTCTATGTTAGCTCTACCTAAATCTATAGATTAATATAATCTATTAGGGTCTCGGGATGAGTATTGTATTTTTTCAGTATTGTTCCATATCTATGGAAACACTTCAACAGAGTTTTACATAGCTGTTTGGTGTCACAGGTTTTGTGACATAGTATAAAGGGAAGTTGCCATATTGTCACTTTCATTTTTTTTATTCAAAATTAGTACTTTTGGGTAAATTTCCTTCCAATATTTCTTGATCTCATCCTTTTTTTTTTTTCATCTCATCCTTGTTGTAAAGAGTACATAGATCATTGATGAATCTTCTAGCATGTGAATAGAATCTTCTTGCAGTGGTGTAGTTTGTTTTTGCCAATTCTTCTATCCATTTGGATTCGTAATAATGTAGATATAAATTGGCAATATAAGGAGCTGGATCAGTTCCCATGGGTATATATTCCAAATATTTGTCGAAATACTTTATTACCAAAGCTAAAGTATGCATTGTTGATAATATACTTTATCAAATCTGAACATTCTTCTCTGGTGGAACACTTTCTTTTATCCTTTCCTTTGTCAAATCTTGCATCAGTGTTAGAAACTTTAATGTATTGACAAGTTCCTCCTTTGAGTGCCTTCTCCAACATTGAAATTAACACTTCCTTCAGGTCTGTTAGGTTGACCTTTGTATACAATGTTGAAAAATCAAAGGTTTGGATAGATTTGGCACCTTCCTTCTTGTTGATCTTATCTATGTCCTGTAAGATATCCGTGGTACTTGCAGTGATCCACATCCTATTCACTCTTGTGTATGTATCGGCTCTTTCACAATAATTAGTATGGGATTTTTGGATAAGTTTCAGAACTTTAGTCAGTGTCTTAGCAACTTGTTTTGAAACGCACATCTTTGCTGCCATAATAATATACCTAAATTTGACAGGTTTCTTGTGCATTTTGACAATTGCATAGATGATCGGTAATTTCCTGTGTTCATTTGGTATCACACATTTCAAAACTTTGTTTGTGTCTACTTGTTTGTCAATAATTGCTTCAGTAGATTCTGCATGCTGATAAGTTTCACCATTTAATTCTTGCAGTATGTTGTTGATATAGTATGTCTTGCAAGTAAGTGCAATGTTATTACTTGCTTTGTCAATAGGTGTTATAAAAAATTTGTTATGTAGATCAAGTAATTCTCTGCTGCAGTTATTATCTAGATACACTTACGGACGACCAAGCCTCCTTAAAGCTCAGCTGACAAGTCAGGTGAGCTTAAAAATTCAGGAAATACAGTAACTTTAAAGATATAACATGTTAGTGAACATGAATGGTGAGCCTGGAGCCATTCTATACAGACTGTAGTGTCAATGTGGTCCCCTCCACAATAGAAATGTCTTGCAGAAGTATTACCTTTAGCTTGAGATGAGAATAGAAATATCAATGAATTGCTGCATAGACAGCCCGGGGTCAAGCTGCTGACAGAGTATTAAGACTTGATAATTCCCTTCAAGTTCTGTTACTCTGCATAGCTGCCACATCTTTGTGTAAAATGGATTTATAGTGCGAAGAAATTGTAAAAATCGGATGCATCCCCAGACCTTTTACTTCTGAATCATGCCACAAAACAAATAGGGCCCTGCTGGAGTGTCTCTGTCAGCGTCACTGCTGATGGGTGGCAAGGTAGCCTACGTGGCTTACAGTTGAGCCTGTCAGGTCTGTAACCACTAACCCCTCATATCCTTAGCTTACTATCCTCCTCATCCTTAGCTGCCACAAACTTTTCTAATTGTAAACTGATTTTACCTTACAGCTTCTCATCTCAGTATACAAAGACACTGTCAATCAACTTTAAACAGACACACACATGCCCACACGCACGCATGTACATGCCCACACACAAGGATGATGTCTCTTAAGGCTAATGAATAGATAACTGTACGGGTCTAGGATTTTACAGACCATCCCGAGCCAAAACAGTAAAGTAAGGTGCTGAGCTTGTACACTGCTATGATTGATACACATTGTCTGTGCAGGATGCAATCGCAGACAGGCAAAGCCTGGTACATATATCATCGAGTGGGTCTTGCCAACAAGAACTACGAAAGAAAAAGATGCAACAGTGCTGCATTATATTTGTTGTTCAACTGCTTCATGATATGTTTTTTTTTTCCGGTTTCTTATATCTGATGTTTATCTGGTTTATAATATCTGTTGTTTATCTGGGTTTGGATAAATGTTTTCACTTCCAGAAATGTATCCCAAAACCCTGAGAGCACAGGCAACATTTCTGGCCCATTTTGCCGGTACATGTAAAATTGATACGCCCAGAATATGAACTTTTTCCATAAATCCCACATCTCAGGGTGCCTTTGAGGGTTTTTTTTTTTTTTTTTTTTTTTTTTTTTTGGTGTTGCTAAATTTGATCTGGCGTAACCTTGAATGGTCAAACTCCCATATTGGCTCATACCTCGGTAATGGTGCATCTGGCCACTTTTCATGGAAACAAAAATGATTAAAGAACAGGAGAGAAGACTTTGAAGATGCAAATGGTGATGGTCATCCAAAAAGAGCCCAGCTTGACAGCGCAAATGGGTCACATTGACGTTATATATTCAAGGTGACATGACACTGTAGTGAATTGCACTGTTGACATCGGGATAATTATTTCAGCTACATTCCTAATGCTACATATTGCAGTGGTCCTGAATGTTGGCTAGAATGAGAGGCACATGGTTGAGCTTGACCCAATTCCCAAGGTCATATGACTACTTTAGTGAATTTCGTGTTTTGAGTTGTAAATTGAGACCTGCTGAGCCATTTATTAAAGTGTGTGTGTCAGCACACACTTTTCTGTTTTTCTAGGAATTAAAGTGTGTGTGTCAGCACACACTTTTCTGTTTTTCTAGGAATTCTTTATTTCTTTCTTTCTTCTTTCTTTCTTTCTTTCTTTACAGGCAAATTTGTCCGACATTTCATTTGAAAAGTATTATATGTAGAAACTCCAAACTTGGCACAATTATACTTCTATGGATAAAGTCTGGCCTTTTTATAATGAGAGGTCAAGCTTTTCAAAATTATGCAAATGAGGGCTAATTAAAGTTTTAAATCTTCAATATCTTATATACTATAGTAGATGTGGTTCCGAGTGTATAGGAGTTCGATCATAGCAAGGTAAAGGTCATCTCAAATGTCAAGGTCATGTCAAGGTCAAAGGTCATGTCAAGGTCAAAGGTCAATTTTCAGCCAAAATGTCATTTTTGAGGTCAAGGTTCACTTCAGGTAGAGGTCATCTGAAGGTCAAAGGTCATTTCAAGGTGAAAGGCCACTTTCGGTGCAGGCTTTCTTCTAGCCATTACTTGGTCAATTGATATCCAATTTTGATCATCTTGGGCTCAAATTGTAGCTATTATAACCTTGCACATTTTTTAAAGTACATGTGACCTCTAAAGTTCAAAGGTCAAGGTCATTTGGACCTTTGAAAGTTTCATCCAATCATAACGTGGCCAATCTCCATCCAGTTTTCATCATGTAAGACTCAAATTGTAGGTATTGCTACAGTGGACATTTTTATAAGAACATGTAACCTCAAAAAGGCAAAGGTCAAGGTCACTTGACCCTTTGAAAGTTTCATCTTGCCATAACTTGGTCAATTTTACTCCGATTTGGTTCATGTCCGGCTCAAATTGTGGGTATTGTAACACTGTGCAATTTACATATGACCTGTAAAGGTCAAAGGTCAAGGTCATTTGGACTTTGAAATTTGCATGCAGCCATAAGCTTAATGGAATGTGAAGTACCAAAGGACAAAAGTTGTAGCATATAATATTTACAACCTTTGAAGGCACATAGACAGATTAAAAAAAATCGTCTTTTCCAGTTTCTTTCTTTCTTTCTTTCTTCTTTACCAGCAAATTTGTCCGACACTTTTCTCGGACACTACTATACATAGAAACTCCAAACTTGACATGATTGTACCTCCATACAAGGAGTTTGGCCATTTTATACACAGAAATGAAGATGCTTAAAATTATGCAAATTAGGGGCATATGAAATTTTAAATCTTGAATAACTTCAAAGCTATAATAGATAGAGATGCCATTTCAACTTCCACTCCTCTGTTATGGAATAGTTGTACATTGCCATACTAATGTGCTTTGAAGACACACACACTGATTTGCTATGCAGCAAATCATCTTTCCTAGTTCTTTATTTCTTTCTTTCTTTCTTTCTTTCTTCTTTCTTTCTTTCTTTCTTTCTTTCTTTCTTTCTTTCTTTCTTTCTTTCTTTCTTTCTTTCTTTCTTTCTTTCTTTAACGGCAAATTTGTCCGACATTTCATTTGAAAAGTACTATATGTAGAAACTCCAAACTTGGCACAATTATACTTCTATGGATAAAGTCTGGCCTTTTTATAATGAGAGGTCAAGCTTTTCAAAATTATGCAAATGAGGGCTAATTAAAGTATTAAATGTTCAATATCTTATATACTATAGGAGATGTGGTTCCGAGTGTATAGGAGTTCGATCATAGCAAGGTAAAGGTCATCTCAAATGTCAAGGTCATGTCAAGGTCAAAGGTCAATTTTAAGCCAAAATGTCATTTTTGAGGTCAAGGCTCACTTCAGGTAGAGGTCATCTGAAGGTCAAAGGTCATTTCAAGGTCAAAGGCCACTTTCGGTGCTGGCTTTCTTCTAGCCATAACTTGGTAAATTTTTATCCAATTTTCATCATGTTGGGCTCAAATTGTAGCTTTTGTAACCTTGCACATTTTTTAAATGTACATGTGACCTCTAAAGTTCAAAGGTCAAGGTCATTTGGACCTTTGAAAGTTTCATCCAATCATAATGTGGCCAATCTCCGTCCAGTTTTCATCATGTTGGACTCAAATTGTAGGTATTGCTACACTGGACATTTTTATAACAACATGTAACCTCAAAAAGGCAAAGGTCAAGGTCATTTGGCCCTTTGAAAGTTTCATCTTGCCATAACTTGGTCAATTTTACTCCGATTTGGTTCATGTCTGGCTCAAATTGTGGGTATTGTAACACGGTGCAATTTACATGTGACCTGTAAAGGTCAAAGGTCAAGGTCATTTGGACTTTGAAATTTGCATGCAGCCATAAGCTTAATGTAATGTGAAGTACCAAAGGACAAAAGTTGCAGCATATAATATTTACAACCTTTGAAGGCATACAGACAGATTAAAAAAAATCTTCTTCTCCAGTTTTTCTTTCTTTCTTTCTTTCTTTCTTTCTTTCTTTCTTTCTTTCTTTCTTTCTTTCTTTCTTTCTTTCTTTCTTTCTTTCTTTCTTTCTTTCTTTCTTTCTTTCTTTCTTTCTTTCTTTCTTTCTTTCTTTCTTTCTTTCTTTCTTTCTTTCTTTCTTTCTTTCTTTCTTTCTTTCTTTCTTTCTTCTTTACCAGCAAATTTGTCCGACACTTTTCTCGGACATTATTATACATAGAAACTCCAAACTTGGCATGATTGTACCTCCATACAAGGAGGTTGTCCGTTTTATACAGAGAAATGAAGATGTTTAAAATTATGCAAATTAGGGGCATTTGAAATTTTAAATCTTGAATAACTTCAAAGCTATAATAGATAGAGATGCCATTCCAACTTCTACTCCTGTGTTATGGAATAGTTGTACATTGCCATACTTATATGCTTTGAAGACACACACACTGATTTGCTATGCAGCAAATCATCTTTCCTAGTTTGGAGTGTTCCCTTGAAAACTATTGAGTCAGTAGGCCTGCTAAAATATTTGCAATGATGTTGTTTATGATAAAGGTATAGGATATCAAACTTTGGACCATGTTAACCATTTCCCGCTTAAACTGGCCAAAACCGGCTGCTGGTCAAATGTCTGCTTCAGCATTTTCAACTAATTTCAGCATTAATGAATAACAATTTGACTGAGAATTGTAGACGAGACCCATTGAGATAACATGCCCCAGGTCAACAGCTTGTCTTTGCACTGTATGGGTTGGGCATTTAGTGCCCACCCCACCCAAGGGAAAGCAGTTGACTCAGTCTTTAATTCGAGGGAGACTGGGTGAAAGTGCTGCTACTGTACAGGTATGTAGCGATACAAACATTGCAATGTTGCCACAACAGTCATATCCAATGCTTTGATGTTGCACATAGATGTTCCCCAGGGCAACCTCTACCAGCTTTGTGAACAATATGGTGATGATGATGATGATGATGATGATGATGATGATGATGATGATGATGATGATGATGATGACGACGACGACGACGACGACGACGACGACGACGACGACGACGCAATCATTTTTCTACTTTTCATGATAAAATTTCGCCTCTGGAACTACTTAGCCATTTGATTTGATACTGTATTCAGGGTCACTTACAGTCATGTTGTTCACATTTGGGCCACCTGGTGGCATTGTGACTTTTTTCCCATTTCTTTTTTGTTTTTTTTTGTTTTAATGGTCACGATTAACATTATTATAGAAAACCCATATCCATGTTAAATAGTAATCATGATCACTCGTTAGAAGGATATGAACAAACATTTTGACATTTTTTGTTGACATCCATATTTTAACAATACTAATGTATGCTCTTACTTATAATTTGTAGTTTTGAGAATCAGAAATCGGGGAATGACAGCAGCACCATGAAGTGAAAAAAACTTTGTGCAGAATGAGCAAAGGTAATTTTGAAGAGATCCAGCATGTAGTTTGGAAAAAGAAGTCCAAAATGGCCAAAACACAGACAAATTCATCAAAAATGTTTTAAAACATCTCAGCACCATCTGGTGAACAGATTAAGATCTATGGGTACCCAGAAGTGTCCCTATGCAATTTGAACAAATTGGCCATGTTGTTTGGCAGATTCTTGTAAAATTTACCAAAAATGAACAAAAAAATTACTGGAGCATGACCAGTTTGGTAATAACCTAAATTACCAGGGTACATTCCCACAAAGTTTAAAGTGAATCCAGCCAAAACTTTCTGCGAAGTAAAAAAAATGTGAAATTGTTGACAGACAGGCATGCATGGACACTCAATGAAAAAAGACAAAGGATCATACGATAGGCTCAGATGATGGACAAGTCAGTCGAGTGGAGAAAAAACACACATGGCAGTTCATTTAAAAACAAACAAAAAAACCCAAACAAATAAACAAAAAAAAAACAAAAACAAAAAACAAAAAACAAAAAAAAAAAAAAAAACCTGACAAAAAACTGCAATGCTTTCTCTCTAGCACTGAAGTCTACAGGTAAAAAGATGTGTTCTTATGTGATTTTGAAGCAACTGTCCAAGTAGTTTCACATGCAGAAGCCCTGCTAAGATTTTCCACACCTTAAAAAACTGTAAAAATATTGAAAATGATTGAAGTGATAAGCATCCACTCATGGTACATTTCCATCAAATCTGAAGATGATCCAGCCAATGTTTTTGAGAACAAGCTGAAAACCTGAGTGATAACAAGGATGACAACCATAGATGAAGGACCAGTCACAACTGAAAGCTAAGCTCAGCTGACTAACAGGTCAGCAGAGTTAATAATGGAATATAATCACAGTAGGTACGGATACAATAGTAAAATTAAACAAAAACCAATGAGAGAATAGCTGATAAAACAATACTCATCAGAGAATAAAGTAACTTGTGTACTTCAAGTCTCAATAGTTTGATATTTCATTCACTTTATAATACATGTACAATGAAACCTCATCATAACGACACTCAGATTTCCGACATATTCAATATGACACAAATTTTCATGAGAAAAAGTTTTTTTTTCTTTGTTATTTGATTCATTTATCTGACATATTCAGTTGTCTGACACATTTCTTAGGGAACAAATGGTGTCAATATAAAAAGTTTTCACTGCACATTGCATCTATAACTTTAAAACATTAGCTCCACGTGAAAGAACCTGGTAGCTGGTTCCTGAAAATCCTACCAATCTGAACAAACTTATCAAATGTGCCTGGCAACCTGCTAACAGTATTTATTTCCTCATGGTCACTATTTTACTGTTTTAAGATGATGCCATCTAGTGACAATAACTATTTGTTCACAGTTCACAGTCCTAAGGTGGCAACCCGAAGCTGCTATCTAGTGGTGATTATTATTTGGTCCCAGAAAACATTTTTTGGACTTAAAACTATAGTCAGTGTTTCAATTTTCATGATTTTGTGCCATCAGCAGAAAATGCAAAACCCATGAAAATAAAAATGCAACCAAACAAAGTATGTGTATTTGTGTTACAATCCAACCGGAACCCACCATGCTTTGTTATTGTAGCTAGAGAAAGCAAACTTGCCTCTGTGTGCCAAAATATTATACAACTTAACTTTAAGTCCTCAGTCATCAGTCACAGTCAATACAGTAAGTTTTGGTGCCTATAATTCCTGGACATGTCTTTCTTGATTGCACATGGCAAAGTCACGAAAGGCCATCTTTCTTGCGCGACCACTTCCAAACACTGCTTTGTCGGCCGTAGCTCCAGGCATATTTCACTGTACTTGAGACGCGTTGTATTGCTCTCTGACATGGGGATCAAGAGTTGGCTGACGACTGGCACAAGGAACTTATAATGATCAATCACTGGCTCCAAGAAGTCAGTCATGGCCATCAAACTAGAATCTTTTCTGACATGAACACCAAATCCAGGTCTCAAACCTTCTAACGAACCTGTCAATATATTGCATTTGCTGCAATATAAATTGCAAAATACCAACGAGGGAAGGCCAAGTCAAAGCTGAATGGCATGGGAATTAGACCCACCGGTTATAGAGTGATGATGTACACTGTACACCCCTTTTCCTCTTGGCGCGGGAATTTGCTACTCTATGCAACTTTTGGTCTTTTCTCATTTCTGCTACATTTATGATAGTTAGACAGAGCTAGGCTTTAAATTTTTTATACATGATTAAATGTTGCAAGTTAATTTACAATTATTGATTTAACTAGAGCAGTCATTGCCAACAGACTGGAAACACCCTGCTTTTCATACACATGGCTCCTGTGACCTGGAAGATGAGGTCAAGGTCACCAAAACATATCAAGTGAGGACATAGTGTCAAGGTACAACTCAGGTAAACTTGAGATTGATGTAGTTTGTGAATCATGGTGTTTTGCTTGCAAGCATTCTGCTGCAGATGGACAGACAGGCTGGAAACAGTCAACCTCCAAACTTCTTTTATGGGTGTGTTACTAAAAAACATTGTACGTGGAACTTTATCTTGAATTGTCAAATGATGAAAATGCCTTTTATCGGAAAACTCTGAAATGAGCTTGAAAGCACTGAAATTGAAGTGTCTAACAAAGAGGAGTACCAGTATACTTATACAAAAAACCCTCTGAAAATCAGCTCATCAGCTGTTAATTCCCATCCCCAATGTCACTAAACTGTTGACATGATATCTTTTTTGTTGATAAAGTGCAACATATTTAAATTGTGGGTAGGTGTGACTGTGTGCTGGTCGACGCTTTACAAAATACATGTTCTACAATTGAAGATTCAGTGCACACACTGGTCTAATATACAACATGTTATAGTGATGAGAACAAGTGTATCAAAAGTAAACATGAGGGATGTGTGAACAGCCCATGCTCAGCTGACCTAGAGATTCATCACACTTGCGGCTCTGTGAACTTGGGATAGGATCAAGGTCACTTATGTATTGAGTAAGTCTGACCTGTAGAAGAGCACTAACATGTGCAACATCAAGGTCCCAATTCAAATAGTTCTCAAGTTATAGTGAAGAGTAAAATTCATGCATGTTGCACTATGATCCCAGAAATGAGGTCAAGGTCACTTATGTACTGTCTAAGCATGACCTTCATAGAGAAACATAAACACGTGCAACATCAAGGTCCTAATTAACTCAAAACAGATTTCAAGTTATCAAGTGAACAATAAATTTCATGTAGGTTGTGCTGTGACCTTGGGAATGAGGTCAAGGTCCGAAATCACTGGAGCATCACCACTTGCACAAAGTAGGTACACACTAATAGGTACGTCCGAATCAAGTTCAACACAAATCTGGCCAAAATCACTGAAGTTATAACCATTACAAGAAATTCCCATGTTAAACTTTCCTATTAAAACTTTTTTAAAGATTTTTTTAAAAAATCATAAAAAAATCCAAAAATCACTGAAGTGTGACCATTTGACCACACTTGGTAGAGACCCACCCAAGGTACATTGCCACCAAGTTTGAAGTGATTCTGACAGACAATTTCTTCAGAGAAGTCCACAATGTGAACTAGCATTAGAATGCCCATTGACAGGCAAAGTAATCAATAGGAAAGGTGTATTTACCCATAAGTACTCGAATTGAAAAAATAGTTAAAAATCAGGAATCCACAGCAGTGCCACCTAGTAACCAACTTTATTTGACCCTTCCACAAGGAACATATCCACCAAGTTTCAGCTTAATCTGAGTGACGGTTCTGGAGAAGTTGAAAATAGCAAAAACACACAAAAAATCATAAAAAGTTACAAAAAAATCGCAGCACCACCTGGTGAACAATTAAGAACTAGGAGTTCATAGGAGTGTTCCTATGTATTATCAAAGCAATCGGTGTGTGGTTTTCGGAGAAGATTTTTTAAGATTTGCCCTCCAAAAACCACAAAATTCGCAAAAAATCCAAAAAATCAATGGAGCACAACCATTTGAACAACATTGGTAGAGACCCACCCAAGGCACATTCCCACCAAGTTTGAAGTAAATCTGGCAGACGCTTTTGGAGAAGAAGTTGAAAATGTGAATTGTGGACGATGGACAGACGATGGACCCTCACAAAAGCTCACCTGACTGACAAATCAGCTGGGCTAAAAAGAAACTCTGTAGCATACAGATGGACATAGTGACTAGACCTTGTGCATGTATAATGTGTAGCTGTTCATTCAGCATCCATGATAACTTGCACGGTTAGATCTTTCGTTCTCAATTTGTCACATATATACACTGACCCCTGCTATGACAAGCCATCTCTACGGGAAAGGTTTAAAAGTGGTCACACAATGCATGTGGTCTGTCAATGCACGTAAAATAACATGAAAAAGCATCTGGGATCTGGTAAATGTATTTTAAAAGGCAAGTGGTCTTTAATTTGGAGTAGTTTTGCAAAAGGATTACTTTACATACACACAGCCACATATCCCTAAAAGGACCACACCAGGCACTGAATAATCTGGTTTGAATAGCAGATGGGTATTCATAACTGATATAATTCAATTAACAATAAACAAAGGGGGCTGTATATTGAGGGTCATCTTTACTGGAGATTGTCATATATATATATATATATATGTATATATATGTGTGGTGACACCATCTGTTCTCTGCACATTGTGCCACACCCCTGAATATGTCAGACATGCGAGTGTTAAAGTGAGGTATATATTTATATATATTTCCAACGCTTTTGCCAGACCCCTGAATATGTCAGATATCCGAGTGTTGTTAAAGTGCGGTATATATATATATATATATTTCTACTTTGGGACAATTAAATTTGCACTTTAAGTTTAATTGAAGTTGTTAATGTGCCACATTGGTATAAAGTGACAGTGTTTTATCTGTGAAGATTTTACAGTGCTGATGCCAAGATAGCCTTGTGTCGTCTATTGTGCAGAACAAAATGTGAAATGTATTGGACAAATCGTTTTCATGTCTTGAAGGTAACCATGTAGCCATTCCATAAGGATGTCATGGCAAACTGATCCAGTCGTTGCCAACAACGAGTAACAACTTTTGGTCCCATCTGTGATCTTCTGAAATGTCAAAGGGTTACATCCTGCTGCCACCTGGTGGATGAAATTAGCATCTCAAACCAGAACCATACAGATAATTCATCTATGAGCCAAAAAAACTCCATTCATTTCTGTGATGTAGCTTACTCAGCTGACAGTGATTTGTCATGGAGATAATAATTATTGATAATACTGAAGAAAGACACATAATTGGGGTGAACATGCTGAAATGTATCGTGTTTTCCGCTGCAGTTAATCCAGTGTTAAGTATCCAAGAGCCCACATTCAATCGCAGACCACTGCATGCAGCCCATGATTTTTCATAATACCACAGTGGTTCCTGGCTTAAGAACCACTTGTATGACACAATGCCTGTATCAAAAGACCATCTTTCTTATACACTTAATTTGATTACTAGCTTTTTTTATTTCGACATCTCTTACAGAAACCACCTACATGTATTTCTAGTACAGTTTGTCCCCTAACCTGCAGTCTTGCAGGGCAGGTTCAACTGGATTATATTCCATATATATGTACAGTAAAACCTCTATACCGTTGGCACCCTTGGGACCAGAGAAAAGTGTCCACTGTAGGAGGTGCCCACTGCAGAGAGGGTTGACCACCATGGGTAGATAGACAATGTTTCCCAGAGCTCCTTTTGATGTGCCATACTCTGGAACAATTTGTCTCTGTGATTTACTCTCAAGTTCTTTAAATATAAGTACAAACGGGACTGAAGAAAAGTGCCCATTGTAAAAAAGTGTACAGGCAGACAGGTGCCCGTTAATAGGGTTTTACTGCACAGTAAAACCCCTACTTGATTTTTGCATCAGCGTTCATCTGCCAAGCCAGGTTCTTCACCCCACACTGTGTAATTTCCTTACCACATCGCACAGTGCAGCTAGCTAGTATGTATATTCAAAGAACAACAGTTTTCTAATCTAACATTGATTCCTTTGACACCTTTTTGGACTAACCCCAGGATTAAACTATCAAAGGGGAGAAACTTTACTTGTCTGAAACAGTAAGTGTGTGGTTGAGTGCCACCTGAGTGATTTGCTCAAGGTTACATTGAAAATACTTTGATGTTCATCATTTTAACCCATGGTATCAGAACTGTTCTTCATATATGGTCTATGGACAGCATCAGAACAGTTCAGTTTGTACTCCTGCCAGTCAAATGGACAGCAAAAAGTTCTCCAGTGTACACTTCACAATGAAACCCAGGAGATTTCTGACACTTAGTAAGCAAGCAGAAATACTTAAAGAACTTGAGAGTAAATCACAGAGACAAATTGTTGCAGAGTATGGCACATCAAGAGGAGCTCTAGGAAACACTGTCTATCTACCCATGGTGGTAAACCCTCTCTGCAGTGGACACCTTCTACAGTGGGCACTTTTCTCCAGTCCCAAGTGTGCCCACTGTATAGAGGTTTTAATGTATGTATGTATGTATGTATGTATGTATGTATGTATGTATGTATGTATGTATGTATGTAGGGTAAATTACCTTAATTTCGCTGTATTCTTATTTTTGCTTATTTCACTGACGGCACAAAACCGTGAAAATAAAAACAGAGTGAAAGAGTATTTTAAAATTGTTTAAATGGGAATTATGTCCAAAACATTGAAATTAAAACAACAGTGAAATGTCAAAAATACCAAAAACCGTGAAAATATAGCAATTTACAGTATATATAAAATGATCACCTCATATATATATATATATATATATATATATATATATATATATATATATAAAATGATCACCTCATATATATATATATATATATATATATATATATAAAATGATCACCTCATATATATATATATATATATATATATATATATATATATATATATATGAGGTGATCATTTTCATACACACACACATATATACTTATATGTTTTTATATATATATATATATATATATATATATATATATATATATATATATATATATATATATATATATATATATATATATATATATATATATATATAAAAACACAGTAGACATTTCAACACACTCTCCATGCTTGGTCCGATCACGTGAATGAAAAGAACTTTCAAGGACCAGCTTGGCGTCTTGCCATTAATTGAGGCAGACTTTACACTCTATCATGGTAAAATGAAGCAAAGTTGATATCTAAGCACATCTTCTGGGTGGATGCTTAAAGTAAGACACGGATGACATTTAACACACTCTCAGCTCACTTGACAGTTGGGCACACCGGTGTGTGTTGTTTTGAATGAGAAGAGGGTTGACAAATCAGTGTTGTACACCCTCTGGACATGTCTGATATTTCAGCACACCCTATCTGTGTTTGGTTACACTAATACTTCGGAGCATTGTACGGGTGCTTGGTCAGAATGAGACAGAGTTAACAATGTACTCTCCAGGAGATCCATCAGAAAGACACAGAATTGACACGTTAGCACATCCTCTAGGTAATCTGTCCTGGACATTTTAGCACACTCTTTGGTGCTTTGTCAGAATGACACCACTGACAATTCAAGACACCCTCTGCATTATTGGTCAGAATGGAAAACAATTGCATCTGGGCACACTGTCTAGGTTTTTGGAGCGAGACAGAATTTTCCTGTCAGTAAACTCTTCAGTGTCGAGACAATTTCCCTGTCAGTAAACTCTCAGTGTGGTTGGTCAGAATACCATGCAGCAGTGAGAGCCCGTTAGAATGAAATTTCAGCCTACTGTCTGCCTATGTGATCGGTTAGAATGGCATTTGGCATCTCTCTTGGTGCTTGATATAAACGAAACAGATCTTAACATTTTGCCACAATCACTACATTCTTGGAAAAAATGAGACAGATATGAACATTAATTCAGACATACTCTCTCACTGCTTGGTAAAAATGAGATCCAAACATTTTTAAATGCTCTGTAGGCATTTGGTAAAAATAAGAGAGATCTAAACATTTTGGCATACTCTCTCAGTGCCTGCTTAAAATAATACAGATCTGAATATTCTCGCAAGCTGTCTCAGTGCCTGGTTAAAATGAGACAAATCTGAACATTCTGGCATACTCTCTGTGCCTGGTTACAAGAAGACAGATCTGAACATTCTGGCATACTCTCTGTGCCTGGTTACAAGAAGACAGATCTGAACATTCTGGCATACTCTCTGTGCCTGGTTACAAGAAGACAGATCTGAACATTCTGGCATACTCTCTGTGCCTGGTTACAAGAAGACGGATCTGAACATTCTGGCATACTCTCTGTGCCTGGTTACAAGAAGACAGATCTGAACATTCTGGCATACTCTCTGTGCCTGGTTACAAGAAGACGGATCTGAACATTCTGGCAGACTCTCTGTGCCTGGTTACAAGAAGACGGATCTGAACATTCTGGCATACTCTCTGTGCCTGGTTACAAGAAGACAGATATGAACATCCTGGCATACTCTCTCAGTGCCTGGTGAAAATGAGACAGATCTTAACATTTTGGTACACTCTCCCAGTGTCCACAACGTCTTAAGTGACCACTTACCTCACGCTCCTAAAAAGAGCTCTATAACGGTCATCCAACACATTTGACATGTAGCAAAGCTCAATCTAAGGACCAAATAGCAAATGCAGCAACAGTTCATGATATTCCTGTGTCAGGGTCAGGTTAAGGTTATACAGTGATGCATTGCAGCCCACCTCTTACTGTCCTGACCTATTGATCATACATGTGACTAGTCAACCAAAATAGTAAGAGACATTTTTTTTTTGGTTCATTGGGTTGTGAAAATAGCAATGAAAGGGTTAATATTATTTTTTTTTCACTCCTCTTGTTTTGTCTTTAATTAAATATGCATTTGAATGGCAAAAAAAAAAAAAAAGAAAGAAAGAAAAAAGAAAAAAATCTTAATTAAGGTGTGATTTAATAGCTCCATTCTCTGCAGCTCTATACTAGTCTACTGATGTTTATATTTCTGTGTTGACTCTGTGAAAAGACATCAAAGAATAAAAGAAAAGGAAGATCCATTATAACTATGGACTGCATGTTCATTTAGGGTAACAATCCCTTCTTTTGATCATCCTTTGCAAACATTGTTGCATAGCACTTTCCTTCTCACATCACCTAGATGCAAATTGCTGTCTGGTTTACTCTTTTAATCAAATTTCATGCTAATAGAAAACATTTTTGACGAGAACTATAAATAAGAGCTATCATACATGCACACCTTGGGTCAACAGCTTTCCTTGGCATGATTTGAGCACAACTCCAGCTGTTCACTCTATCTTATTCTGAGCATGAAGGGGTTAAAGTCTACCATATTGTGTTAGTCTGCCAGAAGCTTCTGCATTAGTGCCCTGGTGCAAATTCTAAACATTTTAATTGGACAGCTTGAAAGCTGGTATGCCTTTAGCGTGTTTTGTTAGACAATAATTGGGAAAAAGAAAAAGGCTTTGCTGCATAGATGATAAAATAGCTCTCAAAATATTTTTTTTCCAAGCTGAAAACGAATCTTTGAAGAAATAATTACCTAGAAATGAAACGTGGTCATGTGACCTAAACATTTTTAAAACACAAAGACAGAATATGACCAATTTCATACGTAACATAACTACAGTAAAAAAACATTGGTTTTATTAAGAATTTTTATTGTGGAGCAGTACATGTATTTCATGATAATATAAAACTTTTCAGTATGTACACTTATGGTCATATCACAGTCCACGCAATAAAACTAACCCTGTAATCTGTATTGTGGGCAGTATGTCCTGCCAGATTCTGTCTGCTTCATTGAATATTTTTTTTTTCCATTATCATTTTGTGGAATGGAATAGTCCGAGCTTGATACAAATACAGACATAAAAATTCATTTTGTATTACAGTGGCTTGTGTACATATACCAGACATAGGTTGAAAGTTTTTTTTCAAAATTTAACGTCCCACAAACCTTCAAGAAGTTCTACATATTTTCGCATCTCTGTGTGAGTATGTACAACAACAACATAAAGGGTTTATTGTCTGTTTTTGTGTGTTAACAGTGCCACATGGGTCTATTACTAGTATATCATAAAGCCTGATTCCAGTTAAAGATGGATATATATGCCTTTTGGTATGGATTTTCTGCATATACATATTACAAGTAAATGCCTATTTTAGTTTTACGTTTCCTTGGTAAAATTTTACATCTTGGTTACAGTTCCATACCTTGGTGTTTTTGGATGTTTGTGACCCTTTTCTCACCATGTTAAATTGAGAGCACACATTAGATTGGAATTATTTGTCAAAAGTGGGGCACAATAGTACCACTACTTATGAGTATGCATGGGTAAAAATGTCTGGAGTATGGAAACACACTATACATGTAGTTCCCCGAAAAGTATGAACAAATATACATGAAGATGTGAAGATCATAATTAAAATCATAAATAATCTGTGTTCATGATACAAATGTTGATGGTTTTTGTATAAAAGACAAATACAAAAAAAAAAAAAAAAAAAAAAAAAAAAATATATATAAATAAAAAATAGAACTAAAATAACAAAACTAATTAAAATATATATATACTAGATAATGTACACATAAATTCAACATTGTTCTTAAATGTCTCTCCACCCAATGTTACATCTGATTTGCCAAGATAGTCCAACCACAAAACTCCAAACAACAGTCTTTGGTGAGACTTATCTGATGAGCCAAGGCTGCTGATTGGCTGGTAGAGGTCAGAAGGCAGGCATCATGGCTACTATGATGACCACAAACATGAGGAAGGTAAAAAGCATGAATGGAGTGAGAATATTCCAGACTGGCCACAGAGCAACTGTCAAACTGCAAGCAGAAGAGAATAAGTTGTATTAACACAAAAGTCATGTCTAAATATATACAGTGTGTGTGTGTGTGGGGTGGGGGGGTGGGGGTACTTTAAAAAGAAGGTACATGGAGTGGGTCCTTAACAAACATACATAGTATCTGCGACTAACTGGTCTAATAAACTAAACTAAATCATATCAAAGTTTTACATGTCCTCATGTTTGCCCAATTAACTTATGTTTACTTATCTCTTGCCTGTAATGAAGACTCTAATGGTCTTGTTTATAAATGTATGTTATGCAGCACTAGGCCGCTTTGCACACAAACTTATCTCTTGAGTATATACTTTATAAATTCAATAGAATAACCGTACCATGAAGGCTGCTGAAAAGAACTCACCCTGATCCAGCTAGTGATGCAAGACTAATGTACAATTTTACCATCATGTGCATCTATTTCTTAGCTATTCACATGCCCAATATTGATTGCACTACGACCCCCTTATGCATGTTCACACTGCATTGACTACCATTCAAAGTACAGAAGCCTTTATATGTTTGTCCTTGTCAAGGACATCCTTTCTTGATGACTATAAACAAATGGATCAATAGTGTTTCTAATAAAATGCATTTCTTGGTTTGTAATCAAAAGTCCAAAATTTTACACCTTTACATGCCTTAAGTTTATTTGACATTAGAGTCATTCAAACAGTTATTTATTTCATTAAGACCAGAAGCCCCTATGGAACATTTTAGCTTCACTAAATAGCTGTGATTTGTCATGTGCTCATAGGGTATGCACAAGCAGTCCAGACATTTCAGGATAAGATGCAAGACATTTTCCTCCATGATGAATAATCAGAGATAACTGGCAAACCGAAGACAGTATAAAATCATTAATAAATCACTACACAATTCAGAACTGAAAAGTATTTATCGTAAAATACATGTTTTTTCCAGCAATATACCCAAGTGTCAAACCTAATTTGGCCAGGATTGTTAGGCCATGAACCTTTCAGCCAACACTCAAATACAAGTACCAATTTTTAATAAAAGAATACACACAGCATATAATTGTATTTCTTTCACCAAATCCAGAATATTTTAATCATCAAAAATCCCAATTTTAACTGTTAGCTGCCTTCCAAACTGCATTGAGAGGGGTTTATACAGATTGACTATGCATGTATTGAGCAGGGAACCAACCTACATCCCATCTTATCCGTACTAAAGAGAAGTGTGTTTATAGTATACAGATAGATTATGCATGTATCGGGCAGGGAACCACTCTATATCCCATCTTATCTGTACCAAAGAAAAGTGGGTTTATAGTATACAGATAGATTATGGATGTATTGATCAGGGAACCATCCTATAGCCCATCTTATCCATGCTTAAGAGCAATGGCTTTATATAGATTGATTTTATGCATGTATTATTGATACTAAAGAGAAGTGGGTTTATACAGATTGATTATGTATGTATTGAGCAAGGAACCACTCTATATCCCCTCTTATCCGTACCAAAGAGAAGTGGGTTTATACACATTGATTATGTATGTATTGAGCAGGGAACCATACTATATCTTATCTTATTGATACTAAAGAGAAGTGGGTTTATACAGATTGATTATGTATGTATTGAGCAGGGAACCACTCTATATCCCCTCTTATCCGCACCAAAGAGAAGTGGGTTTATACAGATTGATTATGCATGTAATGAGCAGGGAACCACCCTATACCCCATCTTATCCATGCTTAAGAGTAGTAACCAAATTACATTATAATTTTATCCCTTTGCCTTCAATGATTGATCAACTGCTGTATTGCTTAAGCATACATATTTTCTTTCAGCTGTGAGAAATTACACTTTGGCCACAAACTCTGGCAGGTAGGAATCATACATAGCCAGAATCCAATGAAAAATAAGATAGTCTGCTTGGCATGGAATGAAATAGTGCAACAATGTTATATATATATATATATGTATATATATATATATATATATATATATATATATATATAAAATAAAATAAATGCACATGGAATGAAATACTAAAACACCCAAATTCTGCAACCACCTGACTGAGCCAGGAAGCACTCTTCAACATATGGAGGTAGAAATGGCTCAACCATCAGGGCACAGAGAGACAACTTGACAACATACATTTACCTCCTAACAGGACATTACTGATTACAGCTAGTGCTTCCTCCAATAAACGTCCTGTCTGATGACAGACTGCATAACTGAAGAAGACCATCCTTTCAAGATAAATCAACTTACAAAAATTTTTTTGTATATATCCATGCCTTTATCTTAAACCCACCTGTCACATAAGCTCAATTTCTGCTGACAGCATTCGATGGCTTTAACTCTTTCCCTTTCAAACTGGCCAAAACTGACTGGTTGTCAAAGGTTGTCTGCGTCAGTATTTTCAATTACTTTCAACAGTAATAAAAAACAATTTGACTGACAGTTGTTGATGAGACCTATCAAGGTCACATGCCCCAGGTCAACAGCTTTCCTTGGCATGGGTCAGGCACTATGAGAAAGCTGTTGACTCAATCTTAACTCAAGGGGGAAAGGGTTAAACAACCAACAAAACAGGATGGTAGTCAATTATCTCCTTCAATGTTTTGAACTAATTCCAAGGGTAATAAACAAGAGGCCCATGATCTTAATGCCCAGGACCATCACCAAATTTCGTGAAGATCAGCCTAAAAATTAAAGATGCTAGAGTGTTCACAAGATTTTCACATTTTGAAGCCTTAATTATATAATATTGTAGGTGACGCCACCAATATCGAAAGGGACCTAGACTTTCATAGACCCTACAAGTCATGAAAGTTACATTGGGCTAACTTGAAAACTGTGGACAGTATCCCGCTAAGAAGCAAAAGTTTACAGCTGGACAAACACAAGCGCTTGCATAAGCTCTGCAACCTTAGGTCAGCACAGCTAAAAACAAAAACACTTCATGACATGCATGCCCTCCGTGACCTTGAGAAAGTATGTCAAGGTCATCCATATCATGCCATATCAAAGTTCAAGAGGCCCTAATATAGGCTGATGAGCCTGTTGGCCAATTTGTTTCCAAATGAAATATGTTAAAACCAATTAATATCAAAGTTACATACATGATAAACATTTGCAGCATATTCAGTAATGTTAGCCTTATTCATTCTCAATATGTTGAATTTAGTGTCCATTTCTACAGTGCTTAATGACCTTGAAAAATTGGTCAACAAGGCCACTCACAATTTTGTGAAATCTAACCCGAACAAGCTTAATATTTATGGGGGTTAAAGGTCAAGGTCAAAGTGACCCAATATTGGTGTGCCACATGCCCCTATACTATGACATGTCCACACACCAAATCTGGTAGCTGTTGATTTTATGTGATATGAAATATGGCCTGGACAAGCTCAAACTTTATGCAGGTCACAGTGATTCTATTTTGGTACGCAACACACCCCCATCCTGTGAAATGTCCAAACACCAAATAAAGTAGCTGTAGGTGTTATGGTATGGGAAATAAAGCCCAGACAAGCTAAATCTTTATGGGGGTCAAAGATCAAGGTCACAGTGACCTAATTTTGGTGTGTGACACACCCCTACCCCATGAAGTATCCACCCACCAAATTTAGAAGGTATACAAAATACAGCCTGGTCAAGCTTTGCTGGAAGGATGGGGGAAGGACAGAGAAAAGGATGGAGAGACAGAAGAACTGACGGAAGGACACGGTGCAAATTAACCCATAGCCCATGTTGACAATTAATTATGCACTACATGTATCAAACTTGTACATGTGATATACATTTGTGGTATATTTAGCATCATTAGCCTAATTCTTTCTCAAAACACCACATTTAGTGTCCTTTCCTAAGTCCATAATAACCTTGAAAAATAGGGTCAAAGTGACCCAAAATTTCATACAAATGACCATTGGCCCAATGCATATACTTGGTGTAAACTTTGCAGCTCTCTCTCTCTCTCTCTCTCTCTCTCTCTCTCTCTCTCTCTCTCTCTCTCTCTCTCTCTCTCTCTCTCTCTCTCTCTCTCTCTCTCTCTCTCTCTCTCTCTCTCTCTCTCTCTCTCTCTCTCTCTCTCTCTCTCTCTCTCTCTCTCTCTCTCTCTCTCTCTCTCTCTCTCTCTCTCTCTCTCTCTCTCATCATAATGATGAATTCCATGTGTTCTTGATACCATGATGTTAATTCCAATAATTACCACCAGTGGTGCCATCGTGACACCACATCTCAGACTTTTGTCTGTTTAATATTCCTGTACTGGTATATGGATGTGTGTCCACAAATTCAGATGTAATGACTATCACAAGAAAAACTAGAACAGACTGATTTTCCAACAGAAAACCAAATGTCTCCCGGTGGAACACTTACGTCTCTGAATAAGCTACAAGTGATAACAAATTACAAATGACCAAGTTTGCTTGAAAATTACAATCCTATTTTAGCTCTCACCTAGGTATATTACTCTAGCAATTTTCATCAAGTTCTTCAAGACTTATTGCAAAGAAACCAATTTCACATAAATGACCCTGTGACCTTGAAAATTAGGTCAAGGTCACCCAAATAAAATCCCAACCTAGGTCTTGCCTAGATACATAATCCTACCAAGTTTCATCAAATTCCATTAAGTTCTTCAAGACTTATCGAACGGAAACAAACTTCACATAAGTGACCCTGTGACCTTGAGAATTCGTTCAAGGTCATCCAAATACAATCCCAACCTAGGTCTTGCAAAGATACATAATCCCACAAAGTTTCATCAAATTCCATCAAGTGCTTCATGACTTATCGAACGGAAACCAATTTCACATAGTGACCCTGTGACATTGAGAATTCGCTCAAGGTCATCCAAATACAATCCTAACCTAGGTCTTGCCAAGATACATAATCCTACAAAGTTTCATCAAATTCCATCAAGTTCTTCAAGACTTATCGAACGGAAACCAATTTCACATAAGTGACCCTGTGACCTTGAGAATTCACTCAAGGTCATCCAAATACAATCCCAACCTAGGTCTTGCCTAGATACATAATCCTACCAAGTTTCATCAAATTCCATTAAGTTCTTCAAGACTTATCGAACGGAAACAAACTTCACATAAGTGACCCTGTGACCTTGAGAATTCGTTCAAGGTCATCCAAATACAATCCCAACCTAGGTCTTGCCAAGATACATAATCCCACAAAGTTTCATCAAATTCCATCAAGTGCTTCATGACTTATCGAACGGAAACCAATTTCACATAAGTGACCCTGTGACCTTGAGAATTTGCTCAAGGTCATCCAAATACAATCCCAACCGAGGTCTTGCCTAGATACATAATCCTACCAAGTTTCATCAAATTCCATCAAGTTCTTTAAGACTTATCGCACGGAAACCAATTTCACATAAGTGACCCTGTGACCTTGAGAATTCGCTCAAGGTCATCCAAATACAATCCCAACCTAGGTCTTGCCAAGATGCATAATCCTACCAAGTTTCATCAAATTCCATCTTGTTCTTCATGACTTATCGAACGGAAACCAATTTCATATAAGTGACCCTGTGACCTTGAAAATTACGTCAAGGTCACCCAAATACAATCCCAACCTAGGTCTTGCCTAGATACGTAATCCTACCAAGTTTCATCAAATTCTGTCAAGTCCTTTAAGACTTATCGCACGGAAACCAAGTGTTGAAGAACCTGAACAACAACAACAACAACGACAAGAAGAAGAAGAAGAAGAAGCGGAAGAAACGGGCACTAAAACAATATGTCCCCCGGCTTCCACCGGGAGACATAATAATTCCCAGAAATGTATTCCCTCTGTGACCTTGCAAAAGCACATGAAGGTCACCCATATTATGTAGTCTTTAACTTCCCATATGTGATACACATCTGTTGTACATTTGGTGAAATTATCCTTATAATTTCTAAATAATGAATTTCATAAATTTTATAAAATAATACGTCATATTCCCATTCACCTATAGGTGGCCCCACCAGTACTGTTCACATTATGTATAATCACTTTCAGAATATTTCCCACAGATTCAATAAAGATGCATTGAAAATCAGACACACCAAAGCATTTTTATTTATTTATTTTATTTTTTTTTTTTTCACTTTGTGCCCCTGTGCTACATGATCCAACAAATTTCAAGGGGCTGATTTATTTATTTATTTTATTTATTGAGCTTCAATTGGCAGTACATCAAGAAAAAAGGAAAATAAAACATCACAACACATTAAAACAAAAATACTGCCGACTTGGAAGAGTCAAACAGGTAATAACACCCATACAAGTTGACTGCCCATCTATGATTGGTGATAAAGATGAGTACAGCTATCACTGGATTATAATGGTGATGATTGATTAAAAAGCTCAAAGACGATAAAACAAATGTCCGTGTTTAAACTACAAATATAAAGAGCTCGAGCAGACTATCTCATGCTAAATAATTTGTCAAATTAAGATACTTAGTATCATTTGTACTTTTAAAAAGTTTACAAAAAACGTAAGCTGTCTATCACAATAATCAGATACCTGCATTTTGGACAGAAATACTTAGAAATTGTAGATGCTATCATGTTGGAAAATTTTTACAGATGGACAGATGGACCTGAGTGATCACATAAGCTTTACGGCACATAGTCAGCAGCGCTAAAAATAATTTTGATGAAAACTGTAGAGGAGACCTATCAAGTTAACATCTCCCGGATCAAAAGCTTTGCCTGGTGTGGGTTGGGTGTTTAGTGCCCAACCCATGACAAGGGAACCTGTTGACTTGGTGTGAATACCTGGGGAAAGGATTAGGTTGCAAACACTGACGTATGATCCATAGTTGAGCTGTCTATTTCGCTACCTCCATTGCTGGTGGAACATGCTCAATGTTTGATCAGAATCATTCACTAATAGTGCCTGATTGTACTTCATTGAAATACTGGCAAACTTGAGACAGCAAGTATTGTCATTGTCATGAATGTGTCCTGCTGCACGACACTCAGGCTTTCATGAACGACAAGCGGCCGATGCGGGCCACACAATTTCACTCCCACTCATGCTATTCTGTCTGTGTTTTTCTCATTTTAAATAGACTCGTGTCGGTATTTTTATGGGAAAGTATAATCAATATAGTCATGGGATACATCAGTAAATGTCATGCCAAGAACTTTAGACATGTCACAAAGTAAGGATGAGACCATGTTATGACAAATTAGCATGATCTGCCCTAAAGACACTCTTTAACCCAATAAAATGCCCTGCTCCGGGCAAATTTATTTTTGACAGTTTCCTCTCTTATTGCCAATTTTTCTACCCAATATAGAAAGACAGAATGGGATGTATGAATCTTGTGGCCAATACTTTATCTATTTTAGCTTTATTCATGACTTGTCCGTTGTGTTTTTTTCTTATGCTTTTGCCTTGTTCACGTTCAACACCCCTTACAGAGAGATACATGGCATGCCATCTGTCCAAAAAAATTCCCACCCTCACTTTTATTGGCTACTTGATTGAACTTCCTATGTTAGCAACAAAGTGTCTCGCACTCATTCTACACTCTATATTACTTCAAGTATTATTAGACTCAAGACATATGTTCCCTTTGGTTCTGTTGCAATTATAACATTCACATGCACAGCAGTTAATTTCAAAGGCAACTGATCTTAAATTCTTTGCGGTTAGGAAAAAAAAAAAAAAAAAAAAAAAAAAAAAAAAAAAAAAAAGGCCCATGGGCCTGGTGCTGTGCTTTGTAATGTATTACAAAAATATAAAGACTTGAAACAAAACAAGAGCAGGTTGGGTGAACTTATGCATTTATTGATTGGGAACACAAAGCTCATGTGAAATATTGACCTGGAGGATAGATTCTCTTCTCCATTGATGTGCAAGCTACATGCCCTAGCATCACTAAATCATTATCAATTTTACTAGCTTTGTGACCCATAAACCTAGGTCACAGCCATCTATATTCCATAATATAATAGCGTTGGAGATTATGTATAAAACCTATCAATTTGGAAAGTCTAATTATTGTTCAAGGCATTGAACTTTATCTTGGTTCCTACTTTTCGTCAAATTGTAGGTGGTGCCACTAGTATCTCCATCAATCAAGATTTTGACTTCCTTTACAATCCCATCAAATATCATAACAATCCACTAAAAATTAAAGATGTCAAAGCATGCACAAGATTTTTATATTTTGACTCCGAAATTCCAAATCAAATGGCCATATGATATTTATCTTCAACTTGCATTAAAACATTCTTCAATTCAAAATGTGCAACCGGCATCCAGCTATCTACTCACGGTCAGATTGTTCAAATCATGCAAGAACTTTTGGAGTCATTGAGGAAAGACAATAAACTTGGGCATGTGCCAAATTTCAAAATTGGGTCATGGTGATCTAAAAAGTAGGCCACCAAGTAGAGTTTTATGTACAATGTACTTGATAAGAGGGCTCAATTCTCTTTGCCATTTATGGTCAAGTTACACCCTGCGATTATAAAATCACCTCTTTCAACTTGAACAGTCTGGTGACCTAAGAAAAACATGTCAGGGTCATAAAAATTATTTAACGTGCTAGCACTGGACATGATCTACAGATCCAATAAATTTGGCATGTCTAATTTTATCATTTTTTGAGAAGTGGAATTTTATATGTATCTTTAAGACATTCTAACTCATACTTCTGTCAAAGCATAGGTGGCACCACAAGTACCACAAGACACCAAGATTTTGACCTCCTCCACAATTCCAAAATATTTCATGAAGATCCACTTAAAAATCAAGGATGCTAGACTGGTCACAAAATATCAACATTTTGACTCATATATTATGTAATACCATAGGTGGCGCCACCATGTCAACATAGATTTTCAAACATATAATAAGTCCTAAAAGTAATATTGGCCTAACTCAAAAAACAAGATATGTTTGTAAAACACATGCCCCCCTCCCTCATTACCCTCGCCCTCGCTACCCTATTGATAGTGGTAGAAGGGGCACTCGTGACCTTACAAAATTAGTGAAGGTTGATCATACATCAGTGTCACATATCTTTATACTTTAACCTAGCCCTTAAAAAACGACTAAAAACCTGGGCAATATAAAAGTTATAGCTGAAAAATTAGTCATCATTTAGAAACCATATTCAGCAAAGTGGCTTTATGACCTTGGAAATTATGGCACGGTCACTCATTTTCACTTGACCTTCTTCAGTTATTGTGCGAAAAACAAAAAAGGAAGTCTACTGTCTGTGTGTGATCCTCAAAACTGGGTCAAGGTCACGCATCTACAAACTCAAACTAGCCCTTATAGGCAATCATAAAGCTGTGCAATATAAAAGTGCTACCTCTAAAATGCAAGTTATCATGCAGAAACAGTATTCAACCAAATGGCTCTGTGACCTTTGAAATTAGGTCAAGGTCACCCATCTTCAAACTTGACCTAGACCTGAATACGGACAATTATCCAGTGGAATATAAAAGTCCTAGTTTAAAAACCTCTTCAGTTATCATGTGGAAACCAAAGTTAACTCAGGTACCAACGTGACCTTGGAAATTAAATCAAGGTCACCAAACTTTAAGCTTCTTCTAGCCCTCAGCAAGAACTAGAGACCTGTAAAGTATCGCAGTCCTAACTTAAAAACTTCTTGCGCTATTGTGCAGAAACCACAGGAAGCATCAAACCATATTCAGCAAAGTGGCTCTGTGACCTTTAAAATGAGGTCAAGGTCATCCATCTTCGAACTTCGCCTAGCCCCAAATATGGACTATAATCCTGTGCAATATAAAAGTCCTAGCTTAAAAACCTCTTCAGTTATTATGCAGAAATCAAATTTAACTCAGGTACCACTGTGACCTTGAAAATTAGATCAAGGTCACCCATCTTCGCACTTCGCCTAGCTTTTGATTACAATTATACACCTGTACAGTATCAAAGTCCTAGGTCAAAAACTTCTTGAGTTATTGTGCAGAAACCACAGGAATTCTCCAATCTCTCTGTGACCCTGAAAACTGGGTCAAGGTCATCCATCTTCAAAATCAATCTAGCCCTTACAGAGAACCATCAAGCTGTGCAATATAAAAGTTCTAGCTCCAAGGTATAAGTTATCATGCAGAAAGCATGAAACCATATTCAGTAAAGTGGCTATGTGACCTTTAAAATGAGGTCAAGGTCATCCATCTTCAAACTTCGTCTAGCCCCCAATATGGTCTATTATCCTGTGCAATATACAAGTCATACCTTAAAAACCTCTTCAGTTATTCTGCAGAAACCAAAATTAACTCTGGTACCACTGTGACCTTGGAAATTAGGTCAAGGTCACCCATCTTTGAACTTCGCCTAGCTTTTGATAAGAATGATACACCTGTACAGTATCAAAGTCCTAGGTCAAAAACTTCTTGAGTTATTGTGCGGAAACCACAGGAATTCTCCAATCTCTCTGTGACCCTGAAAACTGGGTCAAGGTCATCCATCTTCAAAATCAATCTAGCCCTTACAGAGAACCATCAAGCTGTGCAATATAAAAGTTCTAGCTCCAAGGTATAAGTTATCATGCAGAAAGCATGAAACCATATTCAGTAAAGTGGCTCTGTGACCTTTAAAATGTGGTCAAGGTCATCCATCTTCCAACTTCGCCTGCCCCAAATATGGACTATAATCCTGTGCAATATTAAAGTCCTATCTTAAAAACCTCTTCAGTTATTGTGCCGAAACCAAAGTTAAGTCACGTACCACTGTGACCTTGGAAATTAGGTCAAGGTTACCCATCTTCGAACTTCGCCTAGCTTTTGACTAGAATAATACACCTATACAGTACGAAAGTCCTAGCTCAAAAACTGTTTGAGTTATTGTGCGGAAATCACAGTCTACCGACCAACCGACCGACATGTGCAACGCTATATGCCCCACCTTCTTCGAAGGGGGGCATAACAAACAAACAAACAAACAAAAACAAAAAAAACTGGAGGGTGGAGAGGGTTAACAAGATTTTCACATTGTGACCCCCTAGTTATATATTCCAAGTGACCATATAGCCACCACCTTCAACTTGAATTAAAAAATTGTTAGTGTTGAAAATGTGTGCCCCTCATGCACCTTTCCATACATGGTCTGTTACCTACAGTCTGTTAGTTCAAATTGGGAAACAACTTTTCAAGTTACTGAAGAATAACAATAAACTTGGACAAAGTGCCAAACTCCTTAGTAACTGGGTTATGGTGACCGAAAAAGTAGGTCGCTAAGTAGATAGTTTTATGTGCAAGGTAATCATGTACAATTTTAATCTGGAGGCTCAATTTTCTTTTGCCATTGATGTTCAAGCTACACCCTGCAATTACAAAATCACATCTTTCAACTTTGCAGGACTGGTCACCTACCAAAAATAGATCACCTACCAAAAATAGGTCAAGACCAACGACACTACATAATATATTAGCACTAGACATGATCTATATATCGTGTAAATTTAGCAAACCTAATTCAATTATTTTTTGAGATATGGAATTTTTTATCATTCAACACATTTTGGCTCATAATTTCTGTCCAAAGTATATGTGGTGCCACTAGTATCACAGGCAACTAAAATTTGGATCTCTTCCACAATCCCACTAAATTTCACGAAGATCTATCAAAAATGAAGGCTGCTAGAGCGGTCATAAGATTTTCACATTTTTCACCCATATAGTACATCATGCTGTATATGGCACCACCAATATCAAACTTGGCCAAGATTTTCATGCACTTGACAAGTCCTGAAAGTTATATGGGGCTATCTTGAAAATTTGAGACTGTACTGTGCTCACAAGTAAAATTTTATGGACAAATGGAATGATGGACAGATGGAATGACGGACAGACGGACAGACATGAGTGACAGCATCAACCAGCTCTGCTACCTATGGTTAGCAGAACTAAGAAAGTCAAAGTTATAGATTAACTCTTACAGTGCCAATCACGTTTAAAGTGAATCTACTGAAGTCCAACAAGTCTGAATTATCATTAGGATTTCAGATTTATATTCCTTGTAAAAAGGCCTTTCAATCAAGTACTAGTATGCCTATAGGTCCAGACAGAATACCCCAGGTCAACAGCTTTTCTCGGTGCACATTGGGTGCATTGTGCCCAATGCATGCCAAGAAAAGTTGTTGACCCAGTCCAAAACTTTGGCTCTGAAAGGGTTAAATACATAGACTAGCCAATATTACTTGTGTAAGGGAGTGATATCTTTGGTTCATAGTTTTAGCACAAATCATCTTCATATGCACAAGTCTTATAAAGTAGATTAATGCGACACCTTGAACGGAATACTCAACTGGGCCATTTGGTTAAAAATTCCGAGGTGTGTGCCTCATGATCTCTTATTGCATAAAGAGACCATCTCTACACCAAGATTACCAATTGAAGTTTCAATTTTGCTTATCCTTACATTTCACCCTGGTTAAGACCATTTCCCTATCGAGACCACTTTCTAAGTCCCTTATGTGGTGTTGATAGGGACATTCTGCAGAACTCCCATTATCATGTAAATGTGCCAATGATCAAACCATGTTATTTTACACATTACTTAACTGAAAAGAGCTGGAAATTTTGTGGTTTCACATGCAGCATATTTCAAGTTAGCAGGCTGCAAAATTTGAAAGTAAGTAACTCCTTCACTTGCCAGATGATTGACAAGTCAAGAGATCTGCCCGATGCCCATTGGGCACGCCAGAGACAAAGCACACCATGAAAATCTGCTGACATCAACCAATTATTTTTTGTCTGGAGTTGTAAACATGGGAGTTGGTACTAGAAGGAAGCGTCTCTTTATGAGGAATTTGCATTCAGAATCATCGCATACAAGTTCAGATGGTCACATTGTCTGCTGTAAAAGGGTGGACAAAGGGTTAGTATATGCCTGACAGATCTGCAGAGAGGAGTGTTCTCTACCAGATGATCAGATGAGACTTCTCACTTTCCAGCTCTCTGATACATATATTCATCAATGCACGCCATTGTGTTTCACCCACGCTCAACTCCATGCAAATGCATCTCCCCTAAAATTCTAAGCAATCCATGTGCTTCAATTTTGCATTGAGGACTCCATGCATGTTACTGCTGTGAACAAATATGCAGATGAGGACTTCATTGACTATTGATCTAGAACAACTTTGTGCCCCTTCAGGTGTGTGTGTGCTTGAACAATATTAACTTGTTAACATACTAAACTATTAACCACTGCAGGCTCAAACCAATATTAACTTGTTAACATACTAAAATATTAACCACTGCAGGCTCATAAATTTGCTTTAACTCCCCCCCCCCCCCCAAACTGACTAAAACTGGTTGGTGGTCAAATGTTGTCTACTTTGATGTTTTTGAATAGATCCAGCAGCAGAGAAAAATCATTTGAATGAGAATTGGAGAGAACTATCACAATAACTTGACCCAGGTCAACAGCTTTCCTTGGCATGGGTTGGGTGCTTGGTGCCCAAGCCACACCAAGGCAAGTCGTTGACTCAACTAGGAAAGGGTCAATAATGTGTCTGCTTAATTTTTCAACATCACAAGACATTTTTAATGAAAAATGTAGACAACTCGGGGGGAAAAACTGTTGGCAAGTCTTACGCTAACAAGAAAAGATCTTGGTCAATTGTCTTTGATTGGACGAGAGTAAATACTTCACTGTAACCTCTTCTTGTGAGAAAGCTGATAATGTAGTCATTACATTGTCCACAAATGCATGAATAAAAAAAAAAAAAAAAAAAAGCCCAATAACCTAACACAATCCAGCAGATTTTTTACTTCAGTAGTCAAAGTACAAAAATTATAATTTTTTTAAGTTACATTGTCCGTGAAAAGTGTCAGGTGACGGCTCTATTTGTGTCTATCAACATTTTGTACAGAGTAATCATTATACATATGGTGACAGTAAAGTGCATATATATCATTGCAATCATTCTAGTTCCATTTACTACCAGTACACATATATGTCAATGTGCATACCAAATTATATATCTGTATCTTACATCACAAAAATGCCTGTAATTCTTAACATTAACACATTCATCTGTATATTATATACAGCTTAATTGGTTCTTGTGTGTGCTATATACATGTACATGTAACACATGCCCACCAGGTGGCAGCCTCTTTTGGGAGGATTTCAAGAGCCTTGGGGGTGTGCATACTTTGCTGTGTTACAAATTCATCATGATTTTCAGCATTCAAACTTGAACAGCACACATGTCTAATTAGACTCTGGCAGAAATATCCTGTAAATTAAAAGAAAATATTTAAATTTGTTAAACATGTACAGAAATGACACTTTTATGCAATTTTGAGGTAACTCAAAGACCCAGATGTGGTTTGACTGTAGAAAGAATTTAATACGGAGGCAATTCAAAGCCAAAACGGTGAGATTTAAATTTAGACCCACTAATCGCCAGGATCTGCTTAAATCACACAATTTCAAAATGAATGTTCACTCAACAAAACCTGGGTTCACCACTGAAGTAAAAAAAAAAAACATCCCGTCATGATCCCATTATGGCCAAATAAGCTGTTGGTATACAGGGGGCACATGGGTTAACATTCAGGGAAGCCACACTGAAAATTTATGGTACATGTATATGAGCCAATTACCACACATAAATAGACTAGTTTCTCTTTTTTTTCTTTTCTCAATGCCTGTATGAGGACTTTATTTTCCTGTTTATATCACTTCCACCTACACAATGGGCCTTTTAGGTCTCTATTAATGTCATCAGTGCTACTTAAGATGAAAATTGGTGCATTTTGCTGTAATCAGAATTCATGATTTGCAAAAGTACGTGGAATACAAAAAGATTCTAAAAATTAAAGTGTTTTCAGAGCCATCAGCCCTTTTCCAAGCTTGGATATTGACGCTTACCCCTCATTATCTTTGACACTTAACTCATTCCTGCACAAATCGCCCACAAGCGCCCAGATGTGAATTCTTGTCTGCCTTAATGCTTTTACTTAAATTTCACATTACTTAAAACATTTTTGCAGAGATTTGTGCGTAAGTTTTACTCTGACCAAGAATGGGTTAAGGAGAAATTAATACCCATCAATATGCCGACTAGTAATCTTGTAACAAGATGATAGCACATCTCAGTTTGACATGTCAGTGGCCTTCTCAAAGATTGTTTTTACACCATTAGAGTTTTTTTTGGTTTGTCTTCTTTTATAGTTTAACCCTTGTTTTGCAGTGATTTTTCTGTTCAGAAATAACATGAATTAATACTTCAATTTATATGTACATGAGGATGAAATCTGTAAAAGGGAACACATAGGCCAAGCATGACAACACCTCACTCCATAATGAAGGGGAATATACACTGTTTTCCCTAAATGTAAATATTTAACATTTCACAGGAACAATATAACCAATTTTCAGGTTAATGATTTATTCAAACAGATATTTATTATGTTTAAGTAATAAGAGGTCTTTCACAGTTAAAAAAAAATCTGTACCTTCCTATTGCACCAAAAATTAAGAAGCTGTCATCAAATTTCAAGGATATACATGATATGCTCACCCACTCACACCCCCTACCCACACCCCCACGCCAAATGATTTGGCCAAGCCACAGGCCTTCGGTAATCAATATTGACTGGGAAGACCTGTGCCTAAATGCTATGTGTCTCAGACATGTGCAGCTGGTACCTCAGACACAAATCAATGCTGCAAAGCTTTTTTCTTTGAATGCCTATTTCGACATTTGTGGGTTTTTTGTTTTTTCTTTTTTACATCATGGATCACCCAGACTATTCTAAAGCATGTACAAAATTTGTAGCAAGGCTGTGGCTTAAAAAAAAACAAAGACAGTTCACAATACATTAGAATGGCTAGAAAAAACAAGAGGCCCATCGGCCGAATGCTGTGCTTGCACCCTGGCTACACCGAAGTTGCGAGTCCTCCAGTGGCTTCTGGACATATAAAGCTTATGTGATTTTAGTGTCTTATTTGTCCACCACATGGTACTTTGCACCACGTGTAATCATAGCTTATTTGTGCAATTCCTATCATGGATATTGTTACATGTGCCAAGACAACAATGAGTGAGCCCTTAGCTTTGTGTGCTCAGTGACTTTGGGACAGAAGAGTAAGGTCACCTGCAGTATGTAATAAAAGAGGCCCGTGGGCCTGGTGCTGTGCTGACACTGCCATTGATGTCCAAGTTACACCTTGCCATTACAAAATCCCCTCTTCAACTTTATACACACATGGTGACCTCACAAAAATAGGTCCAGATCACTGATATTACACAACATTCTAGCTTTGGTCATGGTTTATATATCGTCTAAATTTGGCAAGTCCTATCTAATTACTTTTCCAAATACAGAAATTTATATCTGAAAACACATTTGATTCATAATTTCCCTCAAATTATTGGTGGTGCCACTATTATTAGCAGCTTAGATTTTGACCTCCCCAACAACCCACTAAATTTTGTGAAAATCTGCCCGAAATTAAAGACGCTACAGTGTTTATAAGATTTACATATTTTTGACCCTGTATTGCATAATATTGTAGGTGGTGCCACCAATATCGAAAGGGACCTAAATTTTCATACATCCTATAAGTCCTAAAAGTTATACTGGGCTAACTTTAAATCTGTGGACAGTATAACAGTCAAAAGATTTTCACATTTTGACCTGTAAATTACATAATTCTGAATTAAATTAAATTTATAACAGTGACCTAAAAGTAGGTCACCAAGTACAGTTTTATGTACAATGTAATCAAGTGAAATTTTGATCTGCAGGCTCAATTCTCTTTGTCATTGATGTCCAAGCTACACCATGCCATTAAAAAATCACCTCTTCAACTTTATACCCATGATGACCTCACAAAAACATATCAAGGTCACTAACCTTACATAACATTCTAGCAGTGGACATGGTCTATTTATCCTATAAATTTAGCAAGTCTAACCTACTTACTTTTCCAAATATGGAATTTTGTATCTGAAAACACATTTTGGCTCATAATTTCTGTAAAATTATGGGTGGGGCCACTAGTATTATTAGCAACTTAGACTTTGACCTCCCCAACAATCCCACCAAATCTGGTGAAAATTCACCAAAAAATTAAAGATGCTAGAGTGTTCACAAGATTTTCATATTTTGACCACAATATTACATAATAGTGTAGGTGGCACCACCAATATTGAAAGGGACCTAGATTCTCATAGACCCTATAAGACCTGAAAGTTATATTGGGCCAACTTGAAAACTGTGGACTTTCTCATCGCAAAGTTTACTGACGGACAGATGGATGGACAACACAGGGGACGACAATATCCTCCGGCACTTTATGTGCAAAGGGTTACAAAGGGATGGCATCTTTTTTGTGCAGCAGTACAAAAACACACATGCACACACACAGACTTATGTACATATTAGGCAGAAAGTTGGTCCAACTAAGTTGGGCTGATAGGACCTGGAGGCTACAACCCTCATAGTTATAATTTTAGCAACAAAATCCCTAAGGTGTGTCTGTATCAATGTCTCCTTCCAAAATAAAGCAGATTATTTTTTTAAAAAAATTTTTAACACACAACAACCTGACTTTTTCATGACATAAGCTTGAAAGGAAACAATCCAGCTCCAATTTCCTCAACATTGCCATGACTTTAACAGAGATATGAAGAAAGTAATAGACATTCATGAGTACCATTAACAGTAATTTGGTATCTTTTATATCACTTGAATATTCGTGACCATTGTCAAGAAAAAACCCCCAGTCGACTCAATCAGCCCAATTATCTCCAGAAAACCCAGACAAGAACAGCATGAAAGCAGAAGGTCACTGAGCCAGACTCCTCACCGGATTTCATGCATCTTGCTACCTCCAGATATGAGCTACCTTTAACTCACTATGTAGAAGTTATGGATTTCCCTACATTAGTAATTGCAATTTACGAGCAACAGGCACAGATCTAGACTTGACCTCCGTCGACAGCACGCCTACAATATGTGAAACTCTCCACTGAAAGGCAGAAGACTTACCAAAAGACAGAATCTTGGAAGAACTTGCCATAAATTTAGCTAGTGCCTGTCATCACAAGCGTTACCTAGATGGATGTTCTAACCAAGGGATAACTCTGAAAGGTTTGTTGTTTTCAAAGGAGCCTCCAATTCCACAAATAGACCCCAAATTCATCATGGGATGAAGCCTCATCACTGAAGACACCCACAAAAAAATTGAAAATAGCATTCAGAGAATGGATTACCCTCGCCGCCCACAATCTTTTTTTCCTCTGCAATTTTTTTTCTTTTCTTTGAGACTTTGCAATAGAACACTTTACATACAATTGCCATATTGTTGTCTATGAAATGACAGAGCAATAAGCTATGTTGAAAAACTCATACAAAGGGGAAAAGAATAAGCACAAAGCTCTAGACAGAAAAATGTATTTTAGGATAATTAGCCACTCAAAGCTAGGACTTTTAATAATGAATATTTCCTTCTAAAATACATGGAAGTATTTGTAGGTAGCCTCTATTTAGAACAGGTGACATAATATGGTGTAACTAAACAAAAATTTGATGAAGCTGTGATGAATTGTTCTTGAGATATTATGGTAACATTGTCCACTTGTGAGCCACTCAGAAGGCCTTCAAATAAATACATGTACTTCAAAACTTTCATGACAACTTTAAAAAAAAAATAAGCAACCCGTTTTCAATAGGAACATGGTCTATTATAATGTGCATCTCTGATGAAACTTTGGTGAAGCTGTGGTGGATCCTTGTTGAGATATTATGGTAACATCATCCCCTTGTGCACTACTCAGATGGCCTTGAAATAAATACATTAGTTTCATAAAGAGTTCACAAGGGTTGATGCCACTCAGACGGCCTTCAAATAAATACATTAAATGTTTCATAAAAAGTTCACAAATACTCAAAGGAAGCTGTTTTTCAATAGGAACCTGGTCCATCATAAGGTTCTTCTGTGACAAAAATTTTATAAAGCTATGGTGAATATTTTTTGAGATATTGTATCGTTGTCTCCTTGTGTGCCACTCAGATGGCCCTGAAATAGATATACAGTGGTCCCCCTCTTATAAGGCCACCCCAAATGCAGCCCAAAAGTGGCCTTATAAGAGGGGTGGCCTCTCTAGAGGGGGACAATATAATGGAAATGCCACACTTTCTGCTTGACAATGGTGGCCTTATAAGAGGGGTGGCCTCTGGTGAGAGGGGCCTTATAAGAGGGGGACCACTGTATTTTAAAAGTTTCATAAAAAGATTAAAAATAATCAGAGGAAGCTGGTTTTTGACAGGAACCTGGTCCATTCAAACATGCATCTCTGACAACAAATTGGTACAGCTGTGGTGAATATCTTTTTTAGATCAGGCGGTAACGTCGACAAGGTGGACAGACAGACAGATGACCCAGGCGACAATACCCTCCGGCACTTTATGTGCCAAGGGTAATGAACTGCTTGGCAAACTTATGGACCTCCATTGCTGCTTTTTATAGATAAAGAGATAGAGAAAGCCTTCACAATCTTCAATGAAAACACAGACATGGAGACACTTGACCCAATAAAGAACAAGCTAAGCGAAGCTAAGGCAAAAGAAGAGTCTAGATTAAACAATCAACGGAACAAATGGGAGGGAGATTCCATCGAAAGAAACGGAGGGAAAGTAGGAAAAAAACAGCAACTCTGGAACCAAACACCACGGCCACCGTTAACCTATCAAAATACATATTGACCATAAAGAAAGAAATCTACTTTCTAAAGGCTTAACTGTTTGTCCTAAGATACAAAAACTTTGGAACCAAGATCTTTCCACTGATTAAAGATGTTTTTCCTGATGCCTCCACCTATTTCACTAACACTTTTAGGCCTACCACAAGTACTGATCCACCTAATGATAGGGTCACCACACAGCCAGTAACTATTTTGCCCAAGGCCACTTCCAACTCATCTTTTAAGCCTATCATGTGAAATAGACCTATACATTTATTTGACGGAAAATAAGATTGCTAACCACGAGAACCAGCCATAATATTACAAAGACAGAAAAGGAAGGCCTAACATCATTAAGAGACAATAAATATATTATCATAAGACCTGCAGCCAAAGGAGTGGATATCGTAATTCTAGATACAGAAGATTACATACAAGAGGGCCTAAGCCAACTGAACGACACTTCAGTCTACCACAAACTGAACCAAGATCCTCAAGTTACTTAAATGGAATATTTTTTTCCAGCCAGGTCCATGAATATTCATGCACCACCAATTAATTTTACCTTGACCCCCTTACACTCAAGTCATATGCTTAATACACTAAATATATGCCTTCTCCGCGGGGAAATCTACACCCACTGGGGACACTAGCAAAGAGATGTCAAGTCTCCTTGACAAGGGAGTGTTAGTAAACATATACATGTGCACACCATAGCACGTGGACCGGCATTAATTAATCCAACTGACCAGTTCGACAGTTGCCTTTTTGAACATAAAACACAATGGTTTTATGTCACCCCATGTACAAAAAATGGACAAAGTGGACACGCAAAATTCAAGATAAAAATAAACACAGCAGTCTTTGTGCAGTCTCTGAAGAGTGGTCAGAACAAAACCTTAAGTCTTCACCCAGGCAAAAGCTTCACAGACAGGCACTTTTCGCCGTCTTGGCCCTTGCCTAGTCGTCTTATTGTCACCAAGATCCTACTGCCAAATTCAACATTCAGATCAACAAACTCATAGTGAGAATGCACATGAACGGACATCTTACAGATATTGACAAGAAGTTTCTGACAGCCATGTATGCACAGACCCCGATTATGTATTTTCTACCTAAAATCCACAAGTCAAACAGACCAGAACACCAATAGCCTCAGTGATCGAAAGTCCAATGGATAACATTTCAGCTTTCATAGATGCACACATAAAACCTCTTGTCCTGAATATTCTGTCATATATCCAGGATACAATAGACTTTCATAAACTTAAATCTATAAATTCTTTAAACAACAATATTTTAGCAACTATAGACATGAAATCACCATATACCTGTATATCACACAGGGAAGATATCTTGGCGGCGAGAAAAATGCTGAATCAGCGCCCTCTACAACAACCACATACACCGCTGCTCTTAAAACTCATGCACACAGTATAAACTTGTAATGCCTTTAAATTTAACAATGAGTTCTAACCACATACATGTATATCAGGAACAGCTATGGGGACGAAAATGGCCACCAACTACGCTAACATTTTTATGCATGATCTAGAAACAAAACTCTTAGACTCTCCTCCACTAAAACCTAAGATTTGGTACAGGTTCATTGAGGATAATGTTGGGATCATGAGTTGTTGGATTTTTCATGTTTTTGCAGGCTGTGATAAACAAATACATTAAAATCCAACAACCAGTTATCCCCAATGGGCCACACATACTGGATTTTCTTTCTCCTAGGTCTGAAAAGGGCAAATATTTATACCCAACAAACTGAATTCTATCAGAAATAAGTTTGAAAATGATGCCATTTTGAAAGTGGGAGGAGAAGGTATTTTATTAAATGCAACATGGCCTCTCATTGGTTTGTCTACTACATGTACTTGAAATCAATGAGTGACAAATGGAATGAAAGATTACAAAAAGCTCCTGGGGCCTCTCATACCCATAAGTGTAATGAACACCTTCTGGCTTGATAATACAATTAACTTTGGGCTGTGTGGAGGCATTGAAGAGCACAGAAATATTCACTGGGGAGATCTAGTTGTTAAGAAAAGTGACATTGACCGAGAATATTTGGAATTGCAGGTGAGACAAACAAAAACCAAAACTGGAGACAACGTTCGCGATACACGTACTGCAAAACCAAAAATTTGTGCCTTGGGTGATAGAGAATGGTGTCATGTTGCCTCACATAAGTTCGATGTTCCAAAGCGCCTGGTCACTTACTGTAATCCTGATGATTGATCCCTGCTACCATGACTACATAGGCACAAACAGTGCAACAAAAGTCCTGGGGATAAAGAGAAGTGGTCTATTTCTCAGCCCATGAACAACAATTTTTCAAAACTTACATGTATGTTTATCATGGCAAAAGATGCAGGTATTGGTGGTGATCGTAAGCTCACCAATCACTCAGCGAGAAAATACTTGGTACAGTGGTACCTGTCTTGAGAGACCCCTCCAATGAGAGACTGCATATCTTTTTAAGACTGCCCTCTCAGAACACTGTGCTTTTCCATGTTATAATACCTCTAATGAAAGACCACCTGTTTTGAGAGACCACATTTTGACCTGCCCTAGGGGTGGTCTCTTAAGACAGGGACCACTGTACAAAAGCTAAATGACAATGATGTACAACCACATGCAATTACCCAAATCACTGGGCACAAACAAGAGGAAAGCATCTTATCTTACACCCACATTAACATTAATCAGCACAAAGAAATATCTAATATTCTCGCAACACGACAAGAAAATGAAACTGAAAGCACAATAACCAACAAAGGCCTACTGTCTGATTTCCTTCCTCAGTCCCAAACCCACTATTCACTTGGCCCAAGACCTGTTTCTGTTGATCAAATGCGAAGCAACAATTCCAGAGGAATGTTCCTAGGTTGTCATATTTTATCAGTCATGATAAATAGGAGACATTCATATTTAACTGCAATCTTGCTCACTTCCTGTGTTGCCGGGGTAACAGACTGAAGCTTCCACCATGATCAGGGCAGATTTGTATGATATACTACATAAACACCCATAAATAACACATTTTCAACCAAAAGAGACCCCATTTCTAATCAATTTAGGCATCCTTTATGTTTCAAATATATGTTAAAACATTTTCTTAAGATTATTCTGTGTTTGTGTTGTTCATTTTGTTGAGAAAGTACTTTTTACCATGCTAAATACATGGATCTACCCTGATGCAGGTGGCTCCCTCTTTTGCTCAATAGGTGTTAGAGTAGGACCGCATTTAGATATGAATACATCCTATTGCAATTAAATTTACAGTCGATCTCGGGAGGAAAAGGATCACCATAATCTCTTCAAACATGTGCAGCGATCGTGCAGTGAAAGACTTGGACAGTGATCTTTCTCAGCAGGCCATATGCCTAAACATTATCTAAAATTGACCAAGACCATGTTCTAAATTAAGTTTTATTGTAACTTTTAGGTGGTTCCATTGTTGTGTTATTAAAAAAAAAAAAAAAAAAACAATACAGGACACGGTCAAGGCATGGCTTAGTTCTCGCCCTTTGTTTTGCAGATTGAATTGAGTGTTCACGTTTTGCCAGAATAAATATGCATAAATTAGCAGCTTGGCACAAATTCCTGTATAAGTAATTAGGAAGTGGTAACAATCAGCTGATTTTCCGATGATAACATTATAGGACTTGCAGCTATGTACCTAGTTCACCTTGATAATAAATAGGCCTGTTTTTACACCTTTTGATGGATTAACTATCTTAGCATACATATATATTTTTGTTATACAGTAGTACCAGTTGTATGCAACCACTGCTGTGAGCAACCACACTGCTTTTTGTGGTCACCTTGCTGGGACACAAGAATCAGTTTCTTTGTGAAGCTACCTGCAGTGACAGGTCACCTGCTGTATATGGCCACTTTTTCTTGGAAGAGGTGGCCACATACAGCAGGTATCACTGTAATTGGATACTGAAGCCAAAACTATTGAACTACGTTTCTTCTATGCAGTGCAATCATGCTTCAGTGTTGGTGACACGTGTGGGCATATGAATAAATTTGTAAACTTGAGAAAAAAATGGCATCATTTTTTATGCATGTCCGTCGCCTGGAAGCAAGAATTGTGGATATTTAGTAAATGTAGGTATGTGAAAAAGATAATCCAGACTGTACAGCCAAATGTGGATAACGCCAGTGTCACTCGTTGTGGGATTTTCGTGTTTTTGCTCAGCCACTCATGACACCAGCGTTATCGACATTAGGCACATCAGTCTGGATTCTCTATATAATTGTGCTTCTATGGCCCATATCTCTCAAAATGAGAGCACAGGCTAATCCCTTCATCAAACAGTGCAAAAATGTATCATTCTTGCAAATCAAGCAATTTGGTAATAATCATATGTTTTATTTTTCAAACATAATTATTTCCAAATTGCTAGAAAACTTAGTTACATCATTCTGTGAACTCACATTGACCTTAACATCCAAAGAAATCTACATCTGTTTGGAACAATTATTCTTTACTTTTTTCACATTTAGTTTCAAGAACTTTTGTCATAAAAACTTTGGGTTGAAGGGACGAATAAAACTTTGAAACAAAATGAAATGTGTGTATAAAAAAAAAATAGGCTCAAGAATAAAGCGAGGAGGGCAAAAATTACGAAAATGACACACTGGTCATTGCTTTGTGCTTATGTGACAAAACTGTATTGAGTGACACCCTATATAATATCCAGACTTTGAACATTAACTCTCTCTATACCCTTGCCTCTTTCCATGCCTCCACTGATGCAAGAAACATTGACTTGGTGTAGTTCTGTTGTGGCAGCTGCACTCATGAGTGCCACCCTTTCATACGGGATGGGTTAACTCTTTCAGTGACAAATTTTGGACTTAGTCAACAGCTGTTCCAGGCACACATTGGGCACAATGCCCCCAATGCACGCTGAGAAAAGCTGTTGACCAAGGATATTCTCTCAGGAACTAGAGGCATACTGGTACTTGAATGAAAGGTCTTTGTAGGAGGAATGGGAATCTGGGATTCTAATGATAATTCAGACTAGCGTCACTTTAGTCCTTATTGGCACTGAAGAAGTTACCAGTTTGCTGGTTATTATTGGAGACTGGATAAATAATATTGTCAACACCTGGACACCTGCAGTCATGAAGACTGTGACATGGTGACCCAAAAGCAACGTTTCAAAGGGCAGCAGTATGACATGTTATCTGTTATCTAGAAGCCATAGAGTTTTATCATACCTGCATGCTAGAAAAAAAAACTACTGTCTTCTTGGGGGCCAAGAAGTTATAATGTATCATTTATAGTGAGAGATAGTGAAACATGTCTGAGATATCACTTGAAAATAAGGTCAAGATGGTAAACAGATCTGTCTTAACTCTTTAACTACCAAGTTTTGGACTGAGTCAACAGCTTTCCTCAGCATGTTTTAAATACACTGTGCCCAAAGCATGCCAAGGAAAGCTGTTGACCCAGGCCATTATATTTTCTTGCTAGTTTTCTCCATATTTCAATCAGCAACGGTGCTTGGCAGGCCCTACTAGTGCTGCGACTTAATTCATAGCCTTTGGGCGACTTCAGTGTCTGATACCCTATTCTGAGGCCCACCGCCACCAACAACTGGTAATTTCAAGTCGTTGTATTCACATTTTTAGGTAATGCTCACTTGAAAAGTCCCATTTTATATTTTACATTACATTCATTGGACAAATTAACCTTCCGTTAAACTAATCACAAATACATTTTGGATACTACCTCTTCACAATATCCAACTGCAACTAACCCACAAACTTTGCTACCATTTTGAAAATTGTTTGTGAATTCTGCACCCAATGGTTTGTAAATGAGGCTAGTAGTATATGGACAATCTTGGGGGGTTATAATATATGAAACCATAAGTATATATTTCTTTTGCAAATATTTCAAAGCATCAATAACGATATGATATATGCTGTGGTTGCGATTCAATTTGATATCCAAATCAACTGTATCTTTGTGCGACTGTCCCACAATGCATAGGACCATGTTCAAAATGGTGCATGATTAGCCGGCTTAAGGTATCTTGTCGCATTTGGATGATCTGTAACTGACGATGATAATGCTTCACACACAGCCACGTTGGCAGATTAAAGTTAAAATAGTCATGTTTTAAAAGTACTTTAACGACCGTTTGCCCTGGTAACTTGGACAATGGACACTAGGAATCTACAGAAATATTACAATAATGATCACCGAACAAGCAGAGCTAAGCCTATGCTGTTTCACTTAACAACAATGGCTATGCAGCTATGCTGTTTCCCAGGCCCAAGTTAACCCTCCAGACGCTTTGAGATAAAATGCTGCATTTCAGTTGACTTTTCTCCAAAATAACACTACATGATGGCTGCTTTCTTGGTAAAATCTTTCAACTGAGGCTATGGCTATGCTGTTTCACTGAACAACCATGGCTGCGCAGCTATGAGCACTCTTTCCCTGTCTTAAGTTAACCCTCCACTCCAGACAAGTTGAAATGAAATACTGTGTTTGAGTTGACTTTACTGCAAATAATGGCATTTGAGGGCCACTTTCTTGATAAAATCTTTCATCCAGAGTTGATCAATTTTTATTCTAAGGGAAGGGCAGCATGAAACTTTTTTTATTATTCTATGTTTCATAAAAAATTATTTAGGGTTGGGACTAAGGCCTTTTCAGTGGGGTCATTCGGGTAGTCGGAACCACACATATATAGGTAACTTGGACATTTGTTGAAACATGTTTAAAGTGGATGCTCTTTCCTCTTTTACACATTATCTCCTTTGATGTCAGTTTAATGTGTTACCTGGGCACAGCCAAAGGCGCCTGTAATGTAAAAAGAGGGCACTATGAAAATAATGAATTTAATGTGTTTACCATCTATTTGGCAAATTCTCTATAAAATACACCAGGTGGCACTG